>ML796583.1:92975-179989 GCA_009831015.1 Picea engelmannii
TACTTTTATTGATGATGCAACTAGAAAAACTTGGGTTTATTGCATTCAACAAAAATCTGATGTTTTTGATACTTTTAGGAAATGGAAAGATTTAGTTGAGAATGAGACAGGAAAAAGTTTGAAGTGTCTTAGATCAGATAATGGAGGTGAATAATGCAGCAAGGAGTTTTATTATTACTGTTCATACCATGGAATTCATAGAGAGAAGACAGTTCCACGAACACCACAAGAAAATGGTGTGTCAAAAAGGAATTACAGGACAATCATGGAGTGTGCAAGGAGTATGAGATTGCATGCTGGTTTGCCCTTATAGTTATGGGAAGATGCTATAGATATTGTTGTTTACTTAATAAACAGAGGACCTTCAAGCTCTTTGGATGGTAGAATTCCAGAGGAGGAATGGAAAGGAAAAAAAATAAACTATTCTTTTTTTAAAACTTTCAGTTGTGAAGCATTTGTCCATATTGATAAAGAAAATAGAACAAAGCTTGAGGCAAAATCCAAGAAATGTACCTTTATTGGATATGGTGTTAATGATTTTGGTTATCGCTTATGGGATTATGAAAATAACAAAATCATTAGGAGTAGAGATTTCATATTCAATGAGAAGGTCATGTACAAAGATCAGTTGCAGGGAAAGAAACAAGAAACAGAAAAACAAGAATGCACAGTGCTTGATGAGATCACTAAAAAGAAAATTTCAAAGGAACCTGAAAATCAAAATGTACAACAACATGAGCAGCAGGTACCTCAAACACCTGCAAGTGTTGTTAGAAGATCTATCAGGTTAAGTATACCCCCTGAACGATACTCTCCTTCATTATATTATTTATTGTTGACTGATTCTAGTAAACCAAAATATTATGAAGAGGCAATGCAGGTAGACACCAAAAAGAAGTGGGAGCAAGGCATGAAAGAGGAAATGGATTCCTTGGAAAATAACCAAAATTGGGACTTGGTTCAGTTGCCTGCAGGAAAAAGAGCATTGCAGAATAAATGAGTTTACAAGTTGAAGGAAGAAGATGGAGGAGAAAAGCGGTACAATGCTAGACTTGTTGTAAAGGGGTTTGCACAAAAGAAAGCTATAGATTTTGATGAAATATTTTTTCCTATTGTTAAAATGAATTCAAATAGGACTATTTTAAGTCTTGTGGCAGTAGAAGATTTGCATCTTGAACAGTTATATGTAAAAACAACTTTTCTCCATGGGGATTTGGAGGAAGAGATTTATATGCAGCACCCACAGGGGTATGAGGTCAAAGGGAAGGAGAATTTTGTATGTAGGTTGAAGAAGATCTTTTATGGCCTAAAGAAAGCTCCAATGTAGTGGTATTTGAAGTTTGACAGGTTTATGATAGAACATGGTTATAATAGAAGTCATTATGATCACTGTGTTTATTTTAAAAAGCTAGAAAAATGGAAGCTATATTATCTTGCTATTGTATGTAGATGACATGCTTGTTGCAGGGTCTAATATGCAGGATGTAAATGTGCTCAAGAAGAAATTAGCCAATTCATTTGCGATGAAGGATTTGGGTACTGCAAAGAAAATCCTTGGTATGAGAATAACAAGAGACAGGAAAAATCACAAACTGACATTGTCTCAGGGTGAGTACATAGAGAAGGTGTTGGAGAGGTTTAGAATGCAGAATTCAAAACCAGTTAGTACACCTTTGGCCAGCCATTTCAAATTAACTAAGGAAATGTGTCTCAAGACACAGGAGGAGATAGAATACATGTCTAGTCTCCCATATTCATCAGCAGTTGGCAGCTTGATGTATGCAATGGTTTGCATAAGACCAGATATTGCACATGCAGTGGGAGTTGTGAGAAAGTATATGAACAATCCAGGTAAAGAACATTGGGAGGCAGTAATGTGGATTCTCAGGTATTTGAGAGGTACTACTACACATGCATTATGTTTTGGAGGTTCATACACTTTTCTACAGGGATATGTTGATTCAGATATGGCAGGTGATAAAGACAGTAGGAGGAGCACCATAGGTTATGTTTTTACTATAAGTGGAACAACAGTAAGTTGGATTTCGAAACTGCAAAAGGTTGTTGCACTTTCAACAACAGAGGTAGATTATGTTGCTGCTACAGAGGCTAGTAAAGAGATGATTTGGTTGCAAAGGTTTATGGAGGAATTGGGAAAGAAGCAGGAGAAAAACAGGTTGTACTGTGACAGTCAGAGTGCCATTCACCTTGCAAATAAATTAGCCTTCCATTCAAAGACTAAGAATATACAGTTGAGGTACCACTTCATACGATCCACCTTGGAAGATGGACAATTGGAGATGGAAAAGATACACACTAGCCAGAATCCTGCAAACATGTTAACAAAGAGAGTAACGAGGGAGAAACTGAGTTCTTGCTCAGTTTCAGTTGGTCTTCAAGAATGAAGATGAAGATGAGAAATTTTCCAGGTCCAAGAAGGTTCAGAGTCCAACATATACAGTAGCGGTGGAGTTGTTGAGATCAGTCTCCAAGTGGGAGATTGTTGGTTGTGGAGCTTGATTGTCTTCCTGATTTAGAGGTCTTTTACTTTTCAGCCGTGTTTATACCCCATGAAGTATTTACACCCCAGAAGTATGTACACTCTTCCATGCGGGGGAGTACAGAGGGGGGTACCCCATCTGCGGGGTCCGGGGGGCCTATCCCCCCAGCTGGGGGGTCGGGGGGCAAGAGAGCCCCCAGCAGGGGTTCAGCGGCGAAGCCCCCGAAGAAAAAATTACCTTCTAAAGTATATTGTAATTTCATTGTAAATATGGACCGTTCATTATAAGGTCGCAGATCTAGTGGTAGAGATTATGTTAGGGTTTTTTTCCCTAGAAGGCAACCCTCTTTTATGAGGGAAATGTATTGTAGCTATGGTTGATGGTGAATATTGTATTGTGAGAGAGGAGACTGTGAGAGAAAGAAGTGGAAGTTACAGCAGGTTTTGTTGTAGGTTGTATCCCTTCATTTGTTGGATAATAATAAAGGAAGGACCTGGCAATTTCTCTGGTGGACGTAGCCCACACTGGGTGAACCACGTAAATTTGTGTCTCTCTTGTATTGTGTGTCTTCTGTGTTTTGTTTCTGCATTTGTTTTATTTTATTGCTCCGCGGTGCTGTTTTTCTAACATAACACCCCTCCTCAGTATCTCATCAGGTCCCATCTTGTATAGTTGTCCAACTATAAGTGAAAAATCTGCAACATGCGCTACAAGATGTTTCTTTTGGGTGACTGTATATTCAATAGGTGTCATTCTTGTTGACAAGAATTGGACTATTTCTGCAAAGTGGTCATCAATCTTCGTAATGTCTAGAAACTATGCATACGAAAGTATATCCTCCAAACTAGTAGGCTCTTCTCCATGTTCCAACCTCGACAAGTGGTTAGGACCTTTGTTCATTCTTCCTGTCTTAACCATGATGTCAAAATCATATTCCTGAAATATCAGAAGCCAACTGCATATTCTCCCCGCCCCCCAACACTAGCTTGTTGACTAGGTATTTCAGCACAGAGTGATCAGTAAACATTTTAAAATGTCCTCCCAACAAGTAGTGGTGAAACTTTTGTAGTGCATACACCATAGATAAACCTTCTCTCTTAATGGTGGTGTAATTAATCTTAGTTGTTGATAGCTTTCTTCTAGCAAAGGCTAATGGGTGGTCGATGTCTCCTATTCCTGGTTGTGCTAACACAATTCCTAATGCAATGGAAGATGCATCGACATGCACATGAAACTCCTTACTCCAATCTGGGAAAACCAGAATAGGTGCAGTAACCATTTTCTGTTTCAGCATGTCGAAGCTCTGTTGGCATTCTTCTGTCCAATGAAATGGACAGTATTTCTTCAAAAGCTTCTCCATGGGTGTTGTAATTTGTGCATATCCTTTAATGAATTTCCTGTAATATCTAGTATGTCCCAGCACAGTGCGTGGCTATTTGACTAAAGTAAGAGGGGGTAGATCCACTATAATGGCAATTTTAAATGGATCTACCAACAATCCCTGCTTACATACAATATGACCTAACAACACTCCAAATGGTGAAAAGAAGATGCATTTCTTCAGGTTCAGGGCAATTTGACATTGACTGCACTTATCCAACATTAGTCTTAAGCATTCAATATGATTGTTTCAATAAACTAAAGACAATCCAATCATCAAAATAGGCTTCTAGAAATTTATGTAGAAACTCCTTGAATACTTCGACCACCACCCTAGAAAATATGGTTGGGGAATTCTTCAATCCAAACGGAATCATTGTATACTGGTAGGATTCCCATTCTGTTGCAAATGTCATTTTATGGCGATCTTCCTTGGCAATCCTAATATGATGGTATCCTAAAAATCTATCTGTAAAAGAATATACCTCATGGCCTCCCACATTATCTAACACTTCATCAGTGAATGGCATAGGGAAGGGGTCATGTAAACAGGCATCGTTCAGCTTCCTGAGATCTACACAGATGCTAATATCTCTTGTCCTCTTTTCTTGTACCAACATAAGGCTAATCCATTCTGATTGTTCAATAGGTTCTATAATCCCTATTAATAGCATTATGTCGAGCTCAATTTTCACTTTCTACTTATATTTAGGGTTCAATCTATAGGGTCTCTTTTTTATTGGTCTTGCATCTAGTTTCAAAGGGATCCTCATCTTTCCCATAGGCCTCTTAATGAACTTCATATCAGTGAACTTGGTTGGAAACAAGTCATGATATTTGTGTAGCAATTATGTGATCTTGTCAATAGTGGCAACATCCCAATAATCTCCAACATTTGCAAGCTTTGGTGTTTGTTTTGTTCCAATATTGACTTTCTTGATCTTGATCATCTTTCCAATGAATGGTATCTCAACTCATGGTCCTTCTATGTCTTTTTGGCCTTTTGATTTGACGATGTTCACCTTCCTAGGATCATCATCTTCATCAGCATTGATGTTGTAGTAGCCTTGCAGTTTCTGTAGGGGCGCAGTCCATTCATCCTCTTCTTGTTCCAAAGGGAGGTTGGGTGCCTCCTCGAACACTTTCTATATTAAAATCTGTAATGCTTGATCTACTAAAAGATATTGACTTTCAAATAAGAAGGTAGTTACAAAATTTTGAGTCATACCTTCCCAATTTGTAGTGATGAGGCATAGTTCTGCTTGAAGGTACCAATTAATAGGGGTTGTGTCCAGTGTGATAATGAATTTTTGCACCCACTTCTCATGAGGAATGGTGCTCTAGGATTCCTCGCAACTTCGCACATGGTCTTTCAGGCAACTTCAACCTGTGTATCTAGCTTCGCGACTTTCTACCTGCTCTGAGAACCGTGTTGTCATCAAAGTACGACATTGTACCCAATCTGTAATGGTGTGTTTGTGTGTCCCCCACCATCTTGTTGGTGTGGATTTCAAGGAGCAGACCTAGCAACGAAACCATTTGTTGGCATAGGGGCAAACCCAGGGTTTAGCTCCAAGAGCGCACCAACAAGCCCTAACTATTGGCCCTTTCAATAGCACCTACGAGGTAGATGCAGTGTCACCCGAAGCAGTTATGAGGGGGTTACAGGATATATATGTCTACAACCAAAGGGGATATCAAGTGGATCCAATACAATAACAATACAACATTTATATATCACTTATCAGTTCATCTCTACTCCACACTACTATCCATCAAATCTAACACAGTAATGCAAATAGCAGTATATCAAATGACAAAGAATAGAGCATCAATCACACACACAACACAAGATATATGTGGTTGTAATGTTCCTGACTTGGCTAGTCTAGGAAACGTTGCTAATGTGTGTGTAGGATCAAAGTTTTATAGCATATAAATGATCATACAAATAATAAACGTGACAAAGGACTGCAAAGTTTGTATTGTGATATCTCTGTGGATTACAAAATGGTCGACTGCGGCTGAATAAACTGATAATACTTGACTAGATCAACATACAAAGGATCTTAGACGGAATACAAATAAGCAACTTTTGTTGAATTAAATAACAACACTCGGCTAGATCAAAAGACAAAAGGATCTTACCCAGAATACAAATAAGAAACTAAAATATAATACTCGAAATATGGGAGTTCTGCGGAATAAATGAAGAATGATGGAAGACCTGGATGATCTTCTCGGTGACTAGGGTGTGTATTTCAACACCAAAATCAGCCAACTGGTGTCTTCCTCCTGGAATACACTGAACCATCTCTCCTGAGATGTGCCTCTTCTCCTCAATGACAATTAATAATCTACATAATGATGAATTAGGTTGTTGACCCTTCCTTTATAGCTTTCCAAAACCCTAAATTGTGTTGAAACCCTAATTCACTGTTGACTTCCAAAACTCTAAATCACTGTTGAAACCCTAATTCACTATTGACTTCTATTTTTAGCTCATAATGACTTAAAATCACTTTTAACCCTGTTTAGCTCAATGTCACTTTCCAAATATAACACTTGTGACTGGAGTGACCTCTAGTAACCCTATTTACCCCTCTTTGGCCCTGGATATAGTCTAACGGGGTGGTTTAGACCATTAATCCTCCTCTCTAGATCTCCTATTTGGAAAGGGACATTACAGTGGTTCACCCTCTCTCTAGGGCTACGTCCACAGAACTGTGTTTTATGATATATTAAGATGAAGCATATAGTTCTTATGTGCGCTCTTAGCTAGCATATTATATTTCTTCTCATCTCTGTCTCTCCCCTTCCTACGCACCCAACTGTAGGACTCATCTTCACACCCAACTGAAGATCTTACAATACAAACTTCTCTCACAATACAATACTTCTCTCCCAATAGAAATCTCTCATCATCACATAATCTCATCTAACCCATCCCATGACTTCTTGACCTTTATTTATACATTACAATAGCTCACCGATAGCCTTAGGCCAATACCTAAGTGTCAAAACCCTAGATACTAAAACCCTAGGTCAACTTGACCTGTATTTTCAAGGCTTCACCAGCCTGTCTTTCCTTGCTTCTTGCACAGTGCTCCAAAGCATCCAATGGTAGATTTTTTTTCTTGCTGAGTTATTCATGTTCCATCTTCCTTGTTGATCTGTCATCCTCGATCTCCTCATCCAACGTATTTCTTTCTCTTACTTCACTCCATCTTTTTTTCTCCCTTGCTTACTTCAACCTAGTAACAGTCATTGTGTCTTCTGCACAGTTCACGCTTTTCTTTTTCTGCCTTAATCTTCGCTTACTTCCATACCCAAGGGCCAACAACTCTGCTTGGTTGAGGATGAAAAACTGCTAAGGAAAACAGTTTATAACGCAAAGTGAGAACCATCTATAGGCTCAATACTGGAAGCAAGGGCATGAGATGCAATCACAACTTTGACGCCAAAAAATGCCCCTTTTTATGTCTTTTAGTCTACTTGATGTGAAAAAGGGGTAAACTTGTGCCAAATAGACATCTCTTCAAAACCAATGTATGAGTGTGAAAAAGACAAGTTCACTCAGAGATATTTTCACTTTTTGATAACGAGTTGGAAAAGAGCTTAACTAAGACTCATGACCTTTCAAATCCAATTGAATCGAGTGTGAAAGGGACAAATCACTCGGCAATATTTTCCCTTTTTAGATGAGTCGAAAAAGAGATTAAATTAAACTCATTTGGGATATTCTAGGTGGCAATTCACAGGGGAGGCCACAGTTCCCATGCTAGACTTCTGTGAAATGTCAGTATCTTATGAATAGCCGACATAATCTTGGGAAAACCCAAATCTCTCCAAGTCGAGGAGGATAAGGTAGTAACGGAGTATATACTCTCTTTGATAGATCGGATAATATCTCTTATAGGAAAATACATAGGCAGGGGCATTGGATACCTCACAAGACTATTTCAATCGAAGGTGATCTCCTCAAAACCTAGAGGGAAAGGATTCGAGGAAAGTAGATCTCTCTCTCATTCAAAAGGTGCAAGATCAGAGATGTTGATGACGTGGTTGAAGGATGCATCACCCTATGCAAAGGGAGTAGGATTGACCAGAGATTTACCTAGAAAGACCACTTCTTCAATTATAGTTTGAAGAGGATGCAGGATAACAGGGATAGGGGATACATCACCCTCGAAAATGGGGGTGTGATCAAGAGAAGATTGCAACGGCGTTATTGCCATGTCAATTGTAGGAACAAGGAGTGGGGAAACCACAGATGCTTCAGAATCTGAAGGGCCCTTAGCTTATCCCCATGCTTCTGGTATCCCAGTTGTGGCTGGACATAAATGAGTTAGATGACTTCCTTCACAAGTCCTGCAAAAAGATGACTTCCTTCACAAGTCTTGCAAAGGAATATAGGCTTACGTCTGAGCTGTCTGGGCTTCTCAATGCCCCCAGTGTCGTTCAAGACAGTTGGTGGCATACTATCAACATGACGAGAAAAGGTGGGAGAGTAATCTCCTACATGGTACTCAGAGGTTTGAGATGTGGCATTGATATGACTTGTGGCAACTAAAGTGGTGCCCCCAACATGACTAGCAACGGTCGAGTACAGGTTGTCAACATAACCTGTAGAAGTTATCGACCCATCTCCAACATGATTGGCAGAGGTTAGTGATGGAGCTCCAATGTGATTGGACTAGCAATGAGTTGTGGCATTTGATGCCAAGGTCCAGGGAAAGATTGACTTTGAAACATTGCAGGCTAGGAAGGGTCCTAGTTTACCCCCTGTCCCTATCCAAAAAAGTAGTATCCTCCATTTAATTGATTCAGAGAAGTATGAATGGGCATCATCATCGAAGTCTACGAAGAGACTGAAGTATGATAAGGACTATTTGAGTGAGGATATATGTTTCCCCCTTGTTTAATCAATAGCTTTATCCCAGCTCCTAAGGAAGGAGAGCACCACTTTCCACCGAAGGGGTCATGTGAAGCGAGTATCCCGAACCGTAAAACTGATTCTCCCTATATGAAACACCCAGGGATACATGAGGACTCACCAAGGAAAAAGTGTTCAAAGGAATCGACATGGTGGATGGAGGATACATGGATGGAGTGTAGTAGGTAGGATAAGCACCCATCTGAGTATTAGCTCCTGAAAGAGCATAACCAGGATTGGATCCATAAGAGGGAAGGTTCCAACCTCTCGTCGTAAAGGAAGGTTGAGGGACATGACTCATATCAAATGAAGATGTAGGTATTGGGGCCATGGTTCCCCTGAATCCAATGCTAGGATTCATATAAGTGGACCAGGGAGAGGATTGCAAAGGTGAAGGCATATCAATGGGAGAATGACTAGAGACCCAAGGTGTGGACTAAGTACCAAAGTTATGCATACTATTATAAGAAATAGGAGGATTCATCCCCATGAACTAAGTAGGCATCATGGGGTAAGCAACAGTAAACGAGGGAGCCAAAGGAACTCCATTATCCATAATGAGGACTCAATATAAACTCTTAAGGCCAACTAGTAATCAAAAATCACACCAAAAGTCAAACGGCCAATATTCATGCAAATAGGGTAAAGTGATTGAGTGACCTCCCTCCCTAAAGAAGTTATGTCTCACCCAAGAGGGGCATGAGACTCCGTGCTAAAGATCGGAGGTAATAGAATCAGTTATAAGAGCCCTTGTGGGCTTAACAACCAGTCGGGAAGATCCCCCTGGAAAGGTAATCCTCCATAAGGGTTGTGTGTTGTCCAACCCTTATCTGACCCAGGGTGCCTACAGAATAACCCCTACAAACCCTTATCTGACCCAGGGTACCTGCAGGATAACCCCTACAAGTAACCTATGAGACACCTAAGTCAAGCAAATAATAAACCAATGTATAATCGATGCATGGGTGAGCAGTCATAAGTCGGGCCCACCGTATGGGCAGGGTAGAAAATCCTGAAACCTTGAAAGAACCACCTCTCATGGAGGTAAAGGAACTAACAAGATCTCCATATATGAATAGATCCACAAAAATATCTCTGATGCTAGGAAGGTATTGGGGGGATATCCCTTCAATCAACTTCATGCAACCTTGTGATTAACTCCGGTGTGAGCGGAGCGTCCTGATCTTACCAATTATATAATGGATTTCTCCACTCCCTGACTCAGACACATATGTTGATTAAATATCCTTGAAGAAGTTTACTCACAAAATCCTATTCCAAGGCACTAAATCCGAGGCTAGTTTGAGCACCGTAGAAAATAAATTCATTACTAATAAATTTTAAATTATAACATTGATTTTATGGCCATGTTTACTCAAAAAGGTATGGTAATGAAACTTGTGGTGTTATGACTCTGTGAGAAAAGTAAAGATCAAAGTAATGCAAAGTCTTAACTTTAACTTTTGATGAATGATATGCTCCTAAAAACGATGCAATTTTCAAATTCAAATCTACAATTCAAAAGTAAAGATACAACCTTTCACTATATGCACTAAGTTAATGATAGAGATTCAAAGACAAAAATGCCAAGCAATGCAAAATGCCTATTTTTTTGTATTTTCAATATATCGAAACTAAAAATGCATGGAATGAAAAGTAACTTGATATATATCCCTACTATGTATAAAAAAGAGATAACTCAAGAAGGATATCAAGCAACAAACACCCAGCCCAATGTACAAGGACAATAAAAATGAAAAAATGAAGAGAAAGACTTCGCCCAGAAATTCAACCAAAAGAGGGTTTCTTGTCATCCCACATGCACTCAACAGACACTAAAGAGACCTAAGAAGGCTCAACAAGCATCAAATCCCACCCAGCAAACACCAGACCAAGAAAACAGGCAAGGAAAAAGGGTGTACATGACTGTTTGAACAAACAAAGCGTGTATACGTAGCTTGTAGTGAGACAGTCTGCATGTATACGCGACTGTCAAGGAAAAAGGCATGTATATTCTTTGAAACAAATCCAGGAAAGGGAGAAAGGCTGAAAACTCAGACCCAGAGTGAACAAGAGCTATCAAGCAATGTTACGACAAGAACCACAATAGAAATGAGATAAATCTAAGGAGAAAAGTACTTCAAACCCCAAGAAAGAAGATTCATCCCCAATATGGTTGCCAGTTTTGTTATGAGAAAAATCTCTCTATGGCTAGGGTAAACCACAACAAATAGGTATGACTACAGAAATCAACTCTTTCCCATAAACATGTTATATAAACCAATGTGCAAGCGAGATAATAAAGGGACCTACCTCATCCAGATATTTGATGATGTCCATTATTGAGCACTTTGACCCAAAGCTTTATACCTGCAAAAAGTTCTCAACAAACAAGCGAAGAAAGCATATAGTGATAATATAAAAGGTTAGCACATTAGATAGCATAATCCATTAATATACAAAACAAACATGCCCATGGATAATAACTCATATATTTGCAAGATATCAATTGGACGGGAAATGAGTATTTCTATTAATAAATGATCAACAGAAGTGAAAATATTATAGACTTCAGTGTCGGCACGCTTCAGAACCGAGAAACCAAGTTCCTTCTAGCTGGGCCTCCACCACTTCAGTCCTCCACCAAAGGCAAGCTCATAGAAGGGAGACAATGAGGTTCTCCATCAATAAGGGAAGAGCTTGGGGGTTGAACATTATGTTCAAACTTAAAGGAAAAAGGGATGCAGACTCAATATGAAGTAATAATTTCTCCAGAGTAACTTTTCTCTCAAAGTTGAATTCTCTCCCCTTTTTCCATTGCTCGGAATTGGCTTCTTTATAGCCTTTAAAATGCAACTGAAGGGCCAAGTCGGAATGTTTCTAGTATATGGAAGGTCAAGGATCAAAGATCTCCTGTCATGGCATGGAAACCCTACATTTAATTTTGATTTTCTGGCACAAATCTCGATGTACATGGGCTGTAGTGGATCAGCCTCTGTATAGGCTTTTTGTATAGGGTAAAAGATGAGTACAAGTGGAAAAACTTTATATTTTTGTCTCTGGATTTATCAATTAGGGAAAGTGAGTCTGCATAGGGAAATGGAGTAAGGCCCTCTTTGCAAGATTGCATAAGGTGAGGAAAATATTTCTCTAACACTTCTATATATTTGATGCCCTGAAGATTCCAACTTCTTCCTTTCATCATGGGATCATGGTTGTAGATCGACAACCAAGGATACTTTAAGGCTTCTTTTCAAAGAAGACTTCTTCCGAACACATGTTGCTTATCATGGATACTACTTTCAATGGGAACATGGATAGATACTTCATAATCCTCAATGGATCATATCATTTAGGATTACCTCCCTCCTAATCCTTGCTTCATGCATAAATGCATGCTCTTCTTTTGGAATTATGTAATCATCTCCCTCCAACTAAGAGAGTCGACGCTTTTTTCTGCATCCTTATTGCCTTATGCAAAGTGTCATAAGTCTTTTTCTAATTTCCTCTTGATTGTTAACTTATTTATGTTTTGAATTCTTCTGGGTCTCTTCAAGTTTGATTATGATTTTGGCTTATCTGGCAGTTGTTACTTATATAATAGCTTCCACAAGAATTGTTACCAAGGATTGTCAACATACTTCATATTTTCATATGTATTGCTTGACTTGTAGTCATCGTGATAGCAATCCTTATCTTGTTATTCTTCCATAGGTATTGTTTCACTTGAACATCTTATATTCTATGAAATAGATATGCATGATATGTACAGAAACTATGCAAACATGGTATGTACAAGAACTTTGAAGAATATTGTTACCTTGACTTAGAAGAAGAAATCTTGCTTCATCTTGTTTGACTTTCTTTGAGGGTTCCTTTTCTTCGGCTACTGTTGCTTCATCTGTTTCCTTCCTTTTCTTTAACTCGGGATAGTGATTCATATTTTTGAGAGTTGAAGTATTTTATTTTTGACATATCATTTTCTTGATTTGGTTTCTTCCTTGAGTCAAACTTCTTCTTATACCTGAATTTATTGAACATTGTTGTGAGGTTCGATCATCATCTTTCCTTTGGAATTTCTCTTTTGCGTTAATCCTTGATTATTCTTGTGCACAACAAGTCCAAATTTCTTCTAATGTAGGATACTCCTTTCTTGTGTTCATGCTTGCAGAAAATGCATCCCATGCCTTGGGAAGGCCATTGAGTACTATATTTACAAGTTCCTTTTCTAAAATAATTTATTCAATAGATTGTAGTTGATCTATTAACTGAGAGATTCTTACCAAATATGATTTTATGTTGTCATCCTCATTCATTTTCATGTCATGGAGCTCATTCCTCAGACTCGGTACTTGTCCAAAGTTTCTGACTGAGAAGAGGTTAGTTAGGGGATCGTACATCTTCTTAGATGAGTCAAGATGAGAGATGTAGGGTATCAAGTGGTCTTTTATAGAGTCCACTATGATACTCATGGTATTGATGTCATTGTTCTTGAACTTCTCCATAACTTCGACGTTCTGAGGTTCCTTCTCTTTTCCTTCTTCAAAATGTGGTTCCATGATCTTTCCTTTCACGATATCCAACACTTTATCTTTGCCAAGGATGAGATCAATCCTTGTCTTCCATGCTCTGAAGTTAGAATCCCCTTCTAACTTATTTTATGACTTCATAGGGTAAGTCGTGACTGCTTTGACTTGGTCAACCTTTGAATTTGACCAAAAACTCAAAATTGACATCTTAGCTTGTTGAGAGTACCAGGATGTGCGCTAGGCTGGGGTGCACTAGACTATCCAGAAATTAGGTCAATATCTTCACTTAAGGTGCCTTAACAAGAGGGTTAGGATTTCATTGTTGCAGCAAAAACTTTGACTACAATTGCAACTGTAACTGAGCAAACCCTCTCAATCTATATTCTAGTGGTTATACTATACAAAGATAGTGTGGGCCCATAAACTATTAGAAATAATAGGTGTGCTCGTTTAACCATAGACAATATAGCAATATTGTCACCCAACCATAGGTTGAAGCCACCGCCGAGCACCTTAACCTTGACAGAGAGAATAATTCTGGAAGCAAACCCTAAGTCCAAAATCCAATCAAGGAAACATGCCACTCTCTAGAATCAACGTACCAAGCAGAAAGTCCAAACCATAACCAAGAGAAAGTCCAAGCCTAAAACTGAAAATACTAGTTGCAGTAGTTGTAGTTGCAACTACTCTCCAGACTTGCACACTTACTAAATTTCTGCAGTGTGTGCTAAATTTATGCAGTTGTGAGTTGTGTGTGTCCAAATGAGCTCTGGAATCCAGTATTTATACTGCTCTTCTATAGTTGTCTAGTCTGACTTCTCTTTATGGAGGCTAAAAACTCAATATTATTTATTTTCTTTTGTTGACTTGTCTTCTAGGGTTATGTCTAATGTTTTAGGGTTTCTTCTTGCTTCCCAGAATATTCTATTCTTGTCAGGGTTACATGTGGAGGCTTAATACCTCCCACAACTACCTTAATATGAAAAAATACTTGGTGGTATCCCTTTTTGAGATCCAACTTGGTGAAGTACTTGGCTTGTTGCAACTAATATAACAAATTATCAATCATGGGAAGAGGGTACCAATTCTTGAATGAGTTCTTGTTCAAATCTCTATATTCGATACACATTTTCCAAGTCCCATCATTCTTGGGTACTACAATGATAGGTGACCCACAAGGTGATGTTCTTGGTCAAATAACTCCATACTCCAGAAGCTACTGCAAATGTTTCTTCACTTCATCTGCTTTTATAATAGATTGTCTATGAAACCTAATATTTGGTAATGGGGATTCAAGCAACAATTGTATCTTGTGCTCCACTTCCCTCTTAGGTGGTATCCCTTTAGGCTCCTGGAACACTCCCATGTATGCATGCACCAACTCTTCCAATTATTGTTTCTTCTCTTTTGTACATTCATCAAAGGATGTCTTTAATCTTACAGATTCCTCCACTGGCTGAGTTTTTCTTAACAAAAACAATACATACTTCTTACTAGAACTAATCAACCTTTTGGCTTGGTTAGCACTTACCAGAGAGATATTTTACGTTCCTTTGTGTGCATTTATGATATATGACTTCCCATCCTTGATCAGGTGGTACTAATTTTCTCTATGCATGAAGATTGAATCACTTATATACATGTAAGGGATTCCAAAGGATACACCACATGCATCAAGAGGTACTACACCTAATTCCACTTCATCAATAAATTTTCCACTTATAGAAAACTTGATATTACATTGTTTAGTGACTCGGATTTATGCATCCTTGTTGACCCATCCCAATGGATATGGAATTGGATGATCATGAACCTCCTACCCAAGCTTGTTGACTATATCATCTACTATGAGATTGACCTGTGAAGTGGAATTGAATAGAGAATATGCCTTGGTCCTATAGACTTGGATCTTAATATGGAATAGTTTTCACATTTCCTTCTCTTCCTTATGATGAAGGCTACTCAGATTCACCTCTTTATGCACTGAAGTGCAGACAATATTTTCATCCACACTTGAGCTACTCTCTAGCTTGTTGCATTAATCCTTGCCTAGCAAGTTCTTATTATTGGCATTCTTCTTGTATTTTTTGGATTCAACTATGGATGTAGCTTCCAACATTTTTCTTTGGTGTGACCATCAACGTTTCAATGGTTGCAATGGTTGTTTGGATCATTGCACTAATGTGTAGTGGTTGTTCTCTTATTGTCTTTCCATTTCCAATTCATCCTCCCCTCATTAGAAGATTCTTGGTGATATTTTTGTTTAGAACCACTTGGTTATCCTTTCTTATGGCATATGTTGTCCAGATACTATGCTTTCACACAAACCTCATCAATAGTCTTGGGTTTGAAGAGCATCGCTTGCTTCTGCAAATCACTGTGTAGACCCCCCAAATTATTGAGGAGTACATCTAGGTTCTTGGGAGAGATACCCAACATGATCTCCATCTTCTTGAATTCATTGGTGTGCTCTTACACACTCTACCCTTGCCTCTGCCTGAAATGATTCCAACAGATCCAGGTCCTCTACATACTGAATAGGGTAGAAATTGGACTTGATGAGGTTTTCAAAATCCTCCCACTTAGTTACCGGTGGATCACCCTCCAGCCTAAGTGTCTTTATGTGGATTTCCTAGTGAGTTAGTGCATGGCCCTCTATTTTTAGTTGAGAAAATGAAATTTTTTTCTCTTCAACTATATTATGGACACTAAAATACACTTCTAATTATTGCAACCAATGATTCAACTTAATGGCATCAATATGTCCTTGATATGGTTTAATATCCACTTTCTCTTCCATTTTGAATAGAGGTTGTGAAGGAGTGATAGCACTAGAACTTGGTTTCTCTTTCTTAGGCTCTTTTTTTGACTCATTTTCCGGGTCTTCACTATCACTCAGTTTCCCATCAAATCTAGCTTCTTAGTTAGAGCCACCAACCTCCCTGAAAGGTCCAATTTTTTTTGCTAGAGCCACCATGAGGAGGGCCATGTTGCGAGAGATATCAACAACTTGCGCTTCTACCCTTGAAAATCTCTTTTCCCCTGCATCTTGAGGATTGTTATTAACATACTTTTCCACCATGGCTAGGGTTCTATGACTTTCTTATCAAGCCAATTCCTAGATCCTACAACTTTGTACAAATACCCCAAAGAAAACTAATTTTATACCAATATGATTTGTAAATTTTTGTGGATATTCCACTAGAATAGTTCATCAGAAAAGATCTTATAATATTATGAAGTCTTATATTATGCAATTTATTTGCTTAGATCCCATATTAATTATTACTAGCTTATTGGTCAAATTTATGAAAATAATTGAATATGAAAATGAAAGAGCAGGAAAATATACACACCAACCACACAATAGAACACAAGATGTATCCTTGGAAACCCGATATGGGAGAAAACCTAGCTAGAAGGTGAGGCCTATGCTCTACTCCCTTTTCTTCAGTTATAAAAATGCAGATACAAATAAAGGGCACTCACTATGGAGTTGCCTAAGAATCTATGGCCTAAATGGATACTACATATTCTTCTTCCTACCTATGTTATACTCTCAAATCCCACTCCTTGGATGATCCACTCAAATAGGTAACAAGTACAATACAAAATAATGGAACCCCTTCTCTTCCTAGCAGCTCAGTATTTAAAATAAATTGATAATTGTCTAGGGTTAGGGTTTTTGCATCCTCCACCCTCAATTAGTGATAAGGTTTTGGAACTTCTATAATCTTCTTGAAATTCCATAGGTGGATATCCCCACATGTGTCAGTAATGGGGGATAGTTTGGAATCCACTCGGACCATGGTGGTCAACAAGGTAGGTGAACTTGTGGGAGGCATAACTTCCACATATCAGTTCTGGTGAAGTTAATTTTTGCATAGTTGGAAACGTCTCAATGTGTAGAATAGTGTCAAGGGGCTAGGAGCTATGCTTGTAAATTTTTGACCCTAAAAAATTATGTGTGATTCCTAAAAATGACTCTGGAAGGTTCCTAACCCCAAATCTCGAAACTGGAACCTACTTCAAAAATGGTCCCTGCAAACCAATTCCTCCAATGTTTCCACCTATAAAATACTAAGATAGATGAAAAATTATATAATGATTCATTTTGTATCATTAATCCTACACATAAATAATGTATGAAATCATTTTCCCACGAGAATTTTGATAGAACTTGAGCAATTTGTTCGTGATGTCCTCATGGGACAATAGAAATGCATTATATTCCTCAAGAATTTGAAACTATCTATCTCTATTTTAGTGCGATGAACTTACTTGGTTAGTTTTTTTGACCAACATCAATGCATGTGTTAAATGCAAAGAATTATTAGGCATTCAAAAACATCATTGATGAACAAAGAAAACATAGGAAAACACTAGAAATAAAGACATATTGAAGCCAAGGAAGAAAAAAACATAAGAGAACTAACCAAAACATAATTTTCAGGATTTGTGAGCATATCATCAACAAGGATGATGACCTTTTTCATGCAGGGTAGGAAGACAAAACATGATATTTCAACCACATCATAGTTGTCTCCTACATTGAATTCTTATATATGACCTAAGTTATAGTAACTACATTCTAATGTGTGCAGAAAACCAAAATGATGTACAAAGGACATTGTGATGGGATACAGGATTACACGAATGCATATTAAATATGATATGGCAATGTAACAATAATGTTGGATGTGTAAATAACACCAAAGGAAAATTATCATAAGTTGTACAAAATATATGCAAAATAACACCAGAGAATTGACAACGCCAATGTTCAATATGTTATCTAGATAAGTAACCATATAGAATCAAACATACCTTGTATTTTATTGTACAAAAAGTCAAATCCATTGCAAGTGTGTTGTTATGTTTGTGCTTAACATAGTTAGGATAAACTTGCGATCTCGTCATTATGCCTAGAGTAATGGGTCTCGATTTAGTAGGAACACATATAACACCGCATTCCTTTCCACTTGATATTGGACACTAAGGGAGTTGTCCTTATGATTATGATTCCATGGGTCATCTATATATGATGCCACAACCATGGAAAGGAAAATTATTTTTCTCCATAAGTTGAGTATGGACACAAATTATTAGTGCCAATTGATGCCTATCATGAATTATTTTAGGCATCCTCTCTTCCTTCTCTCTTGATTCAGCTGCTTCTTGTTTGTCAATGAATCCTTAACATTATCAATATAATCTTCTAGGTTGTAAAAGTGTCATTGCCTAAAAGAATAAAATAAAAGGTTACATCCAAGTGTTGAAATATTGTTGGCATATCTTCAGGTGCATTCACATTTAAATTATATCAACAATATAAGAAGAAATAATGCCATGTGTAAATTTATGTTAGCAATACAAGAAGAAATAAGGTCAATGGAAGTGAAAATGTGAAAAATAAAAACTGAATAGTTAAAACTAAACAACTTGAGAAGATCAAGCCCAAGGTGTGGAAGAGGCTTGTTGATGATACCAACATTATTTGGCCCCATGGTAAGGAAGAATTTTCTAAGTTTATTCACCATTTAAACAACCAATCTGAGCATATCCAATTCACCATGGAGATGGAGGGAAATGGAAGCATCCATTTTTTAGATGTGAGAGTTACTAAAAATCCTAATGGGACCTTATCCCATCAAGTGTTCAGAATATCCACCCATACTAAACAATATCTCCACGATGATTCCCAATATCATCCTGGCAATAAAACTGGGGTCGTTGGTACTTTGGCCACCAAGGCCCTTCGAATATTGAACAAGGAACATCTTGATCAATAACGTAAACATCTCATTCAAGTGTTCAAAAAGAATGAGTATAAAGAAACCCAAATTAAGAACATTATTCAGAAAGCTGGGAATAGGATACACAATAGGGATTGTGATGGTACCTATAATTTTCTCCTCCCTTTCATCCAAGGAGTGACTGATAGGATTTATAGGATTCTTAAGAAGAATAAAATGTTAGAATATGAAATATGTGTGCTCATTTTACCATTGACAATACCCTTGTCACCCAACCATAGGCCGAGGCCACCCTCTGAGCACCTTAACCTTGACAAAGAATCACTTTGGAAGAAAACCCTATGCTAGATAGCCAAACAAAGGGTAGTGCACCTTTCCCCAAGGATAGTGCATCAACAAAGGCTGATAAGATGTTCCAAACCCTAGCCAAGAGATAGTCCAATCCAAAATGTAACTACTAGCCGCAGCAGTTGCACCAGTAGCTCTCCTCAAACCTGCACACAAGACTGGGTACTGCAGTGTGCACTAGTTGTTTCTCTGCAATTCTAAGACTGTGACAAATGAGAACTGGTACCCTGTATTTATAGTAATCTGGTAGAATTAATGGGGCTGATTTCTCCTTCTGGGTACTGTCTGTTCAGTATATTATTATTTCTTCTGGACGACTTCTTTTCTTGGAGGCTAATAACCTAATATAAATTATCTTCTTGAGTCGACAAGTCTTCTAGGGTTATTAGCCAACTCATTAGTGTTTCTTATTTCTTCGCAGACTATTCTGTTCTCCTTAGGTTAACACGTGGAGATAAATACCTCCCGCAGCTACCATAATATCAACACTCCCTCCTAGATAGGGAGGTATTACAGGTAATGGTCTTGAGCACAAAACATACCATTCAACCGATAGCATCAACATAGTTATATAGACTAGATCATGAGCACCATCATCATCATCAGTTGCATCATCTCTCGAAACCATACTCTATCTGAGTAATCATACATGATGCTCACTCCACAGAGTGATACAAGAGCCATTCTTCTAATCTAGAAGAGTAAATTTTCTGAACCATTTTCTTTTTGGAAAATCTTTGTTCATCATTCATCTAGATGATAATTATTTCCAATAAACTATTGATAGTATTCAGGGCAATTAGAAAAAATAGAACACAACTGTGTTTACCCTTAGTAGT
Source organism: Picea engelmannii (assembly GCA_009831015.1). Lineage (NCBI taxonomy): Eukaryota > Viridiplantae > Streptophyta > Pinopsida > Pinales > Pinaceae > Picea > Picea engelmannii. The sequence continues at coordinate 113,265 of ML796583.1, forward strand.
ACATAACTACAATCCAGTGGTACACTACCACACCAAGTAACACACAAGTAGTTGATCAGCAACGTATAGTCACGAACAATGGAACATATCCACCACAGTAGTATACATCTACTGTCATACAGTCTTCATAACAAACATTTGATAACAACCTGCACAGAAACAATGTTATGATACAAACTGAATCATCTGGGCCAATATTTCACTCACATCTGTGAGATCTGAAATAATATATGCCCTCAGAGTAGAACAATGAGATATCTGGACTATTCTTCTCAAGCAAGGAAGAATAGTTGTCCTGTCTTCTGAACCTGGACCGTTCCCCACCCTGGGCCATTCTTCCTACACTAATCAAAGTGCACCATGGAGAGAATGTATAAACCCTAAGGAATTTTGAGCTTGGACCATTCCCCACCTTGGGCCATTCTTCCTACACTAATCAAAGTGCACCCTGGAGAGAATGTATAAACCCTAAGGAATGCATGTCCTTGATTGTTGAGCCTGGACCATTCCCCACCCTGGTCCATTCCTCCTACACTAATCAAAGTGCACCCTGGAGAGAATGTATAAACCCTAAGGAATGAATGTTTGAACCATTTCCTTTGCTAACGATAAGAGGAAAAGACTGTCCTGTATCAACCTCCAAAATGGACCATTCCTCATGTTAACCACAATGAAAAATTGATGTCCAGCGAGGCGGGCCAGTCTTCTTGAGTAACCCTCAAGAAGAGAGACTTCCCTAGACCACTCCCCATGTTAACCACAATGGGAAGTCATTGTCTATGATACATCAACAATCTGGACCATTTCCCCTGTTAACCACAATGGGAAATCATTGTCCGTCAGAAATCTCAATCCACTCTCTGAACATGAAAGAATTTGTCCAAGCTAGACTATTTTTCAATGAACGTATTCAATAATATTTTCAATGCTCCCTCCCAACCTAGGAGTCATCTCTTCCTTTTTCAATAAGGAAGTCGTCTCCACGAGCTCCAGTTTGAGTATGCAAACTCTTTCATCTTTTACCAAAATGTCTGCTTATCTGCTCATCTATGGAGATATGTATTGGAGAATCACTTTCTCCTTTCTAGACTTCATCATGGATAATGTAATGCTTGATTTCAAATGTACTTTAGTTTGGAACACTTATTTTCTGTGAAGGCTTCATGTAGCTCTGAACAATAGAGTATATCATAGTTGGAAATCTAGAACATATCCACATGGCACTTTTTCTGTCATCATGAGATATGATCTATTGAGTAATCATCTTGATGTTATTCACCACTCTTCTGTTGTGCACTAGAGGTTCTCCAGCAAGTTATCTTCTTATATCTGCATACAATGGTCTCTTTCTGGTATGCCTCAAAGTCTTGAGATTGATTCTTCATACGCTCTTTATTCAATTTCTCTGGAGAATATTCTTTGCATTCATCTGATGTAGAACTCCAAGTTATGGATGTTGCGGATGATATAATGCCTCATGTAGAGATAAGTCTAGTTTACTGGAACAAATAATCATCATAGTATTCTCCCTCCATGTAGGAGAAACTCTAGTTTTGGATCTCACGATGCTTTCATTCATAAGTATTCCATACACTATTCTTCATCATGACTTTCAGTTCCTCTGCTTGATTGCTTTTATTGAAGTTATATCAGGCTGACAATCTTGTGATTCTTGATACAATGACTGGTTTTTCTGGCTTCTCTTTCTTTCTTGGAATCTTCATGTTCTTCCTCGTGTTTAGCTCTTGGGTCCATGGAGTAGATTTCATTTCCTAAAGATTTTGTTTCTTTCTTTCATCATAGGATCACGGATGTGGATGGAAAACCAGGGATACCTAGAGGCTTTTCTTTGAAGAATACGTATTGTCTTTCATGGCTGCTATCATGGATATATACTTCATCATCTTCAATGGATCATAGGATTGGCTCCCTCATAGTTCTTTATTCATGTATGAGTGCATATAATTGGCTCCCTCCGTCTAACAGAGTCCATTATTCCATCTGCATCCTTATTGTCTTCTGCAATATATAATTGGCTCTCTTGTCTAACAAAGTCCACTCTTTTGTCTTGTTGTCTTCTACAAAACGTCATAAGTATTTTTCCAATTTCCTCTCGATTGTTGACTTCTTTCTATTTTTGCTTCTTCTAAGTCTCTTCATGATTGATTTGGCTTATCTTGCAATAGCTTCCACATGATTTTTATTTCATCCTTTCATGTGTATTATCTAATGACATCCATTCTTATCTTGTTTTTCTTTCGTAGGTATAGTTCTTCTTGGAAAACATTATCTTTCAAGAGATAGATATACAAGATATGTACAGAGATGATGCAAACAAGATATGTACAAGAAATAATAAGAGTTTTGTTACCTTTAGAAGAATAAGTCTCTTCCATCCTGCTTAGTCTTCTTTGTAGGTTCCTTTTCTTCGGCAATTGATGCTTCGTGTTTCTCCTTCCTTTTCTTTAGCTCAGGACAATGATTCTTGTAGTAACCATACTTTCGACAATTGAAGCATTGTACTTCTAAAATGTCTTTCTCTTGATTTGGCTTCCTCCTTGAACCAAACTTCCTTTTATTTCTGAAGTTCTTGAATCTTGTTGTGAAGGCTTGATCATCGTACTTCTTTTGGGGTTTCTCTTTTGCATTGATCCTTGATTCTTCTTGAGCATAGCAAGTCTAAAGTTCTTCAAATGTCATATACTCCTTTCCAGTGTTCATGCTTGCGGAAAATGCATCCCATGTCTTAGGAAGACCATTGAGTACTATGTTTACCAACTCCTTCTCTGAGATGATCTCTTCAATAGCTTGTGGCTGATCTCTTAACTAAGAGATTCTCACAAAGTATGATGTTATGTTGTCATCATCATTCATCTTCATGTCATGAAGCTCATTCTTCAGTCTCATTATTTGTCCAATTTTTCAGACTGAGAAGAGATTTGTTAGGGCATCGTACATCTTCTTCAATGGGTCAAGATGGGAGATGTAGGGTATCAAGTGGTCTTTTATAGATTCCAATATGATACTCATAGCATTGATATCACTATATTTGAACTTCTCCATAGTTGCAACGTTATGCGGTTCCTTCTCTTTTCCTTCTTCAAACTATGGCTTCATGATCTTTCCTTTCACGATATCCAACACTTTATTATTGGCAAGGATGAGGTCAATCCTTGTCTTCCACGCTCTGAAGTTAGAGGCTCCATCTAACTTGTTCTCTGACTTCATAGAATAATTCATGGCTTCTTTGACTTGGTCAAACCCTAGATTTGACCATAAACTCAAACTTCACGTCTTGGCTTGTTGAGAGTATCAGGAGATGCGCTAAGCTAGAGCGCATTGATCTATATGGATATTAGGTCAATCCATTCACTTAAGGTTCCTCAAAAAGAGGATTAGGGTTACTGCAACTTCTCCTGCTAGTAACCCTAGTAGCAGTGTCTTGGAAGCTGCTTTTGCTAGTAACCCTAGCGGTAGTTCCTCAGCGAGCTCAATATCCTAGCGGCTATGTTTCCTTCCAGCGTTTAGACTGAATGAAGGAGGTGTGGGCCCATAACCTGTTAGAATATGAAATATGTGTGCTCATTTTACCATTGACAATACCCTTGTCACCCAACCATAGGCCGAAGCCAGCCTCTGAGGACCTTAACCTTGACAGAGAATCACTCTAGAAGCAAACCCTAGGCTAGATAGCCAAACAAAGGGTAGTGCACCTTTCCCCAAGGATAGCGCATCAACAAAGGCTGATCAGATGTTCCAAACCCTAGCCAAGAGATAGTCCAAGCCAAAACGTAACTGCTAGCTTCAGCAGCTGCACCGACAACTCTCCTTAAACCCGCGCACAAGACTGGGTATTGTAGTGCACACCAGTTGCTACTCTGAAATTATGAGACTGTGACAAATGAGAACTGGTGCCCTGTATTTGTAGTAATCTGGTAGACTTACTGGGGTTGACTTCTCCTTCTAGGTACTGTCTGTTCAGTATATTATTATTTCTTCTGGCCGACATCTTTTCTTGGAGGCTAATAACCTAATATAAATTATCTTCTTGAGACGACAAGTCTTCTAGGGTTATTAGCCAACTCATTAGGGTTTCTTCTTTCTTACTGGAGTATTCTATTCTTGTCAGGTTCACACGTGGAGGTAAATACCTCCTGCAGTTACCATAATATCAAAATAAAATTTGTATCTCTTTCAAGCTTCATACCACCATTAAGGGAATGATGAAGTTCGTCAAGGACCCTAGAAATCCCCATCTTTACAAAGGGGTCTATGAGATACCTTGTTCATGTGAAAAATCCTACATCAACAAAATGGGTCGTTCCTTATAATTAAGAGTGAAAGAACACGAAGTAGATATAAGAATTGATCGTTTTCACACAGCCACTCTTGTCGAGGATTCTCGTAGAACTAAACACCAATTATGCCTTGGGAATATTGAGGTTCTTTCTAAGGAGGATAACTATTTTAAGCATAAGTTTAGAGAAGCCATTGAAATTATCAAACATCCCATGAATATCAACAAGAATAATGGTTGGGAGGTCAGTAGAAGTTAGCTTTGTGTCCTTCATAAACATGGTACCATCACAAGAGCTTTTGATAATGAAATTTCAGTTTGCTTTTCTTTTCTAATTTTTTATTGGGCTTCGTGTCTTTTCCTTTTTACTTTTTATTGGGCTTCTTATCTTTTCTTTAACTCTTTTTATTTGGTTTCTTCCCTCTCTTTTTTTTTATTGTTTCTTATTCTTTTTTATTGATTTCTTGTGGCTTTAATTTTTTTTATTTTTTCTTTCTTTACATATATTATATTTTCTTGTCTCTTTTTCCTTTTGTCCTTTCTCCTTTTCTTTTTATCTTATATTAAAATTATCATTATTAATAATATTTTCATTATTCAATTTTTTTATATTAAGTTTATCATATTATCATTAATCACATTATTAATATTTATTCCTTTGACTATAACATTTATTATTTTATCTTAGTCCTCTGTTTAGTTAACTTTGACTTTTTTATTTTCTCTCTTTTCTTTTTTCTTTTTAATATCGCATTTATTGTTGTTTTTATTGCTTTTCCTTCTTTTTATTTAATTGTTAATGTACTTTTATATCTATTGTTAATACACATTTACTATTATAATCATTTAGTGATAGGTCTTTTCAATTCATTTTTATTAATATTATTATTTGATGTTTTAATTTTAATTTTTTATTTAGGTTTAGGGTTTTGTTTAATTTTTATTTATTTTTGGGGATTTTTTTATTTTGTTTGTGAAGTTTGTTTATTTTTATTATTAATATTACTTTAAGCAATTGAATATTGAAGAGTGAACTTTGTGGTGATTCTGTGGTGAATATTTGTAAACCAATAAAAAATGGTGAACTTTGTGGTGATTATGTTGTGAAAATTGAAAAATAAACTTTACATGAATTCTATGGTGATTCTGCAGTGAATATTGAACAATAAACTCTATGTGAACCATGTGGTGATTTTCATGAACTATGTGTGCACTCTATGGTAATTCGGTGAATATTGAATTGAACCCTACCTGAAATTTGAACTTTATGGTGAATATTGAACGGTGAACCTTGTGGTGAATATTGAAAGATGATTATCAACATGAATAAAATTGAACGATGGTTATGTAATGATTGTGAATTTTGTGTGAATACTAAAGAATCCAAACCTTGTAGTGACAAACTTATGTAGAGATTCTAACATATGCAGTGATTTTATTGCATGTGGTTGACTATTCAAAGCCTATTGTGAATGAGGTGCATACGTTTCTTATTTATTTCATTTTCTTTTCAATATGAGTAATTCATTGTTGATCCCAAAATCTATCAAAGGGAGTCCTAGCAAAGTAACCTTAGAAATTGTGTATGAATATGTAGAATCAATAGACAAACATAAAGAAGAGAGAGAAGTCCAACTTCAAAGTGAGTTAGAAGCAATATTTGAAAATAAATTTAAATCCTTTGAAGATAGGATTCATAGACATAAGAAGGCATTTTGAGGATTGTATTTTCATTTAATCTTGAAATAAAAATATGTTTTTTTATGAGAAAAAAAAATATTCAGAAACATATAGACAATAAACTATTAGGGTTTGAGACTCAACAGTAGAAAATGGAGGCTAAAGTACAAGAAATAGAAAACCAAAACCAAGAACAAAACAATCAAGGCAAGAAGAAGAGGCCGAAGAAAATAGTAATCTTAAGGACCAGATTAAAGAGCTAGAAGAAAAACTAATTCAAAATTTGGCCCTAAATAGTGAGGAACGCAATTTGGATATGAAACCTATCAAAGAGGAAACGAATAAGCTTATAGAATTAGACCATGAGAATAATAAAAGAGCATTGAACCTAATAATTTTTGGTATAAAAGAACAAGAAGATTAGGACACGCTAGCAATAGTCAAAGAGGAACTAAAAAATAAATCGCAAATTGAAACAAATGACCACATAGAAGCAAAAAAAGGGTGGGAAAAATAATTAAAGATAATTATAAATTGATTAAGGTTATGGTAAGCTCTGATACCCATAAATATGACATACTTAGTAAAAATCCAAGCTTAAAAGGGTCATAAATATTTATAAATGAAGACCTCATTCTAGAAGATCAAGCTAAATTAAGGAAGGAGGTTCAAAGGTAAAGGAAGCTAGGAAAGAAGGAAAAAGGTAAATAATTAGGAACATAAAAGCTATTATTAGGGATAGAGACCAATAAGATAACAATAAATAATAGTTTGGGACACTTTGAATCCAATTTTGTAAATGTTGAGGCTTTCCCTGGAACAAAGGGCCTATATTAAGTTGGATCCCAAGTGAAATTGATATTATATTTCTAGTTGAAACTTCAGAGCATGAGGAATATTGGGTCCCTTCGATAGATGGATTTATATTGTGGTCAACATGGAACAAGAATCCTTTCGTAGAGGGATTGGAGGCATAGCTTGTTACATAAGTGTTACACATTATTTTCTTCACCCCTATGACTGTTAATGATGTAAACCTATCCTTTGTCTTGAGAAGGATCAATGGCCTAAATCCCTGAAGAAGAATGAAGATACATTTTCCCAGAGAGATGGAATTATACTTTTCCTTTGTCAAAAACCTTATAAAAATGGATCATCGCACCTTGTTTAGTGTTAAGAATGTGACGATATAGGATCATCGTAGGTTTCACCATAGTAGCATGTGACGTTGTCGCAGTTTTCTCAGTGTTAAGGGTGCGACGGTTTTCGTACGAAGGAAAAAGGGGAATTTCTCGAAAGTTCTAGAATAGAATCTTCGAGGTTGATGTGGCCTCCGATTGGTTTCGATATGAGTCACATCTCTGATCTCTTGGTATTATCCTAACCTCCTCACCCTATCCTTTTCAACCTATAAAAGGAGAGGAGTTCTCATGGGGAAATTTGGATTGAGTTGGCTAGATTTTGATGTGAGCTTGAGTAATTTTTGTAGCTTTGGGATTTGCTTTGTCAAGATAGATTGTCGGTCTCAGAATCCGTGGAGCAAGAAGTGTCTGGGAAGAAAGGAACTGTTGGAAGGGACCTCACAACATCAAGGCATTGGTTGTATTCTCCTTTTCATATCTTTAATACAGTGATATATTTCTTTCCCATAAAATTGGTCTCATTTTAGTGTATGACTCCTTGATCACATACATAGGTTTTGTTGAGTATACGTTGTTTCTTTCACTTCATTGGCTTGTGTCTTTTTACAAGTTCAGCATCCCATAAGCCTTGGATGGAGAGAGGATGACACTAGCGAGGACAAATGACGTTTAAAAGGTATGTCATTTATCTCTTGTTAGTTAGTATGCTTGATAATTAAAACTTAGGGAAAGTTTTATATTTTGTCTTGTTTTGTTCTAGTTTCGGGGTGAAACTAGGGAGATTTGTTTGTGTCCTCACTTACCGATTTGTTCAATAACAAAATTGGTGACTCCATCAGGGAACAAATTGTTTTCCTAGTTTGTCTTGATTCCTTTATTTGATTGATTGGGTTCTGTTTTCCGAGTCATTGGGAGATCTAGATTGACTCTCTGACTGTTTAATTTCACTGGAAAACCCTCATACTTTTTATTTTTTCCATTTTTCCTTTGATCGTCACACCCTACTTTGAGAGACAGTGTGACGATCTAGGATCGACACACCCTACCTTTTGACACAGTGCAACGTTGTCGCACTGTATTTGTTCTCTAGCCTACGACAATCAAGGATAGTTGCTCTGTGTTAGTCTACAACCTGCGACTATTGTGAATTTTTTTTATTTTTGATGGTTTTTCTTGCCCAGATCTTAGATATGGTTGTGGGGTGAATTTTTGAGTCTGGTTACAGTCTACTTGACATCATATTTTGTGATTTTAGCCATCTCTGCTTTGTTCTAGCTTGATTTCTTTTGAAATATTTGATCTCTTGCTTTGAGTGTCCTTTAGTTACGAAGCATCTTTGTTTTTCTTTAGAATTATTTAGTGAAAGATCACTTCCTTTTCTGAATAGTTCGTTTTAAAAGAAAAATTGTAGTTTGGGTTGCTTTTGTTTTGAAGCTCACTATTGATTTTAGTGTATCTTTGAAATAAAAGATTTAATTTCTTGCTTTGCATTAGGTTGGGGGAATATTTGCATTTGAGGTAGCGAAATTGCATGGTTTTTGTCATTTTTGGTCTTGAATTCTTAAAACAAATTCCAGCTCATGGCCAGGGGGCCAAGAATCGTGTATTGGTGTATAGTCTCTTTGGCTCATTTCTTGAAGATATTAATATTGATGAGTTTAATAACATTTTTGGGACATTGTGCATCTGGGAATGATAAATGTTTTCTCCTTCTCGTAATATATCTTTCATCAAAGTGAAATATTTTCATTCTCATTTCTTTGCATTGTTTAGAGTCGGTAAAAACATCATTTAGTCCATGCCATTTTCCTCTTGATTAAACAACAACCTTGAAATAAAGCGCTTATAAAAATTGATTTGACATTTTAATATGTTTTGGTAGCAAACCTACACTAGATTAGTTGTAGGGCTTTGGAATAGGTGTGAAATATAACTTTCCAAAGCTCTAAACAAACATAGAATCTTGCATTAGGGAGTGGTGAAATCCACTTGCTATATTTTGTCCTGGGAAGCCCTTCTAACACAAGGGTCAATCACGAGGTCACATAAGGGTCGACAGAGTTACTCACCCTGCTTTGTTGGTCTTAGTGTAGAGATTGCACATATTATTGGAGGTCACTTGAGAAGAAAATATTGTGGGGACCTTATCGAGTTGATTTCCAGATTAGATACCCTGCCTTTGCACGTGGATCAGACTGTCGACTATTTCCCTAGACATCATTGTCGTAATTGGTAACCTTAGTGGCCTATCTCTTTAGAGTCTTTAAATGAGGTGACTGTGGGGGGCAATTCTTCATGGTACCTGGAATTGACGTTCGCGAAAATCACCCAGGCTCCTTGGAGGGTATACCCATGTTTATGTGTGGGATCTTACACTAGGGTGTAAGTCCATTAAGCAGGTCGTCAACATAAATTTTCCACCCGCTCCATCTCATCACCTTCTTACATTGTTCTCATGACGTTGGATTTCATCACCAACTAGTGCGTTCATTGGGAGAAGATTTTGTTTGTTTGCTTGCTTCATATATTTTTAGTGTATGTTGTTTGTCTTCCCTATTAGAATCTAGGTTGGATCTGTATTTATGGAGTCAGTTCCTGGAATGACCAATGAAGTAACCCCTGCTCCAGGGAAGATTTTGTTTTTTCCTTCTTATGGAAACATTGGTCCTCCTCACATCGCTACTTTGAGCCTTCTAGGTCTCACAATTGGATTACTGATACGGTTGTTTTCCACTCAGGTAATCCTGAATGCATCTAGTTCTTTGGTTGTAAGCACTTCCCCCCAAGAACATCAACCTCATGTTGATCCTTCATCTTCTTCACCAGTAATATCTTATCTGCCTTCTTCACTTTCAAGGTCTTCTTCTGTTTCATATTCTTCGCCGAGTGAAATCTCTGAAGCTAGTAACCCGGTGAATAAGAAGAATAATAAAAGGAAGAATAAGAAGAAGAAAAATAAACAACAGTCCAAACTTCCAACCACTGCTAGGCATGTTGGAAAACAACCATTTACTGATAATCGTGTTGGGAGTGTTGATGATGCCAAGATCACCCAAACAACCTGTAATCCCAAGTAGCCTTGTATGATTTGTAAGGGTATCCTTATTCTTAAGGATTTCGCTGGTCAATCCAAGGTTATAGAAGCATGGTCTACACACCCTCGCTAACCCATGTCGTCAGCCTCTAAACAACATGTTGATGACCTCCCGTCAACTAGTCAAGATACAGTTGGGAAGAAGAAAATTAGGGTCAATTTCTTGTGTATGTTATGTGGAGGGAGTCATCAAACTCACATTTTCCCTCATATGGACGAAGCCTCGAAATTACTGGAAGACATGATTGTTTCCCAACCTCAAATTCCAGTTGCTTATCACAAGCTTACTCTCGACCCACCTGTAATTGATGGAATGATCAATCTAGTCCCTTCGTCGGTTAGTCTGGTTGATCATATAGTCAATTTGGTCACATCCTTAGTTGATATTGTTGACAAAGTGGTCAATCTGATCCCATCATCGGTCGATCCCACTCTCATGTTAGAGAGTATCACCCAAGCGGTCAATCCATTTCCATTCGTCGCTCCCATTCTCCCCTTGGATAATGAAACTCAAGTGGTCGATTTGATCTTGTCATCATTTGATCCTACTCTCCTGCTTAAGAGTAAATCCAATGTTGCCCACATTTTTCTTGTTGATACAGAATCTACCATGCTAGGGGGCATTCCTCCTTCTCCCATGGAACCCCCTCCAAGTAATGAGGTCATCCTTTTTTATTGGGGTGCGTTAACTGGACCTTGCCTTCCCTCTCGCATTCCTTTCAAGATTACAGTACAAGTTTGTGGTCAGGATATTCCTCAGACGTTGATAGATGAAGGTGCATCTGTTAGTATTTTCTCCTCTATTGCTTGGCAAGCTTTGGGTTATCCTCAGCTTATGTCGGTTACGCAGAATCTGTTATATTTTAACAGAAGAACTAGTCACCCTTTAGGATTCATTCCTCAGTTTCACATAAATTTGGGAGGGAAAAATGTCTTTATTGATGTTATGGTAGTCCAATACCCCTTGGATTTCGATTTACTCCTTGGGAGATATTATGTCTATGCCATGAAAGCTATCGTGTCCACCCTTTTTCGTGTGATATATTTCCCTTACGATGGAATAATTGTGATTATTGATCAACTTTTGTTTGTTGGCCCTGACTTGACCATCAACTCAATGACCTCCCTAAACGATTCTTATATGCAAACAGTATCGCCCCCACCACATGTCAATTATGTGGCATTGTCTCCAATGCCTTCAACTGCCGATGAAGATGAGCCTCTCGCTCTAAGCTCAGTCTCTTATGACTTAGATTCGGTAGTTGACATGGTTATCTCTTCGATAGTGTCTTTAGAGCTTGAGCTCCTTACTCCCATCGTGACCCTCGACATGGTGTCTTTCCATAGTGTTGTTCTTCCATCTAGTGAAGATCTCTTGGAATCCATGACCGAGTTTTTCCCCTTGACATGGTGTCCTTCCAGAGAGTTGTCCTCTTGGAAGCCATGATCAAGAAGAGTCTTTTGAGCATGGTTTTCTGATTTCAAGCTCATTAAAAAATAAAACCAGCTGCCAGGATAGTTTTCTCATCTCTGTAGCAACATCGTTAAAAATTGAAAAAGAGGTTACGAGCATAGTTCCTGTTTCTGTGTCGAGCTCATTAAAAAATGAAACAGAGGTCTCAGTATTGAACCTAGAGTCTCGAGCATAGTTTTCCATTCTCTATAGCAAGATCGTTAAAAAATGAAACAATTTCCCCCTCTATGTTTGAGTCAAGTCCTTCATCTAGTATTTGAAGCCTCATTTCATTCTCCTTTGCAGTTGGATGAAGCGAAGCTTGGGGGGAATTTGCTTCCAGCCTCTGGACTTCATGCTGAAGTTATGTTAGGGACAAAGTACCAACCATCCTTGGATAATGCATTGGGAAGTCGCAAGAAAATTTTTCTCTGGTTCAAGATTGTGTAAAAATGAAACCACCTACCTCAAGCATAGTTTGCTCTAATTCAAGCTTGTGTAAAAATGAAATTAGTTCCAAGCATATTTTTGTTTAGTTTTAAGCTTGTGTAAAAATAAAATCTATCTCAAGCATAGTTTTGTTTTGTTTTAATCTTGTGTAAAAATGAAAACAATCTCGATCTTAGTCTTTGTTCTTTCTCATGCTCGTAAATCAATGAGAATGTTACCGAGTAAACTTTTATCACTTTTTCAGACTCGTAAAGGTTATACAAAAAAGGAACACCCCGGAGTTCTCTTTAAGCTCTTTTCAGACTCTCTAAACATGAAAATATTGTTGAGCAATGTTTTTATTTTCACCCTCGTTAAAGTATTTGAAGAAAACATATGTTGAGCAGTAGATTATCTCTTTCTCAGTCTCACCAGACTATTTTACGAAAAAGGACATGTTGGAGTTTCCTTTAAGTGTTTTTCAAACTCTCTAAATATGAAAAACCACTGAGTTTACTTTCTTTGGACTCGTAAAACAAACATCGAAAGGCCCATATGGGACCGAACCACTCCTTCCTAAGGTTCGTTAAATATAATCTGAAGGATGAGATTACAGTTAAAGCATATGTTATCCTCCTCAAGCTTGTGTAAAAATGAAGAGGTACTTGCCATAAATGGTGGGGGGGGGGGGGAATTGGGAAAGAAATGTGTCTAAACCTGTATTCTATGGAAGATTCACTTTTGAACATGACACCATTTTACTCGCTTTGTGTCTAGGTTGGAAAATTCGCTTGTCTCTTGATCATACTCCTTTATAAGATTAAAAATTGGTATGTGATCCCTGTTGCTGAGTCATTGTTTCCAAGACAATTGTCGTGTCATCAATATGTTCAAAGAGAAGTTCAACCCAAAAATCCTTCTATTGCATCGGCCATTTCTGCAGTCCTTAAGCCTTCTCTTGCATTGGACATCCTTGAGTCAGTCTTGAATCAATTGTTACTCTGGTCTACTTCAAATATCATTACCTGTTTTGTGTCATTGATGGGGGATACATTTATTCCCTCCTGTGACGAGTCTTTTCCTGTCGAATTCAACTCATTATCTAGAAATTAGACTTATAAACTAATTGGTACCTTGGAACTTGCATCCCTCAATGGCAGGTTTCCTTGCTTTCGACAATGGGTTTTCATTATTGACCCCTGATCGGGAGATTTCGCTAAGTGCTCGACTTCAGCTCACAAATCCACACTCGTTGGATTGTACTAGTGTACCTTGGGAGTCATCAACATTAATGGTGATTACCCTCACACTTGTTAATGGTATTCATTAATGAATGGTAATCAAGTGGTTTCTACCATGTTCAACTTAAACACGTGTATTCACATGGTTAGATTCATACTATAGAGTGGTGGAGATGAAGACCCTGGATATTTTCTGATAGATTCAGGTTGCGTTGGAGTGTATTCATATTGTATTGTTTCATAGATCCACTGTGTATGTCTCGTGTCTATGTTCAAATTTGAGTCTTTAACACATAGATCCACATTGTATTTTTGGTGGTTATGTTCAAATTTGAGTCATAATGGCATGGATCCATAGTGTATGTTTGGTGGACATGACCTGTCTTACTTGACATGGATCTTTGAATGTCATCATTTATGCTTTGATTCATTTGTATTATGAGTATGGGAATGCCTACCTCAGTGATGATGTATTATTGTATTCTATTTCCTTGTTTGTTGGCAGATTTCTAACCGGCATGTTCCTTGTTCCCTACACACACTTGACAAAGTATTTCAGCCATCATTGTGTTCCAAATTCATACTTTGGGGGGCTCACTATAACACATTATTTTTGTCACCCCTATGACTATTAATGATGTAAAATTATCCTTTGTCTTGAGAAGGATCAATAGCCTGAATCCTTGAAGAAGAATGAAGATACATTTTCCCAAAGAGATGGAATTATACTTTTCCTTTGTCAAAAACCTTATAAAAAGGGATCGTCACACCTTTCTTAGTGTTAAGGGTGCAACAATCTAGGATCATTGCAGGTTGCACCATAGTGGCCTGTGACGTTGTCGCATTTTTCTCAGTGTTAAGGGTGTGACAATTTTTGTACGAAGGAAAAAGGGGAATTTCTCGAAAGTTCTAGAATAGAAGCTTCAAGGGTGATGTTGCCTCTGATCGGTTTGGATCTGAGTCACATCCCTGATCTCTTAACATCATCCTAACCTCCTCACCCTATCCTTTTCAACCTATAAAAGGGGAGGAGTTCTCATGGGGAAAGTTGGATTGAGTTGTCTAGCTTTTGGTGTGAGCTTGAGTAATTTTTGTAGCTTTGGGGTTTGCTTTGTCAAGATAGATTTTTCGGTCTCAGAATCTGTGGAGCAAGAAGTGTGTGGGAAGCAAGGAACTATTGGAAGGGACCTTACAACATCAAGGAATTGGTTGTATTCTCCTTTTCATATATTTAATACAGTGATATATGTATTTCCCATAAAATTGGTCTTATTTTATTGTATGACTCCTTGATCACATACATAGGTTTTGTTGAGTTTACGTTGTTTCTTTCACTTCGTTGGCTTGTGTCTTTTTACAGGTTCAACATCCCATAAGCCTTGGATGGAGCGAGGATGACACTAGTGAGGACAAACAACGTTTAAAAGGTATGTCATTTATCTCTTGTTAGTTAGTATGCTTGATAATTAAAACTCGAGGAAAGTTTTATATTCTGTCTTGTTTTGTTTTAGTTTCGGGGTGAAACTAGGGAGATTTGTTTTTGTTCGAACTTACCAATTTTTCCAATAACAATAAGAATAAACATTTCTCCTCACATTTGGATTCATAAGAAAGACCCTTTCAATTAGTTTATTTGGATGGGGATTTCATATGTTAATTCTAAGAATATGTATATAGCAGTTTGTTATTTCACACCTATTAATTCTACCTTTTATAAGAAAAACAATCTAGATAAAAAAAAAAATTGTCCCTATCATAGCTTAGAACAAGATATTTATAGTATGAGAAATGAAGGCAGTATCCTCCAACTAGGAGACTTTAATGCTAGAACTACAACTAATAAAGCTACTATCTTAAGCAATGATTCCAACCCTAATCCTCTATGGCTAGATGAGGATCCATTTTTAGCTAATAGATACAAAAGAAATTTGGAAGACCTAACCAAGAATTTGTATGGTACCAAGCTAATCAAGCTTTGTAGTTCACAAGATCTAATCATTTGCAATGGTCTAATGAAGTGACTAAAATCTAACTACATGACTTGTATCCATGGGTTGGGTAGTAGTGTTGTGGATTATGTGACATCAGATATCCCCATATACAACCAAATAGTCAATTTCGACCTTTTAAACAACCATGAGCCTAACTTTGATCATATACCTTTGACTCTATGTAAAAAAATCCAATTGAAGAGAACTCTAATAACCAAAGGCACTTTGTTTTTTGACAAAAATAAATTGATCTCTTCTTAAAGGACTTAAACACTAAATTAAATCTTCTATCATATAAGAACAATATTGAAGATATTTATCATAATTTTACGACAACCCTCTCTACTTCCATTAAAAAAATTCTCTATCAAAGTGTTGTGTAAAAGGAAAAATAGAATTTCCAGCCCTTGGTATGATAATCAGTGTAAACTTGTTAGAAAATGCATTAGGGATGCCTTTAATGAGTCTTTGAAATATGATAAGATTAATAGATACAAAGCCCTAATTAAAAGGAAAAAAGGGCACTACATAAATAAGAAGCAACAAAAGCTTTTGCACCTATCCAAGATAGATCCAAAGAAATTTTGGAGGTAAATTTTTACTCGTAAAACTAAAGAAATGGGTATGATTCCCCTGACGGATTGGAATTCCTACATTAAAAAACTTTATGAATCCCCTAATGTTCCAGAAAACATTCCAAACATTTCTACCAAAGATGATTTTTTTTTCAATATAAAACATAAATTTTGGGGTTAACTGACTCGCAAATGGGAAAGCTAAGGACATCAAAGTCTACCAAGATGAAATATTGAAAATTGAGGGCCTATTCTCATCCCTCACACACTCAAGCTTATCAATTTAGTAGTCAATCAAGGCCTCCCTAAACCCTAGACTCAAGGCCTCATTGTACCTATTTTTAAATGTGGGGATAAAAGCAATCCCTCCAATTATAGGACCATTATGATTATCCCCATTTTAGCTAAGCTATATGGAAGTATTTTGGAAAAGAAGATAAGCATATGGCTAGAAATCTATTGAAAATGAGATAAAAGAAAGGTCAATTTTAGAGGCTATCATTCAACACTAGACCACCTTGTCATGCTTAGGATCATTGCAAAGGAGTGTCACAATAATAAAAATCAATCTCCTTTATTGTTTCATTGACTTTAGGAAAGATTTTGACATTGTGCCTAGGACTAACCTTTGAAATATGTTAGAAGAGTTAAAATTTCCCTCTTAGTTGAGAGCTATTGTTATATGGTTGTATGAGACTATTATTGCCAATTTTAGGAGCACTAATGGATGGTCTAACAAAATTAATTGTAATATTGGAGTCAAGCAAGGTTGTCCTTTATCCCCTTACCTATTTTGCATATACATTGACAAGTTAGAAGATTGTTCGGAAGCTGTAGGTTGTGTTGGACTGACTCTTGCTAATATTTTTATCATCCTTCTCCTATATGTCAATGATATTGTTCTTATGGAAAGGAATCCATGTGACCTAGGAAAGCAACTTAGAATCCTCAAGGACTTCTTCTCTAGTACATGGATGATGGTGAAAATTGACAAAACAAAGGTGATGATAAGTAAATCCCAAAATATCACCTATGATAGTTTCATGTATGACAACAATATCTTCAAGGAAGTGACTTCATACAAGTATCTTGGAATCAATATTCATCACAAGCTCAATTGGAACTATAGCATTGAAAAAAAAGGATAAATGGAGAGTGGAAATCTTACTATGGGCTTGAAAATAATTGTAAATTAGCGGACCTTTGGCTATGGTATAAGAAAAAGGTCCTCTTTGAGGCTCTTGTCACTCTTGTTATCTTATATGGATGTGAAGTTTGTGGATGCAGTATCTCTCATGAATCTTGGAGAAACATAGAGCATATCCAAAATAATTTTATCACTTTTAATCTCAAAATTAAAGGAAATATACCCTATCATACCCTCCTCATAGAAGCGAGTCTTTCCCCCATTGAGAGTGTTAAATTCCATAAGTGTCCTTAGACACGTAATTTTATTGAGTAGGGAAAATATTATTACATATTGGGAGAGAGGCAGAGAAAATATATAACCTCTCAAGCTTTATCTCAATATGCCAAGTTTCCTTGACCAAAAACTCAAGGATAATCACTATGACAAGGATGTGACAAGGCCAACCTAGGAAATACATTACTTCTAGAATAAATTTTCTAATTACTTGACTAAATAAACTTTACATTCCCCCCTTTGATCCTGAATTTTATTTTTACAAATTCCAAGTTCATCTCTAAACTTATGAATTTTATTTTTCCTAATGACTTGGTGAAAATATCTAAAGTTTGATCTTTAGATGGACAATATTCTGGCTTGATGATGTCGTTGTTGATGAGTGTTCTGATGAATTTATACTTGGTGCCGACATGCTTGGTCTTGTTATGGAATAATGGATTCTTGGTCATTTTTATTGTTGATTGGTTATCAATCAATAGAGTATTTGGTGATTTTTGAATAGAACCAAGATCCTGCAAAATTTTACGAAGCTAGACAATTCCACAAGCTACTTCCCAAGTTAAAATGTATCATGCCTCTACTGAAGAATTTTCCATTGTTGCCTGCTTTCTGCAACTCCAAGATATTGTTGTTGAACCCATATTCATTAAATAACCTAATGTTGATGTTCTATCATTGATATCTCTAGCAAAATTTGCATTTGAATATGCAATAAGTGTAAAGTTGTTGTTTTTCTTATAGAGAATCCAAAAATATTTTGTTCCTTGAATATACATGAGGACCCTTTTTTATGCATTCCAATGAATTTCTCTAGGTTCCTGCATGAATCTAGAAAAAATATTGACTGGGTATGAAAAATATGGACGAGTGTTTGTTAGATAAATGAGGTTGCCAAACAATTGTCTATAGTTGGTATTGTTTATTAATTCTCCCCCTTCAAATTTTGAAAGTTTCATGTTTTTTTCCATAGGAGTAAGAGGAGGTTTACAATTCTACATGCCAAATTTCTTCAACAAATGAGTAGCATACTTGGTTTGATCAAGGAATATTTGATGACATTGTTATGAAACTTCTGCTCCAAGATAGTATCGAAGTGGCCCCAAATCTATCATTTTGAATCC
This sequence comes from Picea engelmannii, assembly GCA_009831015.1. Lineage (NCBI taxonomy): Eukaryota > Viridiplantae > Streptophyta > Pinopsida > Pinales > Pinaceae > Picea > Picea engelmannii. The sequence goes on from ML796583.1 coordinate 131,714, forward strand.
TTTTTGAAGTTCATGTTTTACCTACTTGATGTAAGGTTCAAAATTCCTTGTAATGATTAAGTCATCAACATAAAGAATAATGGTCACCAAGTTTTAACCTTGCATCTGGTAATATAGATTATCATCAAACTCACTGCGATGAAAACCAACATGCCTAAGATATTCATCCATCTTGGCATACCATGATCTAGGTGCATGTTTCAAACCATATAACGCTTTAGCTTGCATACTTTGCACTCCTTTCCTTCAACTTTGAAACCTGGGGGTTGAGTCATATAAACTTCTTCTTTCAAATCACCATTAAGAAAGGCACTTTTGACATCCATTTGATGAAGTGTCCAACCATACCGTGCAGCAAAATTTATTACCATTATGATGGTGTTCCACTTTGTTGGAGGAGGAAATGTTTCTTCATAGTTAATTCCTTTTTGTTGAGAAAATCCTTTTGCAACAAGTCTTGCTTTGTATTTATCTACTTCACCATTATATTTATACTTGATTTGGTAAACCCATTTGCAATCGATGGGTTTAACATTTGTTGGACAATCAACAAGTTTCCATGGTCAATTTGTTGGAACATAAAGCATTGATGGTTCATCACACATCTCTTGGGTTCAATTGGTCAAGAGAATGAGCTACATCTGGATATAGACAATCAATCAGTCAACTTACATCTAGATATAGTTAGTCGAGCAATGGACCAGCACACTACAACAATTGGTTGAGTAGTAAACATGCCTTTCGATCAGACAATCAACTAGTAGTCGAAGATAGTTGGGCAGTGGATCAACCATCCCAGCAATCGACTACAAGTTGGAATTATAGGCGATTGATTCAAGCATCCCTGTCGATTTGACTCGACAAAGCGGATTTGATGGAGTCAACTCTAACATTAGATAGTTACATGTGAACAAAATCTTCTGGATTTTATGGAAATTGGTTATATCTTGAGGCTATAAAAAGCAGACCCCTTGGGTCATTTTCATCATGGTAATCAGGCGATTAAGATCAAATATGAACTATGATGTTCTAGTCACAGTGTGCCTTTCTTAAGTGTTGTAATGGTGTCTTTAGACACCACCCTTTCTCTTCGATTGTATGGAGTATTGTTTTCTTTGTTTCATGTTGTGTTCCACCCTATTCCCAAACATTGTATCAGGACCGATGGTTTAAAACCTTGACCTGTTATCTGCAAATATTTTTGAGTCGGATTTGTTGTGTCATTGACTCTGGGATGGTGGTTTGTTGATTGGAACTTATTGAAACAAACCATTTTATGTCTAGATATTGAAGATGGATTCAAAGATTGATCCTATTGTTTTGAATGGACCAAATTATGTAGTATGGGCACCAAATATGGAAACCCTACTAAAGAGAAAAGAAATGTGGAAATATACGAAGGTTGCAATTCAATATCCAATAGATGACCAAGTGAACTTTGTTGTTGATGGCAGGAAGGGTGATGTTGTAGGGGTCATCATGACCTATATCTCATGGGATATTTGGTTTCTCCTCAGTGAAATCGACTACCCTCATCAAGTCTCGAAGAAGCTAAATTCATTCTTCAACCGAGTCAATGAAACCCGTGTCAAACAATTGGAGAAAAAGTTGATCTTTCTTGATCCTCATTCTTTTGAGAGAATCGGGGACTATTTGACACATGTAAAAGAACTCCAATTGAAATTGAGTGAATGTGGAAAGAACTATTAGAATAAATATGGACAACTCATCGATCTATTCCTAATGAAGTTGAGAACACCATTTTACATGTTCATTTCAACTTTTCACATCAAATAGCAAGCACACAAGGAAGATGGTAAGGATTACACCTTTGAAGCTTTCTGTGGCCTTTTGATTATTGATCAACACATAATGCTTGAAGAAGGAAAGCTTGGTGGTAAACACCAGACCCACTTTCTCAAGGGAAAGGAAAATATGGATCCCAAGGATAGAGTATGGTTTGATGCCTCTACACAGAAACATACATACCATGACCATAAAACTCAGAGATAGACAGATGCACTACAATGAAGTCAAAAGAAGAAGAAATGTCAATATTGTGGAAAGACTAGACATGTGGAGAAAGTTTTCTATAAGAATAGAGACGACTTAGAGGAGAATATTAAATTCCTTGAAGGAGACGTGTCCATTGTACATTGACCTGTTGATAAATTCACTTTACAAGTCAGAACTTATCATGCCTTGTTGTCTCATTCTACACATAACAAATGGGTAGTCAACTCTAGGTGCATTCATCACATGGTTAAGGATGTTTCCTTGTTCACGTGGTTGGATGAAGCTAAGGAGAGGAAAATATATGTTGTTTATGATTTTTCTTTGGATGTTGTTGGTCAGGGTGATGTTTCTTATCGACATGGGGAAATTGATGACATCTATCATGTGCTAAATTTCAATGGCAATTTGTTGTCTATTGCTCAGTTAACATAGACAAGTAAGATTGTAGAATTTTGGCTAGATTAGTTCTATGTACATGATCTGAATAAAGGAAAGTCAATTATCGTCGGTGGCCTTATCAACCAAACAGACAATTTGTACAAGTTTTGTGACATAACTCAACCTAAACTCGAACCAACTGCACTTGTTGCTCACACTGGCGAGTGAAGTCGAATTTGGCATGAGCGACTCAGACACTTGACACTGGAAACTCAGAATATGGTTGTTCATCTACCAAAATTGTTTCCCCCTGAAGGATTATGTAAGGGGTTTGTACTTGGGAAGAATCATCAAGCAACATTTGACTCTAGCAAATCATGGAGAGCACATAACCTACTATAATTGGTTCACAATGATGTCTACTGCATCAATCTACCTTCATTGGAATGTGCAAGGTATATTTTTATTTTCATTTATGATTTCTCTCACTTTACATGGGTTTACTTTATGAAGAGTAAGAATCTTGTCTTTGAGAAGTTCAAGGAGTTTTGGGCCTTTGTTGAAAACCAATGTGGTCAACCCATCAAATGCTTGATATCTGAAAATGGCAGTAAGTATATCAATCAACCTTTTGAAGAATACCTACCTTGATCTAGTATTGACTAGAAGTGATCGGTTCCTCACACATTGCAATAGAATGGAATCGAAGAATGAAATAATTGAATGTTAGTTGAAATGGCTAGATGTCTTTTGCAGGCTAAAGATCTTCCCCCTCGCTTCTGGGTTGACGTGATGTATTGTGGAAACTGTCTACTCAATCGCATTTCAACTCAATTTTTTCCTTCCATGACTCTATTCGAACAATGGTATGGGAAGAAGCCTGCAGTCAGCCACCTCTGTGTGTTTGGATGTGTTTCTTGGGATCACATTCCCGATGATTGCATAAATAAATTGGATGCAAAGAGTCATGTTTTCATCATGATGCGCTATTCTAAAGAGTTGAAATCCTATCGACTCCTTGATCCTATCAAACGATAAATCATTATCAGATGAAATGTACAGTTTGGCGAGAATTTTTTTGGCATCAAGTTGTTGAATTCTTCCTCTGGATTACTACAGGAAGATCCCTTTAATGGTGTCTCTAACACTAGTGTTCTTGTTCCATTTTTTAGTCCTTCGAGTCGACAATGAAATTTTCATGTCTCAACTTGACCATCGACCTCTGAATCAATTAGTTCATCATCATCTATTTCGACTAGTCCATCGACTAAAGGCTCTTTGACTTCTAATCGATTTTATGTTGGAGATGCCTTCTATGAATGACAAACTCGAAGTCAAAAGTAACATGCCAGCATTGCCTTGATGACTCATGTACTTGAAACTTCTAACCATGTTGCCTACTTAGATGTTGAAGGATGACCTGAATGGGAGCAGGTTGTGTAGACAAAAAAATATTCTTTGTTGAAGAATCACACTTGGGACTCAGTTCCTTAACCATAAGGAAAGAACATTGTAAAGTGTTGATGGGTCTACATAACCAAATTTACCTCTGAAAGTGTTGTTGAGAGACATAAATCACGCCTTGTTGCAAAGGGATTTTCTCAACAAGAAGGCATCGACTACACTGAAACATTTTCCCGTGTTGCAAAGATGAACTCTATTCGACTAAATATTTCCCTTGTTGTTCGTTTTGGATGGAAAATCCATCAGATGGATGTGAAGAGTACATTTCTTCATGGATAACTATCTGAAGAAATTTCCATGGAAAAACCACCTAGTTTTGTGAAAGATTCAACTTTGATTTGTTGTCTCAAGAAGTCACTTTATGGTTTGAATAAATATCCCCGAGCTTGGTATGCTAAGATCAACACTTTATTTCTTTGACTTGGTTTCAAACATCATGAATCTGATCACAACTTGTATGTACTCCATACCAATGGAGACACCTTGATTTTTGTTGTGTATGTAGATGACTTACTCATTATTGGAAATAATAATGATCTCATCCTTATATTGAAGAAACAACTTGTTGACTCCTTTGACATGATAGATCTTGGTACTCTGCATTACTTTTTGGGTCTTTAAGTATTACCACTTTATGATGGTTTTTTCATCTCTCAGTCTAAATATGTGATGGATCTGTTGACATGTTTTAATATGGTTTATTGCAATCCTTGTGCTACTCCCTTTCAGTTTGGAGTAAATCTTACCAAAACCTGTCACGCACCTACAGTCGATGTTGTACTCTTTATCAACAATTGGTCGACAATCTTATTTATCTTACTCCTAGTCAAACTAACATTTCCTTTGTTTTCAATGTGGTTTATTGGTTTATGTAGGACCCTAAAGAAAGTCACTGGAAAGAAGTCAAATGATTTGTTTGCTATCTCAAGGGTACCACTCATTTTGGTATCAAGTATTGTCGAAGTTCAGATTCATTGATCGTCTTCACCGACTCTCACTGGGCTGGTGACATCAATGATCAGAATTCCACTTAGGGCTATGTGTTTCACTATATCACTGGACCATTGGTGTGGTCGTGAAAGAAATATAAGGTAATCTCTTTGTTGAATATAGAAGTAGAATATCGTGGCATTGTTCAGACATGTACTAAATCAATATGGATTTGGAAAATTTTGGGAGAAATTAGCCTTCGTATTCATACCTCGACCATAATCTACTATGATAACCAAAGCGCCATACAAATTGTTGATAATCATGTTTCCCACAATAAGATGAAACATGTTGATCTCCACGCTCACTATTTGAGACGGTTGGTTCATGATAATGTTGTCTCTCTTGAATATTGTAGAAAAAATGATCAGGTTGTTGATATCTTCACCAAACCTTTAGCTAAATCCATATTTATCAATCTTCATACAAAGCTTGTTCTTCAAGAAGCTGCAATTATGGGGGGGTGTCTTAATGACATAATTTCACCTCCTGAATCTCCAAAGTTGTGTGTTGATGGGGGGGTGTTGGAACATCAAGCATTGATGGTTCATCACTCATCTCCTAAGGTCAATTGGTCTAGTGGTCAACCGACATCTGGATATAGTTGGTCGAGTGATCGACCAACACACTATACCAATCATTCGAGTAGTCGACATGCATGTTAGTCAAAAATTTGACCATCAGTCGAAGATAGTTGGGTGGTGGATCGACCAACCCAACAATCAACTACAAGTTGGATGCGTAGGCAGTCAAGTTTAGCATCCCTATCAAATCAACTTGACAAAGCAGATTTGACAGAGTCAAATCTAATAATTGACAGTTACATGTGGACAATATCTTCTGGATTCTATGGAAATCAATTAGATCTCGAGGCTATAAAAAATAGACCCCTTGGGTCATTTTCATCATGGATATTAGGCGATCGAGATCCAATATGCAATGTGATGTTCTGATCACAGTGTGCCTTTCTTAAGTGTTGTAGCAGTGTCTTTAGACACCACCCTTTCTCTTCGAATTTTTTCCTCTTCAATTATCTGTAGTATTGTGTTTTATGTTTCATGTCGTGTTCCACCCTATTCCTCAACACCATTTGCAATTACAGAATCATACTCATCCACCATGGATTATTTCCTTGTGCTTCATTGCTTCTGCAAAATTTGTTGGTTCAATAGAATCTTGAGTTACTAAGGAAAAATTTGGCTGAGATGAAGTAGAACTTCTAGTTCATGTTTTGTCTTGTTGATCTGGGTGAACATATTTAAGCAATTGTGTGAACCATTTTGGTTTATTTTGTTGTCCCTTTGGTGAAGTTACTGTAGTCGATATATTCTGCATTGAAGATTCATCATCTAATGAAGAGTTATCCAACTCTTGAACATTCATGTTGGGGGATAATTTTGTTTCAATCCAATTTGGTTTTCCTTGATAAATTCTCTTTTCTTGAACTTCCTTTTTCTACAAATGACTAAGTATATTATCAATCTCTTCAATTGTTTGAACTTATATCTCATCAAAGACTACATCTAGACTCATACTGAATTTTCCATTGGATAACAAACTATAGCATTTATTCTCATCTGAATATCCAATAAGAATGCATTTCATACTTCGATTTTCCAACTTAGTCCTTTTTTCCTTAGAGACTAAGGCATAACAAGTGGAGTCGAAAACTCAAAGATAATTAACTGAAGGCTTAGTACCATACCAATATTCATAGAGAGTAATTCCATCTAAGGCTGATGTGGGTGATTGATTCCTTAGATATATTTTTGTATGAACTACTTCAGCCCAATATTGAGTGCTTAACCCCTTGAAATGCAACATTGATCTTGCCATTCCCATTAGTGTTTTGTTCATTCTTTCTGTGACTCCATTATGTTGTGGAGTATAAGATTTTTTCAACTTCCTTTTAATTACATTACTCCTGCAATAATCATTGAATTCATGTGAAGTGAATTCTCCCCCATTATTTGTTCTAAGGGTCGCAATATTCTCTTTGGTGGCATTTTCAACTAAGCGTTGAAATTGTATGAATTTGGCAAAGGCTTCTTATTTTTTCTTCAGAAAATATACCCAAATCATCATTGTACAATCATCAATGAAAAAAATGAAGTATTTGCATCCACCAAAAGAATATTCCATGGGACCACAAATGTCATTATGGATTAATTGCAAACATTTGTTTGCTCGACATGTACTTGTGAACAAAGAATCCCTCTATTGTTTTCTAATGATACAAGCTTCACACTTACTAGATTCCTTTTTGAAAGTAGGCAATCCTTTCACCATTTCATTTGTTTTAAGTTTACTGAGACTTTCAAAATTAAAATGGCCAATTTGTAATGCCATAATCTTAAGGAGCTTGGAAATAAATCCATTGATGCTGCAAAATCCTATTTTTGAGGAATGACTATGCCTTAGAGGCTCAAAATTTTTCCATCTTCATAGTCATTCATTATAGTTTTGAAAAAAATTTCACTAAATTAATGTTAATCCATCCATATTCCATGATATTCCAATGGCCTCCTTGTTTGATGAGCACCAAAGACAACAAAATATTTTTGAATGATGGAACATAACAAACATAGGAAAGTAATACTTTTCCAATTCTTGGAAGAGAAAAGCGGACAGATCCTTTTCCTTGAGGTGTATGAGTTGTGTCATTCGCCAAGTAAATTGGATTTAGTTCCATATCCTGATATGTCCAAAAGTAATCTTTTATGTAGCACATATGTTGAGTAGCCCCTATATATAATATCCAATCATATTCATAATATTTTATGATCAATTTGTTGGTGGAAATTGAATCTACAAACTCAATCTCTTGATTTGTTGTCTGGACATAATCATCTTCTAGATTTTTTGCATATTGGGTTGAAGTTGAAGCATCACACTTAGAATTTTGTTTGAAAGTTTGTTTATTCTTAGGAAAATTTTCATTTCATTTTCTACACTCTTCCACCACATCGCCAATGCAAAGACATCTTTTGCACTTGACTTGAGAAACACTTTTACTTCTTTGATCTTGTGATCTTCTAAAATATTATTGATTTTTTCTGCTTCTTCCCGTGATTCTTCCATGACCTAGACCATAGTCTAGATTTCTTGATTCATTGAATCTTCCTCTTCCTCTATAATTTTCATTAGATGATCCTCTTCCTCTTTTATTTTCATTGTAATTACTTCTTCATATTGTACTTTCATTGTAAGTACCTCTTCCACTCACATTGTATGCCCCTCTTCCTCTTGAACTTTATCCTTATCTTGAGTTGGTAAAGAGAATATATTCCCTCGAGTTCTTCTTCTTACCAAATGTCTTGTCCTGTTGAACCAACAAGTCCCTAAAGGAATCGAAATTTTGATTCTCCAATTTTTCAGCAATTTGCAATGTTTCTAAAAAATGTTTATAAGAGGGTGGCAGTCCATGCATCAAGATTGAGGTCATAAGACTTTCTTCTACATCATTAAAGCCACATTTTATTAATTCCATTCTGATATTTTTCAAATGAGAGATGTACTCCAAAACATCTCACCCTTAAACCAATTGTTGGTTAAGCAACTTATCATGAAGCTCAACCCTTTTTACTTGGATTGAGTATCAAATATCTTCTTAAAAATTTTCCATGCATTCGAAGCATCATTTGCATATTCAATATGTATAAACATTTCATCTGTTACAGAGGATCTTAAAAGTGCAAGTGCCTTTTCATCTCTTGATTCCCATTTTGTTAGTTCTCTAGCATCAATCGACTTAATTGAAGATTTTTTCTCTATTACATATATCTTTCCACGAGTCATTAAAAACCAATGTGCTTTGCATATGACAACACCAAGACTTATAATTCCTGGGTCTATTCAATTTGTCGGAATCAATAAAAAAAATTACCAATTTTGACATGATGAAGTATTTATCAACTCCACACGATCAAATGAACAATACCATGCATAAGAGACACTTCACACATTGCAAAAAAGTGTTATAGGGGCTTGGACTTGACCCTCTTATAGCCTCAATGAAAAAAACTTTGATAGAGTATTTCATTGGACTCTTATCAATGCTTTGATTACAAATTACAATTTTCTTTCAATTAGTCAAACTTTCAAAATTTGACTCAATAACGATCATATCTCCCTTTGAAGTGAATAATAACGTTCAAGACTTCAATTACAATATTGAAAAATATGCCACCTTAAATAAAAAAAAACTTCAATCTTAAAAAAAATCAACCCTTAAACTCCAAAATTTTACATAAAGAATTTTACGTAAAGGGCATGAAAATAATTTAAAAACTTCAATCTTAAAAAAATTCAACCCTTGTAACTCCAAAATTTTACATAAAGGGCATGAAAATAATTAAAAAATAAACACTTTAACACTTACCGCTGTTTATTTTGTCTTATTACTTTTTCACAAAACTAATAAAATATGAGTATTCATAGATTTTGATAGTGATGATAGTGATAATTAGTACGCAGTTGAATGTGCTTGACTTAGCATATCAAATTCCAACGCCATTTGACTTAACATATTACGCAGCATAAAGACAATGTCATTTCATCAAGATCTCCAACATAATTAATGTGGTTCAGGTGCACTTATGGTAAGACATTGCATGGCCTTCATACCTAGTGTAGCGTCGTTCATAGGATAATCACTATGATAAGGATATGACAAGGATGTGATAAGGCTTATTTAGGAAATACATAACTTATAGAATAATTTTTTTAAATATTTTATTAAATAAATTTTAGGATTATTAAGCTAACTGAGAGCATAGCTATTATTAGGTACTTAATGTATAAGAATAAGATAAACAACATGGATGACACAAGGCTCTCCAAAATTGATTTAGAATCTTTTCAAAGTTACCAGTGGCTTAAGAGGGGATGGAACAATGATGCCAAGTCTTGACTAAATCATTCGGGAATAAGAGAAGAAGTTATTCTATAGAATACCAATGATATTAAAAATATCATAAAAGCTAAATTTAAGGAGATTCTTTGATGTGATAAAGAATTAGAGGATAAAAAAAAAATAAGATACTATAAGGAGGTGGTTAACCATATTCTTGAATATCAAAAGTATCTTTCTATTTTGACTAGCGTAAGGAAGAGAATCAATATTACTAAAATAAGAACTAATTTTCATGAGTTGCATAGTGAAACTAGGAATTGGACAATTCCCAAAACGCAATGGCATGAAAGAATTTGTCACCTTTGTGACACTCAAAGGGTTGAAGATGAAAAGCAATTTCTCCTAGAGTGCCATGCGTATACCCAAATTAGATTTCAATTTCAAAACATTTGTCATAATAATGCCCTTCCTAACCTTCTAAGTCATCAAAACTACAATGATCTTGGAATGCTTTTCGCGCATCAAAATAACATTCTAAAGAATTCCAAGGAATCTCTTCCCTTTCTTAAGGTCCAATAGACCAATCTTAGTCTCAATGGACATTAACCATCATCATCGCATTCATCATCATATTAATAAGGTTATTTTCTCTATAATTGTTTTTCCTTGGTTAGTTTTAGGTGCTTTTAGGGTTTGTCTTGCTAAGCCTTTTTTCTTTTTCTTTTTTTATTTTCTTCCTATATTTTAAGAATTGTCATTTTCGTCTTTAGGTTTTTTATTTTTCTCCTCATAGGGTTTCTTTTTCTCCTTTCTCTAGCCAATGTTTACTCTCCTCTTTGTTTCTCTTCCCTACATGCTCCCCTTCTCCTATTTATTACATTAATCAACATTGTATTCCTCAACTTCCTTCTGTCTTGATGATGAACCTAGCTTGAGGTTCAAAACATTGACACTCCAATTTGTTGTGCAACACTTCTGAAATCTTAATGGATAACTTGAGATAATACTTACCTAAAATCTTGTAAGAAGTATAAAGGTTGTGCATTGCCTAGATTCTTTGGATCGATGCCAAGGATGTACATGGATTTAATTTTTTTCTTTGGTTTCAAAAAAAATTACATTTCATTATTAGGGTAACCTAGTTCTATTTTTTAAAACATCGAAGGGAAGACCATTGTTGAGATCGCATAGTTCTCATTTTATAAGTCATTAAAACATTCAAAGGGATTACCATCAACTTCAACTTGAACATGCATATACTAGAGTAGCTCATGTTTGATGTCGATGACAATAAACATGTAACATCCCCAACCACCATGCTTGGTTATGCCACTAAAACATTTCTCTTATCAACTCTAATATCAATTTGTAACAACCCCATTATCAGGGACTCAGCAACATATTCTGGTAACGTTTCCAGCTCTGAGCTGGAACACACCCTACGACATTACAAATTCTGATACCATTAAATTAAATAACAAGTTCTACATATGAACAGAGTTAAGCGAAAATAATAACAGCATGCATGCTACCATAACAATTCATATACAAAATTTAACGACAAAGAATTCGTGATAGAAAACTCATACTTGTGCACACACAATAATTGAAATAAGCTCATGAAAGACACTTATCTTAGAAAAATAAACACCAATTGCATGCAGACCTTCCACATTCTTCCTAGCCTTAGAATGCATTGTTCATAACTCTCAGCAGTGGGTCACCCCCGAGCTGGGGCTAAACTCTACCAAGGAAAAGGGAATACTAAGCCAGTCTAGGGTCTGATAAGCAGCAAAATTGATATGTCCAAGGTGCCAATTTTTGCAACTAGCCTATAGTCTCTCATTCCCCACATGCATGTCACACCCCAGGAAGTGTGTCCCTTCTCTACTCAATAGTCCCTTAGTTTCCCCACTTCTTCATCTAAGGCTTCAGCAACAGGCTTGAAAGAAAGTCTCATAGCCATGTAGATATTGCCCAACACACCAGGGAACAACTTTGAGTAGTTTCTCACCTAGAGAACTACTCACGGGCCTGACAACCTACTTCTTTCATAATACATCCTGAAAATCGCTTCTTCCTTTCAAATCACACACTAATAGTAAAAGTACAATCTCCTCATTACAGTCCAATACCTTCAAGTACGACTAACAGTTGCCTCCCCTAAAAGAATAGTCCATCCTGAACATAATCCCTTCGCAGTATATCCACAATTATATATATGCATGAGTCTTTTAAGACACTTGGCACTCCAAGGGACTCCCTTGTCCATACTTTCGAGACTTAGGATGGAGAAGCCAAAATTAACAAGCCTAGAAAAATCCATACAACTATGCATAACATTTCTAACATAGAATTTTTGAGTGCATAAATAATTCATTAGCTTCAAATAAGCATATAAAATTTCAGCAGAATTTAACATTTAATATTTAACTACAACATAAAAATAACTTAGCAATTTTATAAACAAATTACCTGCTTCTGATGCTAATTTTGCCGATTTGATTGTCCCTTCCCTGTTGCCTTGTTGTTGCCTTACTGCTGCCTGATGCACTGACTAACTCTGCCCAAACCGACTAACCTCCCAGCCAGCTAGGAGCAGCCTGTCTGGCTCCCTAGCTCCAGGAAACTGAAAATAATCTTGGCCCCCATGCCCAAAACCCCTAGCAACCCAGTGCCCCCTGCAATGATACTCAAAGACTGCAGAACTCCACCACAGAACTAGAAAATCCAAGCAAAGAAACCAGAACTCTTGTTCCCCTCCAAAATGCTTCCTGCCCCCCAAAAAATGATCCCCCTTCCCCTAAGACTCCTCCCGTCATATCCCTCCTTCACCGACTCTTTCCCCCTCATTAATTTCCTTATCCCTTTATTCATTATCTTATCCCCTTATTTAATGTCTTATCCTTTTATTTAATGTTTTATCCTCTTATTTAATGTTTCTTATCCCCTCCGTATACATAAGTCTTTAATAAATTAAATTATTAACCCCATTAACTTATTACCCATGTCATTGAATGTGATATGTAATAAATTAATTAATCAAAAGTTATAAACAATTAACTAATAAATAAATATTTAATTAATATTATTAATGCTAATCAATATTTAATTAAAACCGTATTAGGACAATTAATTATCAAATTAATTATAATTAATAATCCCTATACATCTATTTAAGCAGGGTTGTTACATACACCCACCCTTCAGGAAAATTCATCCCGAAGTTAAGGTATCTCATGGTACAAAGGAAAAGAAGCATGGTTCACACATTCATAACAATTAACCGACATTATTAGTAAGTAAGTCAAGAAAACTCATACATACTATAGGGTTTCAAAATAGTCCATATTCTCACTCCATTAATTCACTAAAACCTTTACAATTACTTCCATTTCACCTTCATATCACCCCCACATCATTACATTTACCTCATCATTGGGTTATAACTATGCTTTTCCAAAGTTTATCAATTCTTAACATTTTTAAGTGGATTTTTGGTTAAACTTTAGAAAATAATATGCTTATACTTATAACTAACAATTATAATGAGTTTGTTGACATGTGTAGGTACAAACGAAGCTTCCAAGACACCTTTATGTGGCCTTGAATGATCAAATTCAAATTTGATAAGATAAGAGATCATGATCTCATGGAGAAGATCAAGGACAAAAGAGGGTTATGTGTCTAGATGGTTGAGAGATGTATGGAACTAAAGAGAGATTAGTGGATGATCATTATGAGTTTGTTACTCATCCCATTGTATAAATAGGAGTACAATCTCCCCCATTTGTAATCTTGAAGCTTGTAATCTTAGAATTAGAGAGAGTTGTAATCTTAGAGTTGGTTTTTGGAGATTTTGAAATAAAGAATCATACTTTGATTTTGTTGCTTCCACATTTGAGTCTCCTTTAAAGTGGTGTGCTTGTGGAGTTATGGAGGGACCCCATGGCCTCACTTGCATCCTTATTTGCTTATTTTAGGTATAACTTAATTTATGTTTTTGTTTGATTTCAGCTTTTAAGTTTTGTGAAATGTTCTAATACTGGAAGGATCTTATTTGAAAGTGTTTTTTTAAGAGAACCATAAGATCTCAGACAATTATTAGATTTAGGTTTCTTTCATTTCAGATTTTAAGTTTTGTTAAATGTTCTAATATTGGAGGAGATCCTAAAATTTAGGTGTTCTTGTAAGAGAACCTTAGGATCTTGACAATTGTTAGATCTAGGTTTGATTAGTTGTTGAAAGAGATCTTGATGAATATTTTCTTGTAAGGGAACTTTAAGATCTTGGACAAATTAGGAATTTTTCTAGATCTATATATTTTAGATAAGCACTTCTAAGTTTACCTTCCCGGGTTGACATTAAATAAACTATGATTGACATCATCAATTGGAACTAAACACATACTAGTGTGCATGTACAAGAAATGGATGTGTAGCTAGTACATACAAGTCTCGTGCATGTACTAATAATCAATAACTATCACCCTTTAGTAATTTATGTATGCATCCAATCCAATCAACAAGACTAGTCTTTCATAAAAGACAACAACCAATCAGAAATCCTTTAATTACAATTATCCGGTTCAACAATTTTATTTAGACAACTGTGGTTTAGTTACGAAATTATTAATATTCATATATACACATTTTCTTTTTAGAAGGTAAAACATTAAATTCCACCATAAGACAAATCTCCATACTTTCTCAACTATTTCTACTCATCCTTCTTCCCTAACTTACTTTCATCTCCATTCCTATCCTTCCTCTGCTAGACTATCTTGGAGCATCAACTATATTGATCTAACTCCAAATAGAACCCATAAGAATAAGTGTCACTATCTCGACCAAGCTTCCCTAGAAGGCAACTGATAGTCATCATCACACGTCTTGGGGAGCGTGAACTAACACCATCCTCCCATGACTTTAGGTTTCAGAGGATACATGGTGGGAAATGCCTCCACCCCTCCTAATCATAACTAGGGTCCACACCCTACAATAGAATATATAGTGGCACCATGTTGCTGGGGTTTTGTCATCGTTTATTCGGTTTTGGGTAGTCTCATCACCTGAAATCATGCACTGGTCCACATATCATAGCAATGCATCCAAACCAATATAATTTCACATACTAATATTCATACCATAATGTTTCTCGGCTAGTAGTCATGATATCCACTTTCATCATCATTATTCCCTGGCTATTTCATAGCCCATAACCTGTAGATTTGTCTGTAACACAAACTCATACATTTCTATGCATTATGATCATGTAATTGCATACAATCATCATTTCAATTTGGTATCCCTGTAGCGACAGCTTAACATCAAAGTTTTCAAGTTAGAAATAGATCTCCTAATATCCCATAATTCAATTTCGACACCCATTCACAATATTATCATTTACCAAATAGATTGCATCATATCCAACATCATTCTAATAGAATTTAAACATTCATTAAATTTACATTCTCACAATATGTTGCATCATATACATCATCATCAATAACATTTAAACATTCATAAAAGTTCATACATTTTAAAGTTTAAGTGTATCACTTAATAGTTTCACTTTGACTAGAAAATAAAGTATATAGGCCTCAGGTAATTGTGGTTGTCTAAGTCAAAAGGTGGTGTTACACACACCCCACCATCGAGAAACATATTCTCGAGGTGGACAAAAAAGTGAGGGATAGTCTCGTCGTAATGCCTCGACATCTTCCTAAGTAGCAGATCCTAGACTATACTTGTCCCATTGGACCTTAACTTGGTCTACCAGACGGTTCCTGAGTTGTCGGACTCTATGGTCCAATATGCATAACGGTTCTACCGTGAGGGTTCCCACGTCCGATACCTGCAATTCCTTCCAATTTAGTTCACGAGATTCATCAGCAACATAATGACGTAAAACTGATACATAAAAAACATTATGAGTTTTATGCAAGTGGGGTGGAAGTACGAGACGATAGGCAACAGGTCCAATTTTCTCTTGGATTCTAAACGGTCCTATAAATCGAGGTGACAACTTTGTCCCCTTCCCGAACCATATGGTACTCTTATTAGGCCTGATACGAATGAAAACCTAGTCTCCCACTTCATAACTTTGGTCGGTCCTCTGTGCATCCACATAACTTTTTTGCCTATCATGTGCTTCCTTTAGTCTCTGCCTAATCTGAATCACTTGTTCCTCCATCTCTTGAATCAATTCAGGTCCAAATGTTACTTGGTCTTCTAGTCTATCCCAACTCAATGGTGTTCTGCATGGCCTTCCATACAAAGCCTCATAGGGTGGCATTCCGATGGAGCTATGAAAACTGTTATTGTAGGCAAAATCTACCAAAGGTAGGTACTTCTCCCACTGGGTTTGATTATCCATGACATACATCCTAAGCATGTCTTCCATGACTTGATTTACTCTCTCGGTTTGCCCATCTATTTTAGGATGATAAGTTGTGCTTAAGTTCAACTGAGTCCCCAATCCTGACTGCAAACTTGTTATCCATAATTTTGGTCTTCATGATGATGTAATGATGATGGAGAAATCAGGCTCTTCACTAGAACACTTTCCTGAGAAAAGTTACCTTTGTCTGCTTCCAGAAATCATATTTTCAAGGGAGGTTCGCAGGCTACATATATATTTGCCTGCGAGAATGCATGATTCTCGTAGGCTGCATTAAGCTGGGGTGCGAGGTTCGCACTGTACCTAACTATCAGGGTGCGAACATCTTCTAAAGGAAGGAAAAAGATAAATTCTCGAACCTTCTAGAAAGGAATCTTCTAGAAGGATGAGTTGGCTTTCGAATGGTTATCTAAGTACTGGTTTTCCTGATATCTTGGGATCATTCCTATCCAAGTAACTAATCTATTCTCTCCTATATATTGAAGGGAATACTCATGGAAAAGGTTAGAAGAAAACTAGCAAGAGAATTATTGGAGAATTAGTGCAAGATTGTATGAAGGACTGATGCTACAACAACTAGAGATATCAGCAAGGTCATCAAAAGTGGTTGATTTTCTTCATGCATGAGCAAGTCTGTGTGTCAAAGGTAGGAGCCATCGAAAGGAGGCTTAAAACATCAAGGCTCAGGTTGTAATTCTTTCTTTCTATCAATTTAATACAGTAATATGTCCCTTTCCCATAAAGCTAATGTCACTTTATTACATAACTCCTTGATCATATGAATAGATTAGCTATTGAATATATTGGATTGTCTTCACTTCGATTGGTTTGTACTGTTGTAATCTTGACATTACAAGAGCATTGGAGTGAAGTTGGAAAACAGAGACCCAAGGAAGCGATCACAAGGTATGTTCATGATTCTTCCCTCCTAGTCCATTCAATAGTATAAATCTAGGGAAAGAGTATTATTCTGTCCTGCTTTGTTCTAGATCCAGGTGGATCTAGGGAGATCGGTTTGTGTCCGTGCTTACGGATTAATCCTGAAACAAAATTGGCGACTCCACTGGGGACATATCCCATTTTTTTTTTTTTGGTGGCTTTTTGTATTTTCTGTGGCCATTTGCTCCAGTTTCATTTTTCTCTTTTCTTGTCAGTCTCTGAGTCCTCAGGATATCCTGAGAGACCTCCTGGGTCTATAAGCCTTTATCAATTTTTCTTTCATTTTCAAAATTTTTGTCATCTTCAGGACTTCTCGCAATGTGTTTAACTGCAGCCTGCGAGAACTGGTCAGGTTCGCACCCTACACATAGGGTCCAGTGTGAACACCTCGCACCTTGTTACAAGGTTTTCTGCGAGAATCTTATCTTCTCGCACTGTGTTACACTGATTGCCTGCGAGCAAGATTTTTGAAAATTTTTAATTTGAGTTTTGACTGCTCAGATCAGTTGATTCACCTCTGATGGGCTTATTGGATCCTTGATTAATACAGCTCTTGCTTTAGTTTGCATGCTTAAACAGATTTAGGGTTTCAAGGTTTTTTCTTATTTTTGTAGCTTGACTTTCATTTCTTAGCTCTTATTAGCAAATTCATTCTCTCTGACTTCTAGAGTTGAGTGTGTCTGATTGGCTGAGAACCAGTGATTGGTAGAGAGTTAAGTGCTTAGTGTTTCTCATTTGCTTGTTGGTTCGAAAGAACATTTTCGTTTACATTGAGAAGACTCATTGATTTGTTTTTTGTTTTTGCTTTCATTGAAAGAGTTGATTGGGCTGTTATTGCTTGATTCTTTATGATTTGATTTTATGCTTTCTCATTGATACAGTGAGAATTCGTTTTGGAAAGTGAACAATAATATTTTCTTTCAAAAACATTGTTTTTGTCTTTTAGAAAACATTGAAAATCAAATTTTAGAGTTTGTTGAAGTATTTGAAAAAGACACATAGAAATTGTCATTTGATAAATGATTGTTTGCATTGACATCTGAAAGGAAATTATGCATTACATTGTAGTATTGAGTTGATTTGGAAAATTTTCTCTCTCTCCCATAAATAGGATTCATGGAATGAAAAGAATCATATTTCATTATTATCCTTGCATTATTTGGGTCAGAATCATACAACATGAGTTTCACTTCCGTTACCTTTGAGTAAACAACAGCTCTTAAAAACAACGCATAATTTTAAAATTTATCTAGTAACTCTTTCTAGGGCTCTTTTACACCAATTTAGCTAGGCTAGTGCTTTGGAGTAGGAAGAGAGATACACTCTCCAAAAACTCAAAACACACAATAGAATCTTGAGTTAGGGAGTGTTAAATTCCATTTGCAACATATTGTCCTGGGAAGCCCTTCTAACACAAGGGTCAAGCACTAGGTCACATTGGTGTTAGCAGAGTTACTAACCTTGCTTTGTTGACATCGGTGTAGAGATTGCATGTATTATGGGGATCACTCTGAGGTATACCCACAATGATGAGTGGAAGCCTTTGAGTTGATTTCAGGCTAGATTCCCTGCCCTTGCGTGTGGATCAGACTGACAACTGTTCCCCCAGGCTTTACTGCTGTTGGTGGTGACCTTAGTGGCCAATCTCTCTAGGTTCTTACCCAAGGTGACTGTGGAGGGGAAAGTCTTCATGGTACCTGAAATTGACGTTGATCAAAATCACTCAGGCTCCTTGGAGGGTATACCCACAATTATGTGTGGGAGCTTGCACCAGGGTGTAAGTCTGTTAAGAAGATCGTCAAAGTAACTTTTCCACCTTAGCCCCGCCCCTTCTTGTCTCGTTGTTGCGACATTGGATTTCATCACCAACTAGTGGCTTCGACATTAGAAGGTATTGTTTGATTGGTGATTGCTTCCTAGATTTTCTTCACTAGTGTGTGTTGTTTGTTTCTCAAAGTTGACCATAGGATTTTCTTTGCGGAGCTTGTTACTTGTTTACAATTTCTCCCCCACGACGTTCACGTAGGATGCAAGGTTTATCTCCGGAACATCCAGATGTTTCACAACCCTTGCATACAACGACACCTGAGGGTACCCCTGAAGGTTTCCCTCATCAGAGTGAAGTCCAAGACGTTTCTACATCACCTCCACGGGTAGAACGCACTGATTCTCTAGAATATTTTTGAATTACCAATACTAGAGAGGACTATGGCATTCGTCATGGTGAACAACCTTTTGTGCGATTAAATCCTTCTGAAGAAGCAATTGTTACATCTTCTGAATCAACCATTGGGCCTTCTTCGAGTGTAGTAGACCAAGATCCTTTTTGGTCAGGTGTTTTTCGACGCGTCCTTTTCGGTACTAAGTCACCTCCAGTTTACGAAATCAACCCTCCCGTATCTCCTGAGACAAAAACTACACCTGTAGTGACCACTTGTCATTTTGTTCTCCCTCCTTAGATGGCCCATCTTGCGAATACTATGAGTGTCCAAAATGAAATTCCTGTAACTACTCTTGCTCCTATCAATACCCAGGGAATGTCTGAGGTTAACCCAAATTTACCTCTTGGTTACCATGCGTTGAATGCTTTGTTGAATGCTTCCAATCCAACACCTCCGCAAACCCCAGCCGATTCTCCAGGTGGTCCTCCTTTTCCTGGGCATTCTAATCTTGGTTTTATTCCGACTCTCCCACAATTTCCTTCTGGTAATCCTAATCCTAGTGGCACTATCCCAACTGTTGCACCCAACTTGCAGATTCCTGCAGGTGGACAGGGTGGTACGATTCCTTTTCCTTTTCTCGGATATAATACAGTTACTACACAACTTACGGTTGGCACACAACTTCCGGGTGGAACTATACCCATGATAGGGGGACCAACCTCACCTTTTGGACAAAATATACCTCCTGAATTGGCCCAGTATTGGAATCAGCTTCTACAAAACCTTCCTCAAAATGCTGGGGGGCAACAAACTGTCCCTATTGTTGGCCAACTGTATCTAGGTATAACTAATCCTATTTGGGGTACGGGTCAAACTACTCAACCTCAAGTCCCTACTCAAACTCAAGGTTACAATCCTTGGGGTTACTATCCTATCCGACCTCCACCGAATCAGCCAGGGTCTTCCCTCTACGGCCAGTCTGCTTACGGTCCTACTAGTTTGCCGACAGGGCTTCCACCCCAAAGCCATCAGTACCCGCAAGTAAACCGACAGTTACCTTTTTTTCTACCTTGGATTTCCCAGATTTGTCTAGGATTTTAAATCATCCTATTTGTCACTCTCCCCAATGGCCTGCTATTCCTGCTAAGCTTCCGTCAGATATTCCGAAATTCGATGGCAAGGTGGGAGAGGACCCAAATAATCATGTCATGAATTTTCATTTATGTTGTTCGTCCAACTCACTTATGGATGACTCCATTCGTCTACGTCTTTTTCAACGAACCTTTACCGGTTCGGATGTGAAGTGGTATATTGAATTGCCACGAGTTTTCTTTTCTGATTTCAACACCTTAGCTATGGATTTTCTCACACATTACCAGTTGCCAATCTGTTACGATACTAGGACTGATATTTTCACTTCTTTCAAACAAACTAAAGGCAATCATATATCGGATCATATTCATGAGTGGCGAAGGAGAAGACGTCTCATTAAAATTGAACTCCCTTATCAGTTACTAGCAGAATGGTTTACAAAATCTTTCGTGAACGAAATTGTTAAAGACATTGCTATGGGTGGTGTTGTTACAGAGGAGCAGGCTATAAGTCATGCTCAGTATCTTGATCTCGTTTATTCGCAAACAAGAACACTTTATGATTTACTACCTGAACTACCTCGTCCGGGCACTTCCAGCACTTCAACTGCTCCAGCTGCCTCGCATGCAGCTGATGGTGTGATTGGTACTAATCATACCCACTCACATTCTGTTTCCACTACAACCCCTAAATCTAATTCTTCTAATGTTCAAAATGCTCTGTCTCCTGCCCCTTCCACCGGTAAAACTTTTGAAGTGAACGTTGTTCAGTCTACGTCGACCGGTAAAAATAAATCAAAGAAAGGAAGAGGCAAGAATAAGGAGAGTAAAAATAATAATCAGAATGAGCAAACTAAAACCCCTCCTGTTGAAGATCGGGATAAGCAAAAACCATGCTACCTTTGCCTTATCTATGGTGACGATCACTACATGAAGGATTGTCCTTGACGTGTTGAGGTTACTAAGTTCCTTCAAGGAACGTCGAAATCCTCTACGCTGGTAGTCTTGTCCCAACCCTTCCCGTCTCAGCAACAGGCTTCGTTGGTCATCCATGACCAACCCTCTACTTCTACAACATCATATGTTTTGATGTGTACCGGTGATTCCAAGAAAGACAACGTTGCACTTACCACTAGAGCTAAAGACTATACTCCATCTAAGGAGAAGGTTGACGATTCACCTCCTGAGTTGGTATAGCCCTCTCCACCGAATCCACCTATGAATGGTCCTCTTCATATCGAACGACCGAGACTTGATACAGTTATACGACCACCCCCGAAAGGTGTCGTTAAGATATCGGCCTTCAATCCTGATGCTCGTGCGACCCAGAACTATATCATTGTCGAAGATCTGGCCCAAGCACCTTCAATAATGTTGTCCCTTGAAGTCCTTCAGTCTTGTCCTGCACAACGAAGGGATCTATTGAAAGCTATAGGTGGCATTGATCCAAAAGATACCAATTTGATAGTCTTTGACTTGGAAGACCATATTCCAAGGTTACCTCCACAGCTTGTGTTTCAAATACAAGTTGTTGTTGCTGACAAGAACATTTGTCGAACTGTTGTTGATGAGGGTGCCTCTACATGTGTAATGCCTTTTGCTTGTTGGAAAGCTATTGGCTCTCCTCCTTTAAACAAATCACAAAATACTTTGAAAGCCTTCAATGGCTCTGGTTTTAAGCCTTATGGTGTTCTTCCATCGTTTCCTATCACTCTAGAAGGTAAGACAGTCCAAGTTGAAGTGGAAGTTTTTGATGCTCCCCTAGATTATAATCTTTTTCTTGGTCATAGCTGGATAGATTCTATGCGCGTTGTTGTGTCAACACTTTTCCATGTCGTACATTTTCCTCACCAGGGAAAAGTTGTTACAGTTGTTCAACTTGCCTTATTTAATTTCGATACTCGCACTGGCAACGTGCCGTTTATAGCTAAAACCCCACTGGGTTACGAGAATGTTGGTGTCGATCTTTTAAAAGACTCTTTGTTGATGGGTACTTTCCCCATACCGCCACCACCCGATGTTCCACGCCCGTCAGTTGCTTCTATTAATATGATCTCCACTGTACCTCATGAGATTCTAGTGTCTTTTGACCCTTGGATAGTCCCTGATCTAGGGGATCATCCTCGTTTCAGCGACATCATGTCGTTAAGTCTGGTTGAGTCTGCTTATCAAGCCATTCAATCGGCAACCCTTTCTACACCATCTCTTGATGAGTTATCTCCCGATCCGTTCCATGTCATCTTTCCCACTGATGAGATGATCATGTCCGTTATGGAGGACACCACTTGGGACGATGGGCATCATCGTTCCATACTATTTCTGGAACAACACACTCTCGAGAATTACCAACGGATTTCGACTCCGTCGACTGTTGTTGTCATCGACCATTCCCGGATCTACACGTGATGTGTTTGTGGAAGGGAACCTCAGTAATATTTCTCCCACGATACCTATTGATATATCAGTTAAACCTGGGATAGTTGAAAATGTTCACATTGGAGCTTCGTGTTCTCCAGAAGAAATCGTCACCTATATGTCTCTGTTTAAAAAATTTCGTGACATCTTTGCCTGGAGTTATGAAGAGATGCCAGGTATCAACCCTGCCATTATTGTGCATGAAATTAAGACATACCCCAGAGCTAAACTAGTCCGACAGCACCTACGTCCAGTTCACCCACACAAAGTGGCAGCTATCAAACTCGAAGTTGAAAAACTTCTCGAAGCCGGTTTTATTTATCCTGTGGCTCTAACAGAATGGGTTTCCAATCCTGTACCGATTGATAAGAAAGGTGGTAGTATACGTGTTTGTGTTGATTATCAGGATATTAACAAAGCCTGTCTGAAAGACAATTTTCCAACCCCTTTCGTCGACCAGATTGTCGATGACTGTGCCGGCAGTGAAATCTTTTCTCTCATGGATGGATTCTCCAGCTATAATCAAATTAACATCGCTCCTGAGGACCAACATAAAACTGCTTTTATTTGTCCTTGGGGTACTTTCTCCTATAGAAAACTTCCCTTCGGTATTAAGAACGTGGGCGTGACGTTTCAACGTGCTATGTCTTATGCATTTCACGATATAAAGCATATTGTTCAACCTTATTTGGACGATTTGCCAGCTCATTCTTTACGTCGAGTCGATCACCCCAATCATCTCCGCGCAATTTTCATTCGTTGTCGGTTCTATCACATTCGTCTAAATCCTCATAAATGCGTCTTTTGTGTAGAGTCCAACCATCTTCTAGGTTTCATTGTTTCACGTCAAGGGATCCGGGTAGATCCTATTAAGGTTGAGGCGATTCTTAATCTCCCTCCTCCTTCTTCACTGCATCAGTTACAAAGTTTGCAGGGGAAAGCAAACTTTCTTCGTCGTTTCATCCCTAATTACACCGATATTACTCGTGGTTTTACACATCTTCTAAAGAAAGGTTCAGAGTTTGTCTAGAATAAAGTTGCCAACAATGCTTTTGAAGCTTTGAAGTTGTCCCTCACGAAAGCTCCACTTCTTTTCCCTCCTGATTATAGTCGGGATTACTTTCTTTATCTAGCTGCCTCCGAGTATACTATTGGCATGGTTCTCATTCAAGAGGATGATGCACACGATGAACATGTTATATATTACTTGATTCGAAGTCTCACATCAATTGAGATCAAGTACCAACATGTTGAAAAACTGGCTTTGGCTGTTGTTCAAGCAGTTCAACATTTTCGTCATTATATTCTTTCCAGGAAAACTACCATGATTTCACACTGTAACCCCATGCAACATATTTTGACACGTCAATTGCTGGGGGGCAAGTACTCCAAGTGGATTGTCATTCTCCAGGATTTCAACTTGGAATTCGATCACGCCACGTCGAAGAAATCCTTGGTTTTTGCTGATTTAATCTATGATTTTCCCCACTCTGCCACGAAAAATGTAGCAGTCGATTCATTACCTGATGAATCGCTTTTCCTTATCAACACTGATGATATTTGGTATGGATATATCATTATATATCTCCAGACCCAGACTTTCCGGCCTACTTTGTCTAGTGTTGAACGACGTCGTGTCCATTATCAAGCTCGTTAGTACATTATCCTTGGAGATACTCTTTACCGTTGAGGAATTGATTCTGTTTTTCGACATTGTTTGACTTTTGATGAAGCCAAGAAATCTTTGAATGACTACCATACCGAAGCATGTGGAGGTCATATGTCTGGGTATGCTACTGCCCAGAAGATCTTACGCGCAGGATAGTTTTGGCCTTCCTTGTTCAATGATTGCATTACTGTTGTTTAGAAGTGTCATGCCTGCCAGACCTACAATAAAAAAATTCGGTCACATGCTGCTCCCCTTCATCCTATGGTCTCAGTTGGTCCTTTTTCAAAATGGGGCATTGATTTCATGATATGTCATCCTCACTCGGCCGGGGGGCATGGTTACATCATTGTAATTGTTGATTATTTTACAAAATGGGCCGAGGCGATGCCAACATTCGATAATACTAGAAAGACTACAACGTTATTCCTTTTTAACCATGTCATAGCTCGTTTTGGTGTTCCTCACGCTATCGTTATCGATCACGGTAGTCATTTTAGGAATTTTATGATGTCCGAACTTACAGAAAAATTGGGTCTTCGTCATGATAGCTCAACACCCTATTATCCGCAAGCTAATGGCCAGGTCGAAGCAATCAATAAGGTTCTTATAACTATGATTCGACGGATGATAGGAATTCATAAAACCAGCTGGCACACGATGTTGTTTTCAGCATTGTGGGCATATCGGACATCTGTTAAATCTGCTATGGGGTTTATGCCCTTTCGATTAGTCTATGGCATGGAAGCCATTCTGCCCATAGAATGTGAGATACCTTCTCTGAAGCTAGCTGTCAAACTCTTACCCAATACTTCTACTGAAGAGGAACGTCTATTGTATCTGATGCGATTAGACGAGACTCGACATGATGCTACTCTAGTGATAGAAGCCCAGAAGAAACGCGTCAAGGCACAGTATGACAAGCATGTCAAGCCTCGCATTTTCTCTGAAGGAGATCTTGTTCTTCTGTATGAACAAGATAAAGATGTCTTAGGAGCTGGGAAATTCGAACCAATGTGGCGTGGTCCTTACATTGTTCGTAGAGTGTTGGAAAAAGGAGCATATGAGCTGGTTGATTATGATGGTATACCTTTGAGTGAACCCAGGAATGGGTTGTACTTGAATTACTATTCATAAGTTATTTTTTCACAAGTACTTATATTTTTATGTATCATACTTTGTGTGTGTTACTTTAGTTTGTTTTTGACATTATCTGGTGTTTTCCCTTACGTGACATTGTGTTTGGTTGCCAGATGTCGGAGTATTTGCTACCTTATATTGGCTTCGCTGATGGTGCTAGCCGTAGTACTCGAAACCTAGCTTCCGCTGCATGGGAAATCTATGCCCCAACAAACGAACTTATATCTTTACGAGGTGTATGTCTTGGTCGAGAAACCATCAACATCGCAGAGTATAGCGCCGTTATTGAATTATTGGTTGATGCTATCTCTCTCAGAATTCATCATTTGGTTGTGCGACTTGACTCGCAGCTTGTAGTACTACAGCTAAGTAATGTCTACTCTATCCGAAGTCCTACTTTGTTAAGAGTATATTTGTAGATTCTCCTCATGGAATGGTATTTTGA
The DNA here is from genome assembly GCA_009831015.1 of Picea engelmannii. NCBI lineage: Eukaryota > Viridiplantae > Streptophyta > Pinopsida > Pinales > Pinaceae > Picea > Picea engelmannii. The sequence goes on from ML796583.1 coordinate 157,677, forward strand.
TCACATTGAATATCAGCATATTCCTAGATGTCTCAATACATTAACAGATGCATTAGATAATTATGTATTGGACAGGCATTTGAACCATTTATAAATCAAACACATTATAATTCACACAATGTAAAGTAAACTGGTAGAGGTCGTCTGTATATATATAACGATCAAAAGAGTTGGTTTTTACAAAAATGTTTGTCTGAAGACCAAAATATCAAAATTGAAGCATATAGCTTCTACAAAGTGATGTCATGGATGAAATTCACGGTAACACACTACTGCCCTAGCTACTTTGCAGAGCAGTCGACCCATAGCTGTGGAAACCCCTACAGTGTGATGTTGATCGCGTCGTGGAACCTCTTCCAGAGTCATATCTGGAATGTCTACTGTAAGACCCTCTAAATTCTGCTCCACGATCTGATAATCTTCTGCATACTGTGGTACTGCTGCTGCTACTTCTCCTCGTTGCTGGATAGGGGAAGTGCCAGGGGGTCTATATGGTCCAACATCTGTGTTGCCAACAAACGTTTTGTGATTAGTCTTTGGATAAATTTATAAAACAAAAACATTTAATATGATAAAAATTCAAAAACATTTTAAAAGAGAAAATTTGTGTACTTCTTACCGAGGTCTCCCCACTGAGCGTCCTCAGGTAATGCTAGATCTGGATCTCCTCGAAAATCCAAACCGACATATGCGTAGTCATCGACCATCAGCATCTGGTTCTGCAACCAGTCAAAGAAAATATCGTCATATTTGACGATGGGTCCTTCCACGTGCTGGGCCATGAGCCAACACCATCGTAACATCCTTGGATCCCTAGGACCCGGAAAGTTCCACTCAACCTGTAGATGAAATACAAGGACCCTCTCTAGGAAGAAGGACACTAATAAAGATCCATATCCAAACTATTTCAGATCTCCTCGCCTGCACTTAATCAACTATTTTTTGATACTACATAATACTGCATCAGCCCAGTTAAATACTCAGGGCTCAGTACACTCAATGGCATACTGGAAATAGCTCTGCAATTCCATATGGGGAGTGACACTTCCAGCCATCCGAGCAATCGTAAAGAGAATAGTGCAGAGAGTCAAGTCAGTTACTCCCCAGATTGCCACTTTCCCTTTCTTTCTTTCGGCCTCAGGTACGTAGTACTGGTTGCAATATTCACTCATTTTTAACCCGCCTGCTTTGCTGCCGGTCAGACTGACATAGGACCCACACCTGGATAATCCAGTCAAGAAATATATGTCCTCGATGTTAATGGTTAATGTATGATCTCCCACAATGAAAACTTGCTGGTCCGGGTCCCACATTCGGACTAGATACTCCAACAATCGGACTTGGGCTCTCATGCCCGGAATACAGAAGTATTTTAAGAGACCACAATCTCTTAATGCAACAATGGTAGGAGGGTGATTCTCGACATTTGCGTTATCCTCCTCGTGTTCTCGTTCTCGCCACTCAAGCACCATGTTTGTGGCTATTTACCTTCATAAGAAACATACAAACATGATTAATGATCTTATTCAAGAAATAAATCTTTTCCATTGGCTAAACGTTTCAAAAAATTTTGAGTTCTACACTACTTGCAGGTGCCATACTATGCACAGTGCGAACTTCTCGCAGGTGGCTTAAGGCCCACCTGTGAGAACAAGTCATTCTCGTAGGTCCCGTATGGGCCACCTGCGAGAATGCCTCCACGCATATATGGTCCAAAAAATGACTTAAAACAAGATTTTTAACCAATGAAATCTAAATTTTAAACCATGAAAAGACCAGGGATGAAGAACTTACCAAGATGTTGCTGACGGCTCGTCAAATGATCACCCGTAGCTCCCGAAAATTGACACCGAATGCAGAGGGTAAAATGAGGGTTTTTGGGAACTCAATGGTAAAAATGAGAAATGATATGGTAAATTTAGTTATTTACTCATTTTAATTACTTTTTACTATATCAAATTTAGGTTTTTATGTTTGTTTATTATTTAAACCTAATTACTAATGTGAAAATGAGTGTAATGACTTGCAGGTGTGAAACATAGATGATTATGGACAAATTTTTCCCTGGTGTGGTGTGATTTTGATTGTTTTTTATGGTTTTTACGTAAAACCTCGAGCACCTTTTTGTCCGTTCTTACGCTTGTAAAAAACATAAGAACGTGATCAAGCATTGTTTTATCACTTTTTTGGGCTCGCTATGGTTATACGAAAAAGGAACCCCCCTGGAGTTCTCTTTAAGCTCTTTTTAGACTTTCTAAATATGAAAAGATTGCTGAGTGACCTTGCTATTTTCATGCTCGATAAAGTATTTGAAGTATGCGTCTTTCGAGCGATAGTTTAACCCTTTTTTGGTCTCGTTGGGCTACTGTATGAAAAAGGAACTGAGAGAGTTCTCTTTTAAGTGTTTTTCCAAACTCTATAATTTTAAAAAACCTTCGAGTTTACTATCTCTGGACTCGTTAAACAAACATTGATAGACCCGTAATGGGACCGAACCACTCATTCCTAGGGTTCGTTAAAAATACTTCGAGGTACTCATCCGAAGGATGAGCTTATATCAAAAAGAATATGTGATCCTCTTCAAGCTTGTGTAAAAATAAAGAGGTACTTGCCAGAAATGGTGGGGGAAAATTTGGGAAAGGGATATGTTTCATCTTTGTATTAATTGGCAGTAAGTGTCGCTCTTGAACATGAATCCCCCTATTCATCATTTGGATTTGGTTTGGGAAATCCATCTGTCTCTCTTTCGATTGATTACAAGGTCATTCCATGTGTTGTCTTTGAGTCAATGCTGCCAAATCATTGGTCATGTCGTTCATATGTTCAAGAGAAGTCCGTCTGAAACCACTATTGAGTCGGCCATCTGTAGTTATCCATTCTCTCTGAGTCAGCCTTCCCTGTGTCCAGTCCAATTTTCAAAATTCTCTGTTTCACCTTCAAACTATGTTACTCATTTCATTTCATTGATGGGGGATACATCAAGGCCCTCCTGTGATGAGTTTTGTTCCGTCGACTTCAACTCATTATCCGAAATCAAGTTTTAGAAATTATTCAGTGCCTTGGATGCCTCAATGGCAAGTTTCCTCGCTTTCGACAATGGGTTTACATCATTGACCCCTGATCGAAAGATTATGTCAGGTGTTCGACATCAGATCATTTATTCGTAGTCGATGGATTGTACTATAGTACCTTGGGAGTCATTGACATCAATGGTGATTTCCCTTGCACTTGTTAACGGTTACATCAATGACCGGTAATCAAGTGGTTTCTGCCATGTTCGATTTCAATACATGTAATCACATGGTTAGACTCGTACTTTGGGTGACGAGATTGAAGACCCTGGATATTATCTTTGTAATCTAGGTTGCGATGGAGTATGTATAATTTGTGACACATAGATCCACTGTGTATGTTTCGTGGCTATGTTGTCTTGGTTTAAACTTTGTTGCATAGATCCACAGTGTATTCAGGTGGCTATGCTATCTTGTGACAGCATGGATCTACAGTGTATGATTGGTGGCCATGACCTTTGTTTGTAATGTCATCAGTCTATGATCTGAGTATGGGAATGCCTACCTCAGAAATTGGTATACATGATATTTTGCCGATGCTTGGATGTTTGTAGGTTTCCGATTAGATGTGCTCTTGGTTCTTGACACACACATGCAGCTTACAAAGTCTATCGACTGTCACTGGTTCCAATCTCAGACTTTGGGGGGCATTATATTATCCATAATTTTGGTCGTCATGATGATGTAATGATTATGGAGAAATCAGGCTCTTCACTAGAACACTTTCCTGAGAAAAGTTACCTTTGTCTGCTTCCAGAAATCATATTTTTAAGGGAGGTTCGCAGGCTACCTATATATTTGCCTGCGAGAATGCATGATTCTCGTAGGCTGCATTAAGATGGGGTGCAAGGGGTTCTCACTGTACCTAACTATCAGGGTGCGAACATCTTCTAAAGGAAGGAAAAAGATAAATTCTCGAACCTTCTAGAAAGGAATCTTCTATAAGGATGAGTTGGCTTTCGAATGGTTATCTAAGTACTAGTTTTCCTGATATCTTGGGATCATTCCTATCCAAGTAACTAATCTATTCTCTCCTATATATTGAAGGGAATACTCATGGAAAAGGTTAGAAGCAAACTAGCAAGAGAATTATTGGAGAATTAGTGCAAGATTGTATGAAGGACTGATGCTACAGCAGCTAGATATACCAGCAAAGTCATCAAAAGTGGTTGATTTTCTTCATGCATGAGAAAGTGTGTGTGTCAGAGCTAGGAGCCATTGAAAGGAGGCTTACAACATCAAGGCTCAAGTTGTAATTCTTGCTTTCTATCAATTTAATACAGTAATATGTCCCTTTCCCATAAAGCTAATGTCACTTTATTACATAACTCCTTGATCATATGAATAGATTAGCTATTGAATATATTGGATTGTCTTCACTTCAATTGGTTTGTACTGTTGTAATATTGATAGTACAAGAGCATTAGAGTGAAGCTGGACAACAGAGACCCAAGGAAGCGATCACAAGGTATGTTCATGATTCTTCCCTCCTAGTCCATTCAATAGTATAAATCTAGGGAAAGAGTATTATTCTGTCCTGCTTTGTTCTAGATCCAGGTGGATCTAGGGAGATCGGTTTTTGTCCGCACTTATGGATTAATCCTGAAACAAAACTTGTCCAAAACCTAGAAGTGAATCTAGAGTCCCTATCTGAAATGATCTTCTTAGGTATCTCATGCAAATGGATAACCTCATTTACAAACACACGTGCCACATCAGTGACATCGTAAGTGTCTCTAACTGGAATAAAATGAGCACTCTTAGTTAACTTATCCACTATCACAAGAATGGAATTGTGTCTATGAGATGTGAGCGGAAACCCCATAACAAAATACATAGAAATGATTTCCCATTTGGACATAGGAACATCATGTGGTTGTAGGAGGCTTTCCAGGTGATGATGGTCGACTTTCACTTGTTGACACTCTAGGCACTTGGCGATGAAATGGACTATATCGCACTTCATGCCTACCCAGAAGAAGAGATTCCTCATTTCTACATACATCTTCTTCACACCCGGATGTGAAAAATAAAGTGCTCTATGGGATTCCTTCAATATGATGCTTCGAATATCCCCGCTTTCAGGGATGTACATCCTTCCCCGATATCTTAATAGTCTATCTGCTTCCAAACTATATCCTTCGTACTTTGGATCTAACTACCTCCTGCTTTGGAGGTTTGAAGTAACCTTTAAATACCAACTGTCTCCTTGGATTTGTGTCAACACATGTTCCCTCAAATTGACCTTTAAGGGTACCAAGGAGAAGATACGTGGTCTCCTACTCAAGGCATCTACGACCACATTTTCCTTTCCCTTGATGTACAAAATACCAAAATTGTACTCACTCATAAACTCACTCCATCGCCTTTGCCTAGCATTCACATCTCTTTGAGTGAAGAGATGTTTTAAACTTTGATGGTCCGTTTTAAGCTCAAAGTTTCACCCCACAAGATAGTGCCTCCAAAGTTTCAGAGCTAGCATTATAGCTGCCAACTCTAAATCATGAGTCGTGTATAGCTCTTCGTGTTTCTTCAACTTCCTTGACGCATAAGCTATCACTCCTCCATCCTACTAATTTAGCACAGCCCCCAACCCTTGCTTCAAGGCATCCATGTAGACTGTGAAGTCCTTTTCCATATCTATCACTTGTGGAATTGGTGCACTAGTTAGTAACCTCTTAAGCTCAATGAATTCACTTTCACACTCTTCAGTCCATTCATACATAACCCCCTTGCACTACAAGGTGGTGATGGGTTTTGCTATTTTGGAGAATCCCTCCACAAATCTCCAATAGTAACCTGCTAGCCCCATGAAGCTTCTCACCTCATAGGCATTTGTTGGCACTGGCCACTCCATAATGGCCTTTACCTTTTCTAGGTCCACAGAGATTCCTTCGCCGGAAATGATATGTCCTAAATAATGAATTTCTTTCTGGAAGAAGGAACACTTTGACAACTTCCCATACAATTTGTTCTCCCTAAGGCAGGACAACACTACTCATAGGTGTTCCTCATGTTCTCTTTCATTCTTGGAATAGATGAGGATGTCATCTAGAAAGACTTGTACAAAACAATCTAAGTACTTCCGGAATACACCGTTCATGAGGCTCATGAATACAGTTGGCGCATTGGTCAATCCGAAAGGTACGATGAAAAACTCGTAATGTCCAAACCAAGTTCGAAAGGTTGTTTTTGGGATGTCACCTTCCTTAATCCTTAACTGATGATACCCTGATCGCAAATCAATCTTTTAGAATACCATTGCTCCTTTCATCTGATCAAAGAGGCCATCTATTCGCGGCATTGGGTACCTATTTTTCATTGTAGCACAGTTCAAGTCCCTGTAGTGTATACACAGTCGTAAGGATCCATCCTTCTTCTTTACAAAAATTACTAGTGCACCCCAAGGTGAGACACTGGGCCTTATTAGCCCTAAGTCCAGTAACTCTTTCAACTGCATTTGCAACTCACAAAGTTCTAGTGTTGTCATCTGATATGGAGTTTTGGAAATTGGTTCTGCACCAGGTTTTAGCTCAATAGTAAAATCAAGCTCCCTCTCAGGAGGTAACCCTAGTAAGTTCGGAAAAACATCCTTAAATTTTGACAATATCGAGTACTGATCCAATGAGGGTCCCTTCCTTTCATTCAGTGCTTCCACTACATATAATCAACACCCTTGTCTCAAGCATCGCTTAACCTTCATAGTTGATATAAAGTGTAATGACACTTTTCTTCGTACACCCTGGATCTCTATTGGCCTTCCCTCATCATCGACACAAAGCACCCTCTTTGTGAAAAAATCTACCAAAGCTCGGTGAGCTGCTAACCAATCCATTCCAATGATTAGGTCATATGCCACAAGAGTACTGACGTATACCTTCAACCTGGTAGTACACACTCCCAGGTTTACTATGCAATTATCAACACTAGGTCCTACTGCTTTTTTTTCCCCCGAAGCCATCTCGACTTGTTTAAAGTCATCTTGCTCATAGGCTACCAACCCACTCTTTTCTAATGAAGATGGTGAAATGAAACTATCTGTCGCACCATAATCAAATAAAATCTCAACATTGATATGATTTAGCGTACCTGATGACTCCACCATCGTGGATTGATGTTCGGCCTGGCGATTATTAACCGCTGCATAAATCTTGTGGCTACTACTTGCTCTCCCCATCGGGGCCTTTCCCTCCCTATGCACGAACCCTGATTGTAACTCTAGGCAGTCACACTCGTAATGGGGTCCTCCACACCCCCAATAGGTAACATGAGATTGAACCTATGCATTGTTATGTGATTGTCTCTGAAATGAGTTCCTTCCCCTGGAACCCCTGCCCCTACTAGTTGTTCCCTGAGATGGTCGTGGACCTGTCGTCATTGGTGATGAATGAGATGCTGCACTCATTGCCATTGAAATCCCTGCGGCTACTGTCCTTGGCGCGACTCTATTACCATATGGCGGTGGCCTTGAGCCCCATCCCCTGAGAAATGTCCCAGGGGCCTTCCCGACGAATCCAGGACGATGCAAAAATGTCGATCTTGTACCCCCGGTTAATTTCATGTGTTCCTCTGCATAACACGCATTTTCAACAACTTTCGCTATTGAAGACGGTTTCCACATCCGCACCATAGATCTGATCTTAGGGTTCAATCCATAGACGAAGAATTCTGCCTGTCGTTGGTCATTATCCATATACAAAACATATTTGACCAATTCCATAAATCTGATCTCCTTTTCTTCTACAGTTTTGTTTCCCTGTACTAAGGCATGAAACACCCCTACCTGTTTTTCCTCATAATAGGCTAGTAAATATTTCCTTCAGAACCTCGCCTCGAAAAGTTCCCAAGATACTGTGTCTAGGGTAAGATGCAGTTGTCTTTCCAGGTTGCTCCACCAATTCAAGGCACTGTCTCTTAACTGAAAATTTGTGATCTTCGCCTTTGAGTTGGACGCATAGTCCCTTAAGGAAAAACACCTTTTCATTGCCTTCCAACCATGCTTCCGCGTGTTCACTGGCGCGACCCCCGGCAAACTTTAGAAGTTTGATCTTCTGCAATTCTCGAGTGATGTCTTTGGAGGTCCTCCCCCTGAATCCCTTCACGCTTTTGGATTACCCGTTCCAGACAGTGGGGGTTCCACTTCGGTCCCTATTGGTTGTCGCCCCTTTAAAGTCTCATTAATGGCCTCCAACGAACGCAGTATGAGAGCTAGTTCGGGCGATGGTGGTGGTGGTGGTGGTGGCATTGGCGGTGTTAGCAGTGCCTGCGACGATGCTCCCCTGCCTCAATTCCATCGAGTCCTAACCATCTTGTATTATTTAACCTACATCCACCAAAGTTGTCAGGGTGAGTTCAAGGATGTTTCACATTGGTGCTACTCAAACTAGAAACAGGGTTAGGCGTAAGTTTTTCTTTACTTGTCTATAAATAGACATTACTCTCTTTAGGGGATTGGCTGGGTTATGATTAGGATTAAGAATCTAAGCTTGATTTCTTTTCCTAAGAAAACTATTGGTTCCCTTTCCCTGTAGCTATGCTAGCCTTGTGCCATACTCGCCAATTCCTCTCGCTTACTCTCCTAGTGCGTATGTCACCTCCTTCCTGCTTGTCCTAGTCTAAGTCCTTTTAAATTTTTTCTTACAACTAAATATCCTTTGATGCTTGACTCGTGAGCTTTCCTTGGCGTGTTGTACATAAGCATTGAATTGCGTGTCTCGGTGGCTAAAGGTGCGAATCTTTAAGGATTGTAGAGTGGCTTTAGGCATTGGAACTTAGCGCTTGTGCGTTGTGGTTATGTATTGCTTCCTGAATTGTGGTTATATGATGTAGTGAATCTGAGGTGATGCATTGAAGATTAGTGTTTGACTTTGACTGGTGGAATGGATTGGAGGGACTTGGCACTTGGCTCGATGAGTTGTGTGTACGGTCTCGTGAGCTTGGTGCTTGGATAATCGGAGATTATTCTTCAGGCTAGTACTTTGCTATTATTGATAATTAAACTATCTATATGTGAATTTATTTGTAAAAGTGATATGTGTGGCGCGTTGGTGTTATTGCTCTTCTTAAGGCGCATCACTTGGTGGGGGTCTTGGGTTCAAAACCCATGGAACTCTAAAATTTTATATCTAATCCAAAATATATTTTATTCGAATTGTAATGCTATGTTAATTACATATTTTAATTAATTATCCATTTAACTAATTAATCAAAATTTAACTACTAGTCATTTATTAATCAATATTATTAATGTTCTAAAATAAAGTTAAAATTTGAAATTAATTATTAAAATAAATAATAATAAAAAAGAATGAATTTAAACATTTCCAGCTTCAAACTTCCACAAAGGAAATAATATACCAAGCAAACATAAACCTTGTCTCTACCGAAACATATGAAATTGAACTGGACCTAGAACCCAGTTACTCCAATGTACGGGCTTTCTATGCAGGTTCGAGATACTTCCTCGTGGTTGATAGGAAATGGAGGTTATCCCCCATAGCACCCAAGGTAGGCGGTGTGCCTGAAACTCATCACCCGATATTTTATTGGTGAAGAGACGAACAAACCTCATGTGCTTATGATTTTAAAACCATGCAGATTTTTTATACTTGCATTTGTGTAAGATCTTTCAAAAGGAATGGTTAATATGAAAGACAATTTAACAACGACTTCAGACGAGAAAGAAAACCTTAAGAAGACATTAAACAAGCTAACGAAATGGGATTACGACCTCCTTACCTTTCATCAAGGGGGACTCTAACAAATTTAGCAAAAGATCCAACTAAACCTGGATGGAGGAAGAGAATATATTGCATTCCCTGTTGGGAAAACTATATATTGAACAGACTGGAGGATAAATCCGTGATCTATAAAAAAAAATCTAGGTATAGTTGAAATTAAGGAAACATAGTGCGGACTGAAGACGTGATAGAATTTAAAAAAAAAAATATTAGCGGTACTGACAATTCCGATACAAATATATGGGGCCGACAACGGGTCAACTGGCTCTTTTTAGGTGGAATACCAAAACGAGTTTGGTTTTTCTGTTCCTTTCATAGAGCAAGTGCGAGTCTCCATCTTGTCCTGGGGTTCACATCTTGCCAGGGATTGGAGAGTGTAGCACGTAGCAACCCGATGTTTAGGGGTGTGGGTAGCAGCTACACTTGCGAGAGCATAGAACTATACCTAGAACACTTACCCAAGCCAACTAACCTCCCAACTAGCTAGGAGAGCTTGTCTGACTCCCTAGCTCCAGGAAACTGAAAGGAATCATGGCCCCCATGCCCAAAACCCCTAGCAAACCGGTGCCCCCTGCAATGATACTCAAAGACTACAAAACTCCACCACAGAACCAGAAAATCCAAGCAAAGAAACCAGAACTCTCATCCCCCTCCAAAATGCTTCCTCCCCCCCAAAAAATGATCCCCCTTCCCCTAAGACTCCTCCCGTCATATCCCTTCTTCATCGACTCTTTCCCCCTCATTAATTTCCTTATCCCTTTATTCATCATCTTATCCCCTTATTTAATGTCTTATCCTTTTATTTAATGTTTTATCCTCTTATTTAATGTTTCTTATCCCCTCCATATATGTAAGTCTTTAATAAATTAAATTATTAACCCCATTAACTTATTACCCATGTCATTGAATGTGATATGTAATCAATTAATTAATCAAAAGTTATAAACAATTAACTAATAAATAAATATTTAATCAATATTATTAATGCTAATCAATATTTAATTAAAACCATATTAGGACAATTAATTATCAAATTAATTATAATTAATAATCCCTATACATCTATTTAAGCAGGGTTGTTACATAGGATATATATTAATATCCATTAATTTAGCTTTAAGGAATGATATTATAGTATTACATTGGGATTAAGCCCCCTAGCTTAGCCCCTTCCTAGACTCTTAGCCCCCCTTTCCCTTTCTAGTTGAGTTTAGCCCCCCATAATATTTTGTGGTCGGTCTGCAGCAACGATGTGTTTTCATAAATGATATTAGTGTTTACATATTACAAAAATAGGCTCACTGGCCTTTAGCATCTAGGCTCTTTAGCATCATAAAAACATACCACCCCGACCCAAAATATCATGTCTCACCAGCCTAGATGTGCATTTACATTTATATGTACAATTGGAGTTCGGCCTAGGGGTATTACAAAACAAACCATCTACACTACAAGGAGAACACTTTGTAGCAAAGATTTTTATGAAACCTCCCCAAAACATTTATCCTTTCTTTGTCTATAGTGGAGGTGGATGGTCAGAGGTTTTTGCGAAGGTTTTTTTACCAATTTGCATATAAGGAACATATGCCCTAGTGCGCATATAAAAATGACGCCCCGGTGCTTAACTGTTCAGAAACACCGTCATATGTTATAATAAAAAAAATAAGCATTGAATAAAGTGCCCCATTGTTGTTGAACATTACGACCCAATGCGTATCGTTGTCGTGAGGTGCACTGATAAATAAAAAAATACCCAACCAATTTTCATTATTACACTTCATCATGTGCTTTCAAACTCTCAAGCAAGCAACGATGCTTACTCTCCTTCCAAGGATGCCATGTTTGCGACGCTCTACAACAAGTTTGATGGCTCCACTAGTAGATTCCACACATTTCCAATTTTGGAAATTACCAATAATTTTCATTTCCTCTCAACAGTGGAACCATGCCTCCTCGGGACATAAGAGTTTAGGTAAATTGTTTATGACCTTCCTATTTTCATTTTCATTTGATTCAAATTTGAATTTGTCTTGAAGTTTGGTTGTTTTTTCAATTCTGCATGGTGCACCTGAATGCTTCAGCTCACCCCAAAGAAGAATGTTCTATGTGTAAATGCACATAAAGCACTACCATTGGTGCATAGACTCTAATAGTATGCACTAGTGTCGTTCAAATAAAATCACCGTGATTAATTTTAAAAAATAAACATAGTGGTGTGTCTTTTGTGACGCCCCATCACCAGTGCGTTATAAACGACGATGCAGCGCTAACCAACATGTCGGTGCTCTAGGAACACCTGAGAACCAATGTGTTCAATTTAACCAAGTGCACTGCTAAGTTTTCATCTAATAAAATTTAGCGTAGTGGTGCGTCCATGTTAACCAAATGCATCAGTGTTATTAAAATAATCACACCAGGAAAAATAATGAATGACTTTACATTGTGGGGCATCTCATTAGACATTGTGTCTATCGATGCTCTATATAACACAATGCATCGTTAAATAAAAACCCGATGCTCCAATATAACGGTAGCACCAATGCGTTCATATTAACACATTTCACCGGTTAAATTGCAATAAAACAATTTAACCTAGTGGTGCTCCTAGATCAAACAAATGCACTGGTGTTGTAAAGAGCACAACACTGAGCCAAATATTTCACAATCTAACAGTGTGGTGCGTATTATGGGATGCACCGCTAAAATACGTGGTGGTGCGACAATAAACATGGTCCACCGGTGCATAAACTCTAATTGTACATACCAATGTTGTTCGAAGAAAAACACTGTGATAAATTTCAAAAAAGAAACATAGTGATGTGTCTTTCGTGATGCCTTGTCATTGGTGCATAATAAAAGACAATGCACTACTAAACAACATGTCGATGCTCTATGAACATTGGTGCACCAGTGCTTTCAATTTAACCAAGTGCATCGCTAAGCTTACATGCCATAAAATTTAGCATAGCGCTACATCCATGTTAACCAAATGCACTGGTGAAGTTAAAAGAACTGCACCATGAAAATATTGAATGACTTGGCATACCAGGGAATCTCATTGGACACCTCATTACCAATACTCTATACAACACAACACACGTCTAAACAACATGTCGATGTTTTGGGAACATTGGAGCACCAGTGCGTTGAATTGAGCAAAGTGTACCACTAAGTTTACAGGACAAAAAAATTAGTGTAGTGGTGTGTCCATGTTAATAAAGTGCACCAGTATTGTTAAAAGAACCACATCGTGGAAAATATTGAACAACTTGGCATACCAAGGAGTTTAGTTGGACACCTCGTTGTTGGTTCTCTATACAACACAACACATCGTTGGACAAATGGTGGTGCTCCAATGACATCGTAGAACCGGTGCATTCATATTAACACATCACACTGGTTAATTTACAATAAAAAAATTTAACCTAGCAGTGCCCCTACATCCAAAAAACGCATTGATGTTGTAAAGAGCATGACACAAGGCCAAATATTTCACAATTTAGTGGCATGGTGCGTCTTATGGAACACACCGCTAAAATACTTATTGTTATGACAATAAATGTGGAGCATCAGTGTGTGATGATAACAACACCGCATAACGATGTTGTTTTTCTGATATAGAGCACCAATGGCAGTGCATAATGACTATTTTAGGCCCATCTGTTACTTTTCTACATTTTTTTGCAAACAAAAAATAATTTTAGTTTTTATTAGATACAAGTTATTTATATATGTGTGTGTTTTATAATTTCAATTCATTTTTTCTATATATATGTGCCTAAAAATATTTGTATGTGAATCAGAGACGACAATGACGGCAAGAGAATGAGTAGTAGAAACAACAACAATAGGTCGAAATGTGCACCTTTGTACATGAGTGGGAGGCTAGAGAGAGGGAGAGGGAGTTTTTCATTCACTCTATTACACCACAGACACATGCCCTTTTGAGGTTTGTTAGCCTCCTCAATTTTTATGAGAAGGGTACATCCTTTAAGGGGAACTCTTTATTGTTACATCAATTGATTCGTTGTTGGGATCATGGTCAATAGGAATTTAGGGTTGATCCTAATCTGTGGTATTAGCCCATAGAGGAGGATATTTATTTCATCATTGGGTTGTCTAGGAGGGAGGAGGTTTGGCCCAAGTTCCATAATCTACTACCTGGTGTTGCAAGAGAGAGAGATCCAACTGGCATATGTGTAGAGATATGTCAAGTTGAACATTCTTTTCACTTCGGGATTCCAGGTTCCTGGTGGTCAAATGTGGATGAGTTCATTTCATAGAGAGGAGGTTAGGTGTTTATGCCTTATTATCACAACATTGTCACACTTTGCTTCTAATGGGAAGCATATTAGTTGTCAATTGATTTATTGTGGAGATAGTTTAGTGTTGAGCCCTCGATTGATTAGGTGGATGGAGATATGTTGAGATATTTGTGTTATGTGTTGGATCATTGTCATGCCATTGTATATGGGAGGAGATTCTTTTGATTCGCATCAGATTTATTTACATTATTATTTCAGAGGCTTCATGCCACTCGACCAGGAGCACTCCACTTTTATCCTAGGCCTATGTTTGATGTGTGTATGTGCATGTGGGGGTAGTTTTTTCCCAAGAGGGGCCCACCAAAGTGGTCATGTACTCCGGTCGGTAGGGAGGTATATGATTTTTTGGCTGGAGAGAAAAATCATGTCCTCGATGTTGTGCATTATCCATATGCGAGGATGGATTGGAGAGGATGTCCAAGCATCCTATATACAATAGCCAAGCCACCAAATGAGAGAGGCAATATTATCGTTATGTTTTGATAAATCTAGTTGCATATTTGTATGCCTTATTTAATGCACATGTAATTTTTTGTATCATTTTGTTTCAATTAGCTTATTATTATTATCTATTATTTTGTAGATATTGGCACATATGTTGGGGATGAGCCTCCCCAACAAGATGAGGAGATGGAGGAGGCAGAGGAAAATCCTGCAGTACATAGACCATGCATGCTACACAGGTAGGATCAGAGAGTTTGAATAGATTTTGAGGCATCATACACATCGATGCCCATTAATTATACAAACACACTGGTGCAAACTATTGAGAAAAAACATTGTTATGTAAATGACATAACATACAATAATATTTATCGTTTCAAAATTTTACGGTACCCATGTTTACAATACGCACCTGGGCTCTAAATATAATGTACACACCAGTGTTGTAAGTTTAGTATACACATCGGGGCTCTAAATATAATGTATGCATTGGTGTTGTAAGTATAGTATATGCATTGATGCTTAGTAAATATAATGGCATCGACATCTCACCTCGAATATTCGAAATTTCACCACCCTTCGATGCACATGGTAATACAGGAAACAATAAGTACTAATTATACAAGCATCGGGGCGCATGCTAACTTAAACACACTTGGGTGTACATAAGTAAAAATCATTGATGCTTCATACACAAACAATGCAGAGCTGATGCATAGAAATTATAAGAGCATCGGTGCTCTGCATACAATGAAAAAGGTGAAACATGTGTGTAATAATTATAAGCACATCGATGATTTTTTTGTATATGTATGCACTGAGTTAGGTTCATTAAGATTGCACTGATGCGTTTTGACAATAAAAGCACCAGAAAAAAAACAAAAAAATCGTTATAACCTCTACCCACCCAATTGTTTTTAATTATATGGAACATCCATTAAAACCTTTTCTTCAAATAGCAAAGGTTGTATCAAAGTTTGTATTGAAAATTTTGTCAAATCTTATAATACTAAAAACTTCCACAAAAAACCTATGGTACAAGTTGTTTTCCTTGTAATGCTAAAAACTCATGCGGCGCCATCTCCATGTTGATTTTGGTACTAGCTTAGAAAGTTGTTACCACATTCTTGTTTGTTATAAAACTTTGTAAATAAGGCTTTTGGTATAAATGTTAAAATGAGATAAACACCTTGTAAAAATGAGACATCCTTTGCATACATAATGTCAACAAAATCTTACATAATGTAAACCATACAAAATCTTAGTGCCATTGGTTTTGGGTGAGTCATCTAGGATTCCATAACCGAGCAACAATTTGATATAAAACTCAGCTCTGATGCATGAGGTGAGTTGAACTTAAATGATTGTCACTACACATAACCCAAAAGACATTAGCTTCCTTATATGAATATTTAGTAAATAGTAAATGTTCATAACCAATTTTGTCAATACATGATTCTAACAATCACATACTAGAGTAAGTTAAGTCTACACATACATTATCCTGATACTTACACACACCTACATTAATTATAATAAATCTAAATTAAAATAGTGTAGATTAACTATGCATATAACCCTATTTAAGATAATTATAAAAGGAATTATAAAATATAAATTAATTATAATACATCTAAATTAAAATAGTGTAGATTAACAGTGCATATAACCCTATTTAAGATAATTATAAAATATCAATGCTCTCGAGAAAAGGAACAAACAAGTCCACTTATTGATGACAATGTTCTAATACACGATTTTCTATGCTAGAATAACAATTGGTTGAAAACTAAAACCTTTAATAAAATCATGTAAGTTTTTATTTTCTTTAATAATAAAATTTTGGCTTAGTTGGAAAATATAGTTAATTTTTGTAGGTTATAAGGGTTATTTAGAATTTTATTTATATAAATTTGAGCAAAGATTTTATAGATAAATTATGTTTAGTCAAAGAATTGTAGTTGTACACAATTTATAGAGTGTGGATGAATAACCATTTTGTTGCAACGTTTAATTTGAGCTTGAGTACAACACAACTTCATGCTTAAAGGTAAAGGTCTCTTTAGTGAAGAAGTAGTCGAATTATAGAGATTTCTAATGGAAAGATTAGGGTTTGAAGCATTATTTGTGTAGTAAACTTTGTTAGATACAAGAGGGTATAGTTTTTAATTTCAAAAATAAACTTTTAAACTTGAGGAATATTAAATGCACTCCACACAATAATAAACATAAGAATATAGAAAGAATCCTTAAGGTAGGCTAACACCATCAAATATTCTTTGTGGAAGGAATCACTCCACAAGTCATGCTTACTACAAAACAATATCTCCAACATATCTCAATACAATGATACTTGGGACACATTATTTCATAATAGGGCATAATAGTAGATCCAGAGAAGATTGAAGCCATTAGAGGATGGCCAACACCCAGAAATGTGTTAGAAGTCAGGTCTTTTATGGGATTAGTTGGTTACTACAGAAGGTTCATAGTAGGGTTCTCTAAGATTGTTCATCCCATCACTTATTTGCAAAAAAATGGAACTAAATTTGAATGGACACCAAAGTGTGAAGAGAATTTTAATGTGTTGAAGGAATTACTTACTAGTGCACCTGTGTTAAAGATTGTTTACTCAAATGAAAGTTTTGTGGTATGTACAGATGCATGTAAGGAAGGACTTGGGGAAGTCCTCATGCAAAATGGACATGTCATTGGTTATGAGTCCAGAAATCTTAAGGAACATGAGAGGAACTATGCCACACATGACTTGGAGCTTGTTGCCATTGTCCAGGCCTTGAGGATGTGGAGGCATTACCTCATGGGGAAGAGATTTGAATTAAAAAAAGACCACATTGGCCTGACGCATCTTTTTGAACAACCAACCTTGAATGCCATGCAAACAAGATGGTTGGAATTTTTAAGTGAATATGACCTCGATATCAATCATATCAAAGGAAAAGAGAATAAAGTTATCGATGCTCTTAGTAGAAGAGTGCATCTCATGCATGATATTGCTGTCAGTATGCATCAGTCAGACTTGAAGAGCATAATTTTAGATGATCTTGTTACAGATCAACATTACCTATAGGTAAAGGAAAAATTACACCAAGGAGATGTACAATAGAAAATAAAGGAGTATGAGATAAAGGAAGATGGATTACTCATGCATAAGAATAGAATCTATGTTCCTAGTTCCGAAAAACTGAGGAATTTGGTATTGAAGGAAATGCATGATGATCCTTATGTTGGACATCCCGGTTACCAGAAAATGATTACAGTAGTAAGAAGCCAATTATTTTGGCCATGAATGAAAAAGGATGTTGTTGATTACATCGCTTGATGTATGGAATGTCAGAAGGTGAAGGTTGAGCATAGGCACCCAGCAGGTTTGCTGCAGCCATTACCAATCCCAAAGAATAAATGGTAGGTGATAACCATTGATTTCATAACTAAATTACCCAGGACATCAAGGCAACATGATTCAATCATAGTGGTGGTTGACAAATTAACAAAGGTTGTTTATTTTGTTCTTGTAAAAACAACACATACAACGGCTAATATTGCAGAAATTTACTTGAGGGAGATTTCTAGGTTGCATGGGATACCTAGGACAATTGTCTCGGACAGAGATACAAATTTTACCTCCAATTTTGGTAGGGGATTGTTTAAAGGATTTGGTACAAATCTAAACTTTAGCACCATCCCCAATTAGATGGCCAAACAGAGAGGGTCAATCGAGTAATTGAAGATATGTTGAGAATGTATGTAATGGATAAGCCATCCAAGTGGGAAGATTACTTACACTTGGTTGAGTTTGCATATAATAATGGGTATCAAGCTTCATTGAGAATGAGCCCATTTGAAGCCTTGTATGGTAATAAATGCAATACTCTAGTGAGTTGGGAAAACCCAACAAATAGAGTGGTACTTGGGTCGGAGTTACTCAAGGATATGGAAGACCAGATGGTTAAGATCAAGCAGAATTTAAAGGCAACTCGGGATAGATAGAAATTTTATGCATATAAGAACATGACAGTTAGAGAATTTAAAGTAGGGGATCACATGCTTTTGAAAGTGAAGCCCAATAAAAGATCCTTGAGATTGGGTAGTTGTACAAAGCTGGTAGCCAGATTTTGTGGTCCATTTGAAATATTGGACATAATAGGGTCAGTTACATACATGCTTGCATTGGCTACTTCCATGAATGTGCATAATGTATTTCATGTCTCTTTACTAAAGAAATATGTACATGATCCTAACCATGTTATTGATTGGCATCTGATTCAGGTAGAGACAGAGGGAGACTTTCTGGTTCAGCTAGTGTGGGTATTGGACAAAAAGGTCAAAATGTTCCGGAATCAAGTTATAGAGCTGGTAAAAGTTCAGTGGCTCTACTATGGTCCTGAAGATGTTGCCTGGGAGCATCAAGATGCCATGCAGGCAAAGTACCCACATCTTTTTGAACAAATTTTGAGATTTTGATCTCTATTTTGTATATGCACTGAGGACAGTGCCAAAATAAGGGGGAGGGGATGTAACACCCTGGGTTTTGAACCCCCATTTTAAATAATGTATTGTTACAATGTTGAGAGGCCAGAGTGCCCAAAAAATTATTAAAAGGCCAGTGTGCCCAAGAAATGTAATGTTTTGATCATTATTAATAATAAATACATTGTTGGCTGCTAGACGGACAAGGACTAGAGTTATAGGGGGCTATGATTCCACAAGAGAGGGGGCTTGAGGGGTTAAATGTTTATTTCCTATTTTAATTACCCTTTTGTCTAAGGGAGTGGATCAGTTACGTGAGATTCTTGGGGGAGGCTAGGAAGTTCTTGATTCCCCACGAAAATACTTAAACCCGTGCCTGGTCTGATTGGGGGGTTGGCTCATTTTCTCCTTCATTCCCTTATTCGCTCGTCCACTTGGTGATTAGTTCATGTGTTCATTCACTTGTGCACTCGTTCATTCATCCCGTCCTTACCTATCACTCATTGATCCGTCCTCATCCAAGTCTTGGCTTAGGAAAGGGAAATGAATTGCCAAAGAGTAGCCATGGTATTGTTGGTTGTAGTGGTCGTTGGTGTAATCCAGCCATGAATTGAGGCCTGCATGTCTAATATGCATTGACATGTGTCCATATTTGTTCACAGTTGTGAGTCCTGAGAGTTCCAGCATGGAGATTCTGGACCAGTTGCGTTCGAGCCCTGGAAAGAGAAGGACTACATGAGGGACTGTGTGGTAGATAAGGGTGGAGGTCCATTCTCTTGGGTGGTGCAAGCTGGGTAGAAGAGAGTTGGGTACTTGGATTGTTGTGAGTGTTGGGAAAGCCTATGAGAGCTTGAGTGCTGATTGGTTCGGGAAGCCAAGTAACACTCTGGAACCGTCCTTGTGGATTTAGAGCCCTAGCTCGGGGGTGACACTGTTGATGAGATTTGGAGCAGTAGTGTCTACAGTTGGGTGGAACGGCCTTGGCCTGCAGCCAGTTGGTGTCTTCTTTTATAAAGATAAGTGCTCTCTGTTATGGTATTATTTATCTGTATATGAATGTATTCTGCTGTGTATTTATTTGTCGTTTAATTGAATCTTTAGAATATGCATGCTTGTCGGTTATTGTTGTGCATGTCATTAGATATTTTCTTTTATGTGTCCTTATTAATTTAAAAAGGTATCGGTAAGAGAAAGAAGTCCAAGGGTGGGCTTGAAGGTAGCGTACCCCGGCCTGTGGATGGCAGGGTGTGTTACAATCATCCTGGCCAGAAAATGGGGGTCATCAGTACTTTGGCCACCAAGGCCCTTCAAATATCGGACAAGGAACATATTGATCAATAACATGAACATCTCATTCAAGTGCTAAAAAAGAATGAGTATAAAGAAACCCAAATTAAGAACATTATTCAAAAAGCTGGAAATAGGATACGCAATAGGGATTGTGATGGTACCTCTAATTTTGTCCTCCCTTTCATCCAAGGAGTGACTGATAGGATTTCTAGGACTCTTAAGAAGAAGAATATTTGTATCTCTTTCAAGCCTCCTACCACCATTAAGGGAGTGATGAAGTATGTCAAGGACCCTATAAATCCCCATCTTTACAAAAGGGTCTATGAGATACCTTGTTCATGTGAAATATCCTACATCAACAAAATAGGTTGTTCCTTATAATTAAGAGTGAAAGAACACGTAGATATAAGGCTTGATCGTTTTCACACATCCACTCTTGTCGAGGATTCTCGTAGTACTAAACACCAATTAGGCATTGGGAATATCAAGGTTCTTGCTAAGAAGGATAACTATTTTAAGTGTAAGTTTAGAGAAGCCATTGAAATTATCAAGCATCCCATGAATCTCAACAGGGATAATGATTGGGAAATCAATAGAAGTTGGCTTTGTGTCCTTCATAAACATGGTACCATCACAAGAGCTTTTGGTAATGACATTTAAGTTTGCTTTTCTTTTCGGATTTTTTATTTGGCTTCCAATCTTTTCCTTTTTGCTTTCTGTCTTTTGCTTTTTGCTTTTTATTGGGCTTCTTATCTTTTCTTTCATTCTTTTTATTTGGTTTTTTCCCTCTCTTTTTTTGGTTTCTTATTCCTTTTTATTGATTTCTTGTGGCTTTAATCTTTTTTATTTTTTCTTTCTTTACATATATTTTCTTGTCTCTTTTTACTTTTGTCCTTTTCTTTTTATCTTATATTAAAATTATCATTATTAATAATATTTTTATTATTCAATTTTTTATATTTTTATATTAATTTTATCATATTATCATTAATCACACTATTAATATTAATTATATTTTTTATTAATATTTATTCCCTCTCAAGATCAATATTTATTATTTTATCTTAATTTATTTAACTTTGACTTTTTTATTTTATCTCTTTCCTTTTTTCTTTTTAATATCGCATTTATTGTTATTTTTATTGATTCTCTTTTTTTTTTTAATTGTTAATGTACTTGTATATCTATTGTTAATACACTTTTATCATTTAGTGATAGGTCTTTTTAATTCATTTATTATTATTTGATGTTTTAATTTTAATTTTTTATTTAGGTTTAGGGTTTTGTTTAGTTTTTATTTTATTTTATTTATTTTTTTATTAATACACTTTTATTATTATAATCATTTAGTGATAGGTTTTTTCAATTCATTTATTATTATTTGATGTTTTAGATTTAATTTTTTATTTAGGTTTCGGGTTTTTTTAGTTTTTATTTATTTTTTGGGATTTTTTTATTTTGTTTGTGAAGTTTGTTTATTTTTATTATTAATATTACTTTAAACAATTGAATAATGAATAGTGAATTATGTGGTGAATATTTGTAAACCAATAAAAAAGGGTGAACTTTGTGGTGATTATGCTGTGAATATTGTGTTGGAAATACTAATACAATTGAATAATGAATAGTGAATTATGTGGTGAATATTTGTAAACCAATAAAAAAGGGTGAACTTTGTGGTGATTATGCTGTGAATATTGTGTTGGAAATACTAATACAACTGAGAGGGGGGGTGAATCAGTTGTTTATAAGCTTAAACAATTTTACACCTTCTTAGCAATTATTAATAATTGTTCATGTGTTATCAAGCAGCATATAGTATATGGACAGTAAGAGTAAAGATCATCAGTCACACATAAAATACACACAGAGACAGATTTTCACGAGGAAACCCATAAAGGGAGAAAACCTCTTCTTCTTCGAAATGATAGGCAGTCTTTTTCAGTTCTGTACAT
>ML796583.1:180089-204820 GCA_009831015.1 Picea engelmannii
CGATGAGGCCTCCTGGCTGCCACGTGTCCATACAAGTAAACGGTCCAGATCCCTTCTTGATTAACGGTTGCGATCAAATCGTAATATCGCGTTTCGCGATTTCAGGGTTTTCATTGACGAGTGATTTGGACATTTCAAAGTCCTGAACCCCGATCCGTACAGGGCTGTGATCAATGGTCCTGATCCTTTCTGGATTAACGGTTGCGATAAAATCGTAATATCGCGTTTCGCGATTTCGGGGTTTTCATTGACGAGTGATTTGGACATTTCAAAGTCCCGAACCCCGATCCGTACAGGGTTGTGATCAACGGTCCTGATCCTTTCTGGATTTGACGGTCCAGATTCAATCGGGATTTCACCTTGGCTTTTCCCGATGGGATATCTCCCTCGCAGCTTCTGTCTGATCTGACGGTCCTGGTTCTTTTGGGAAATTTGGATGGGATCCAACGGTCACTGACTCTTCTTCCTTTGCTTTTCCCGATGGGATATCTCCCTCGCAGCTTCTGTCTGATCTGACGGTCCTTGTTCTTTCGGGAAATTTGGATGGGATCCAACGGTCACTGACTCTTCTTCCTTTTTCCTCTTTAAGCTCTTGTTGTGCGCATTTTCTTCAAGGCTATTCCTCCTGAGCTTTTATCCTTCTTATCCTACTGTCTCTACTGTTGCCATTAATGACAATAACCATCACTGCATTCTATCCACTGAATTTGCCAACATATTGAACAATAAACTTTATGTGAATTTTATGGTGATTTTGCAATGAATATTGAACAATAAACTCTTGTTGCGTGAACATTAAAACATCCAAACCCTGTAGTGACAAAATTATGTAGAGATTCTAACATGATTTTATTGCATGTGGTTGACTATTCAAAGCCTGTTGTGAATTAGGTGCATAAGTTTCTTATTTATTTCATTTCCTTTTCAATATGAGTAATTCATTGTTGATCCCAAAATCTATCAAAGGGAGGCCTAGCAAAGTAACCCTAGAAATTGTGTATGAATATGTAGAATCAATAGACAAACATAAAGAAGAGAGAAGTCCAACTTCAAAGTGAGTTAGAAGCAATATTTGATAATAAATTTAAATCCTTTGAAGACAAGATTCATAGACATAAGAAGACATTATGAGGATTGTATTTTCATTTATCTTGAAATACAAATAGTAATCTTAGGGACCATATTAAAGAGCTAGAAGAAAAACTAATTAATAATTTGGCCCTAAATAGCGAGGAATTCAATTTGGATATGAAACCTATCAAAGAGGAAATGAATAAGTTTATAGAATTAGACCATGAGCATAATAAAAGAGCCTTGAACCTCATAATTTTTTGTATAAAAGAATAGAAAGATTAGGACACGCTAGCAATAATCAAAGAGGAACTAAAAAATAAATCGAAAATTGAAACAATTGGCCTCATAGAAGCAAAAAGGGTGGGAAAAATAATTGAACATAAAGATAAATTGATTAAGGTTATGGTAAGCTCTAATACCCATAAATATGACATACTCAGTAAAACTCCAAGCTTAAAAGGGTCAGAAATATTTATAAATGAAGACTTCATTCCAGAAGATCAAGCTAAATTAAGGAAGGAGGTTCAAAGGTAAAGGAAGCTAGGAAAGAAGGAAAAAGGGAAATAATTAGGAACATAAAAGCTATTATTAGGGATAGAGACCAACAAGATAACAATAAATAGAAGTTTGGGACACTTTGAATCCTCTTTTGAAATTGTTGGGGCTTTCCCTAGAACAAAGGGCCTATATTAAGTTGGATCCCAAGTGAAATTGATATTATATTTCTAGTTGAAACTTCAAAGCATGAGGAATATTGGGTCCCTAACATAGATGGATTTATATTGTGTTCAGCGTGGAACAAGAATCCTTACGTAGAGGGATTGGAGGCATAGCTTGTTACATAAGAATAAACATTTATCCTCACATTCGGCTTCATAAGAAAGACCCTTTCAATTAGTTTATTTGGAAGGATATTTCATATATTAATGCTAAGAATAAGTATATAGCAGTTTGTTATTTCACGCCTATTAATTCTACCTTTTATAAGAAAAACGATCAAGACAAAAAAAAGTGTCCCTATAAGAGCTTAGAACAAGATATTTATAGTCTGAGAAATAAAGGTAGTATCCTCCTACTAGGAGACTTTAATGCTAGAACTAAAACCAATCAAGTTATTATCTTAAGCAATTATTCCAACCCTAATCCTCTATGGCTAGATGAGGACCATGTTTTAGCTAATAGGTACAAAAGAAATTCGAAAGACCTAACCAAGAATTTGTATGGTACCAAGCTAATCAAGCTTTGTAGTTCAAAAGATCTAATCATTTGCAATGGTCTAATGAAGTGACTGTAATCTAACCAGATGACTTGTATCCATGAGTTGGGTAGTAGTGTTGTGGATTATTTGACATCATATATCCCCATATACAACCAAATAGTCAATTTCGACCTTTTAAACGACCATGAGCTTGACTTTGATCATAGACCTTTGACTCTAACTCTAAATTTTATCATGTAAAAAATTATAATTGAAGAGAACTCTAATACTCAAAGGCACTTTATTTTTTGACAAAAATAAATTGATCTTTTCTTAAAGGAATTAAACACTAAATTAAATATTCTATCATATAAGAACAATATTGAAGACCTTTATCATAATTTTACAACAACCCTCTCTACTTCCATAAAAAAATTATATATCAAAGTGTTGTGTAAAAGGAAAAATAGAATTTCCAACCCTTGGTATGATAATGAGTGTAAACTTGTTAGAAAATCCATTAGGGATGCCTTCAATGAGTCTTTGAAATATGATAAGATTAATAGATACAAAGCCCTAATTAAAGGGAAGAAAAGGCACTACATAAATAGATAGCAAGAAAAGATTTTGCACCTATCCAAGATAGATCCAAAGAAATTTTGGAGGTAACTTTTGACTCGTAAAACTAAAGAAATGGGTATGATTCCCCTGACAGATTGGAATTCCTACATTAAAAAACTTTATGAATCCCCTAATGTTCCAGAAAACATTCCAAATATTTCTACCAAAGATGAAGTTTTTTCAATATAAAACATAAAGTTTGGGGTTAACCAACTCGCAAATGGGAAAGCTAGGGACATCAAAGGATACCAAGCTGAAATATTGAAAATTGAGGGTCTATTCTCATCTCTCACATACACAAGCTTATCAATTTAGTAGTCAAGCAAGGCTTCCCTAGACCCTAGACTCAAAGCCTCATTGTACAGATTTTTAAAAGTGGGGATAAAAGAAATCCCTCCAATTATAGGACCATTATGATTAGCCCCATTTTAGCTAAGCTATATGGAAGTATTTTGGAAAAGAAGATAAGCATATGGCTAGAAAGCCATAGAAAAAGAGATAAAGGAAAGGTCAGTTTTAGAGGCTATCATTCAGCACTGGACCACTATGTCATGCTTAGGATCATTGTAGAGGAGTGTCGCAATAATAAAATCAATCTCCTTTATTGTTTCATTGACTTTAGGAAATATTTTGACATAGTGCCTAAGACAAACCATTGGAATATGTTAGAAGAGTTAAAAGTTCCCTGTTAGTTGAGAGCTATTGTTATACGGTTGTATGAGACTATTATTGCCAAGTTTAGGAGCACTGATGGATGGTCTAAAGAAATTAATGGTAATATTAGAGTCAAACAAGGTTGTCATTTATCCCCCACCCTATTTGGCATATACATTGACAAGTTAGAATATTGTTCAGAAGTTGTAGGTTGTGTTGGACTGACTCTTTCTAATATTATTATCATCCTTCTCCTATATGTCGATGATATTGTTCTTATGGCAAGGAATCCATGTGATCTAGGAAAGCAACTTAGAATCCTCAATGACTTCTTCTCTGGTACATGGATGATGGTGAAAACTGAAAAAACAAAGGTTATGATAATTGAATCCCAAAAGATTGCCTATGATAGTTTCATGTATGACAACAATATCTTGGAGGAAGCGTCTTCATACAAGTATCTTGGAATCAATATTCATCACAAGCTTAATTGGAACTATAGCATTGAGAAAAAAGGATAAATGGAGAGTGGAAATCTTACTATGGGCTTGAAAATAATTGTAAATTAGCAGAGCTTTGGTTATGGGATAAGAAAAAACTCCTCTTAGAGACTCTTGTCACTCTTGTTATCTTATATGGATGTGAATTTTGTGGATGCAGTATCTCTTGTGAATCTTGGAGAAACATAGAGCATATCCAAAATAATTTTATAACTTTTAATCTCAAAATTAAAGGCAATATACCCTATCATATCCTCCTCATAGAAGCAAGTCTTTCCCCCATTGAGAGTGTTAAATTCCATAAGTGTCCTCAGACATGTAATTTTATTGAGTAGGGAAAATATTATTACATAGCGGGAGAGAGGCAGAGAATATATATAACCTCTCAAGCCTTATCTCAATATGCCAAGTGTCCTTGACCAACAACTCAAGGATAATCACTATGAAAAGGATGTGACAAGGCCAACCTAGGAAATACACAACTTCTAGAATAACGTTTCTAAATACTTAACTAAATAAGCTTTAGGATTATTAGGCTAACATTCCCCCCTTTGATCCTGAATTTTATTTTTACAAATGCTAAGATCATCTCTAAACTTGGTGAATTTTATTTTTCCTAATGACTTGGTGAAAATATCTAAAGTTCGATCTTTAGATGGACAATATTTTGGCTTGATGATGTTGTTTTTTATGTGTTCTGATGAAGTGATACTTGGTGTTGACAACTTGGTCTTGATATGGAATAATGGATTGTTGGTCATTTTTATTGTTGATTGGTTATCAATCAATAGAGTATTTGGTGATTTTTGAATAGCACCAAGATCCTGGAAAATTCTATGAGGCCAGACAATTTCACAAGCTACTTCCCAAGTTAAAATGTATCATGCCTCTACTGAAGAATTTTCCATTATTTCATGCTTTCTGCAACTCCAAGATACTGTTGTTCAACCCATATTCATTAAAAAACATAATGTTGATGTTATATCAATGATATCTCCAGCAAAATTTGCATCTAAAGATGCAACAAGTGTAAAGTTGGTGTTTTTCTTATAGAGAAGCCCAAAATGTTTTGTTCCTTGAATATACATGAGGACCCTTTTTTATGCATTCCAATGACTTTCTCTAGGTTCCTGCATGAATATAGAAATAATATTGATTGGGTATGACAAATCTAGACGAGCGTTTGTTAGATAAATGAGGTTTCCAATCAACTGTCTATAGTTGATACTGTTTATTAATTCCCCCCCTTCAAATTTTGAAAGTTTCAAGTTTTTCTCCATAGGAGTAAGAGGAGGTTTACAATTCTACATGCCAAATTTATTCAAAAAATGAGTATCATACTTGGTTTGATTAAGGAATATTTGATGACATTGTTGTGAAACTTTCGCTCCAAGATAGTATCGAAGTGGCCCTAAAACTATCATTTTGAATCCTTTTTGAAGTTCATGTTTAACATACTTGATGTGAGGTTCAAAATTCCCTGTAATGATTAAGTCATCAACATAAAGAATAATGATCACCAAGTTTTGACCTTGCATCCTGTAATATAGAGTATCATCATACTCACGGCGATGAAAACCAACATGCCTAAGGTATTCATCCATCTTGGCATACCATGCTCTAGGTGTTTGTTTCAAACCATATAAAGATTTAATAAGCTTGCATACTTTGCACTCCTTTCCTTCAAATTTCAAACCTAGGGGTTGAGTCATATAAACTTCTTCTTTCAAATCACCATTAAGAAAGGCACTTTTGACATCCATTTGATGAAGTGTCCAACCATACCGTGCAGCCAAATTTATTACAATTCTAATGGTGTTCCACTTTTTTGTTGGAGGAAATGTTTCTTCATAGTCAATTCCTTCTTTTTGAGCAAATCCTTTTGCAACAAGTCTTGATTTTCATTTATCTACTTCACCATTAGATTTATACTTGATTCGGTAAACCCATTTGCAATCAATGGGTTTAACATTTGTTGGAAAATGAACAAGTTTCCATGTTCAATTTGTTGGAACATAAAGCATTGATAGTTCATCACACATCTCTTGGGTTCAATCGGTTGAGAGAACGAACTACATCTGGATACAGACAATTAATCAGTCAACCTACATCTGGATACAGTCATTCAAGCGATGGACCGACACACTACACCAATCGGTTGAGTAGTAAACATGCCTTTCGGTTAGACAATCAACCAGTAGTAAAAGATAGTTGGGCAGTGGATCGACCATCCCAGCAATTGACTACGAGTTGGAATCATAGGCGATTGATTCAAGCATCCATGTCCATCTGACTCGACAAAGAGGATTTGACGAAGTCAACTTTGAGATTCGATAGTTACATGTGAACAAAATCTTCTGGATTTTATGGAAATCGATTATATATTGAGGCTATAAAAAGTAGACCCCTTGGGTCATTTTCATCATGGTGATAAGGTGATTGAGATCCAATATGCACTATGATACTCTGGTCACAGTGCACCTTGCTTAAGTGTTGTAACGGTGTCTTTAAACACCACCCTTTCTCTTCAAATTTTTTCCTCTTTGATTGTCTGCAGTAATGTGTTCTTTGTTTCATGTTGTTTTCCACCCTATTCCCCAACATGGTATCAGGACCGATGGTGTAAAACCTTGACCTGTTATCTGCAAATCTTCTTGAGTCATATTTTTTGTGTCATTGACTTTGGGTTGGTGGTTTGTTGATTGGAACTTATTGAAACAAACCATTTTCTGTCTAGATATTGAAGATGGATTCGAAGATTGATCCTAATTTTACAAATGGATCAAATTATGTAGTATGGGCACCAAATATGGAAACCCTAATGAAGAGAAAAGAAATGTGTAAATATACAAAGGTTGCAACTCCAGATCCAATAGATGACAAAGTGAACCTCATTGTTGATGGCAAGAAGGATGATGTTGTAGGGGTCACCATGACCTACATCTCACGACAGATTTGGTTTCACATCAATGGAATCGACTACCCTCATCAAGTATCGAAGAAGTTAAATTCATTGTTTGACCGAGTCAATGAAATCCATGTCATACAGTTGGAGAAAGAGTTTATTTTTCTCAATCCTCATTCTTTTGAGAGAATGGAAAACTATTTGGCACATGTCAAAGAACTCCAGTTGAAATTGAGCGAATGTGGAAAGAACTATTAGAAGAAAGATGGACAATGCATCGAGCTATTCCTAGTGAACTTGAGAACACCATTTGACATGTTCATGTTGACTTTATGCACCAACTAGAAAGCACTCAAGGAAGATGGTAAGGATTACACATTTGAAGCTTTATGTGGCCTTTTGATTATTGATCAACATAGAATTCTTGAAGAAGGCAAGCTTGGTGGTAAACACCAGCCCCACTTTCTCAAAGGAAAGGACAAGATGGATCCCAAGGATAGAGTATGGTTTGATTCCTATACACCAAAACCTACATACCATGACCAGAAAACTCAGAGACATGCAAATGCACTACAACGAAGTCGAAAGAAGAAGACATGTCAATATTGTGGAAAGACTGGACATGTGGAGAAGTTTTTCTATAAGAAAAGAGACGACTTAGAGGAGAATATTAAACTCCTTGAAGGAGATGTGTCCATTGTACGATGACCCACTAATAACTTCACCTTCCAAGTTGGAACTTATCATGCCTTGTTGTCTCATTCTACACATAACGAATGGGTAGTCAACTCTAGGCGCATTCATCACATGGTTAAGGATGTTTCCTGGTTCATGTGGTTGGATGAAGCTATGGAGAGGAAAATATATGTTGTTTATGATTTTTCTTTGGATGTTGTTGGTCAGGGTGATGTTGCTTGTTGACATGAGAAAATTGATGTCGTCTATCATGTGCCAAATTTCAGTGCCAATTTCTTGTTTATTGCTCAATTAACAGAGACAAGTAAGATTGTAGAATTTTGGCCAGATTAGTTCTATGTACATGATATGAATTTATGAAGGAACGCAATAGAATACATAAATAACCTTGAATACAAAGATGCAGCAAAAATAACACTTCATTTTGTTAGTATCAAAGAACTGAAATTTGTTTATAGATAGAATAGAAATAAACTAGCTAGGGCGTTGGTAGCTTATCTCTGAGAAGAGATGTGGTGGCTATAGGCCTCTGAAATTTGTGTTACAATGAGGCTCGAAGGCCTATATGTTATTGAGAAACAATGGAAACCCTAAACATCCACAAACCTAACCCTAGGAGATGAAATGCCAGAATATGGACCCCATCGGGGTAAATTGGTACATCAATTTCTTGGGGTCATAACTTTGGCATACTATCTTCGTTTGTCACATATGATACATCGTTAGAAAGATATATCCAAGGAATACAATAGTAGATAGTGATTATCATGTCCTGGAATGGACTAAAATTCATCGATCGGTTGATGCCAAAAAAATGTCGTTTACGGCCTCAAAATGGCTCTGAAAGTTCAGGACCCGAAAAAACTGCCAAAAATAGTAAATTGTGCTACAATTAAGGAAACTGGAAAAATGAAACAGACAATGGTGGGGGTCCAAGTGGAATAGGTGGGTGGCCACCAATATCTACCTGGATCATTCCTCCCCCATTGGTCCCCATTGCGTTGAGTTCCTCCATGAGATGAGGAAACTTCTTTTGAACTTGGTCCCTAGTGAGCCACTTGCCCTGGTGAAGGAGTTGGCATGCTTTGACAACTCGATATAGTTGGATCCTATGTTGGCGAGTGTTCTTGATTTGTATTTCCATAATATGATTAGTTGTGGCTTATTCCATGCAGTCTTGGTTTAAATCTATTGGTGTGAGTTGTTCTGCCATGTCGGATGTGTCCAATAGAGGTGGAAAGTAAGGTCGAAGGCGGTCCACATTGAACAATGGGTGCAGACCAAGAAATGGTGGGATACTGAGCTCGAAGGCATGGTCCCCTATAGCCTTGGTGATGGTGCATGGCCCATATCAAAGCAGGCGAAGCTTTCGATGGGGTGCAGCGAGGTGTTCCTTCTGCAAATGTAGCCACACTTTGTCACCTACTAGAAACTTGTGTTGCACCCGATGTTGATCATGTTTCTACTTGTACTTAGTGTTGGCTATGTCCAATATGTCATGAACCTATTGGTGAACATGTTGAATGCTTTCAATGAAGTTTTTCACCTTGGCAGCTTCAGACTGGACATGAGTTGAATTAGCCCGAGTAACTGCAAATCGTATGGCTACGTCAATGGGACATAGTGGCTGGAATCCCAAGCCCACCTAAAAGGGGTTGTGGTCGTTTGAGATGTGGAGGGCTCAGTTATAGATTTTTTGTATGTAGGGGAGGCTCTCATCCCATGTGCGTGGATGCTTTGAGTTGTGCATGCACAAAGTGTGCACGATCATCTTGTTGACAACCTTTGTCTGGCCATCAGTTTGGGGATGGAAAGTTGTGGACATGGTGAAATTGGTATCCAGCATTGACCAGAGGTTGGACCAAAATGTACTGAGGATCCTAATGTCCTGATCTGAGATGGTAGACTGTGGGATCCCAAAGTGTACCCACACTCATTCAAATAAGAATTTAGCAGTGGCTTATGTTGTGATATTCTTCTTGCAGGCCACCATAATGACCATCTTCGAGAATCTGTCGATGACCACAAAAACATAGTCATTTCCATGCTTAGTAGAAGGAAGGCCCGACATGTAATCCAGGAGATGGATTCCCAAGTTTGACCAGGAGTAGGAAATGGAGTATAGAGGCATTACTTCTTGATGGTCATTTTGGCAATGGCGCAGGAAGTGCAGGATCTGATGTACTTCCCGACATCCTGTCAAAGGTTTGGCCAATAGAAATACTTATGCAGTACTGCCACTGTATTCTTGACCCTGAAATGTCTAGTGACTCAACTATAGTGCGCTTCCCAAATCATCTTGGCATGCTCTCTCAAAGGAACACAAAGGCATCCCATGTGACATAGTAGTGCATCTTGGAGGTGAAAATTTGGAACTCGATTACCCTCCAAGAGAATCTTGTATGTGTGGTCGAAATCTGGATCACTCTTGTAGAGAAGCAACCAATCATAAGTCTCATTCCCACAAGAGTTGAGAACAATGGTTATCACCATGATTGGTGGTCGGCTAAGGTAGTTTTCAAAATTATTGGTGTTTCCCTTCTTGTACTTGATGTTCAAATGAAATTTTTGCAGATATGTGGACCACTTCTCATTGCGATCGTTCTACAACTTCCCTTGTGTATGTATGAACTACAGGGGTCGGTGGTTTGTGTGGATGATCGTTTCCTTCCCCATAATGTAATGCTTCCATTGTCTGCAAGCATGCACAATGGAATACATTTCTTTGTCATAAAGTGGGATACTTTCGGATAGTGTCGAATAGTGTCGCATTGTGATATGCCACTGGATGTCCCTGTTGAGTAAGAATTGACCCAATAGCATAGTCAGAGGCATATGTCTCGATCTTGAATGGTTGTTTCAAGTCTGCTAATGTGAGCACTGGGGCACAGCAGAGGCGATGTTTCAATTCTATGAACGCATTCTATTGAGATTCTGACCAAAATAAATTTTCTTTCGCTCCTCCCTTAGTGACTTGACTCAAGGGCCAAGTGATATGAGAGAATCCCAACACGAACCTGTGGTAGAAATTATCAAGATCCAGAAAGTTGTGAAGCTCTATTAGAGTGGTTGGGGTTGGCCAATCTCGGATGGCTTGGATCTTGGTTGGATCCACATGCACCCCACGCTTATTAATAATGTATCCTAGATACTGAACCTAGGTCATGCCAAAAGTGCACTTCTCCAAATTGGCACACAACTTCTATTTTTGTAGTGTTTGGAGGACATGTCGGATGTGGTGGAGGTGCTCTTCCCAAGTCTGGCTGAAGATCATGATGTCATCCAAGTACACTACTACAAATGAGTTGGTGAATGGACGCAAGATGTCGTCCATCAGCCTCATGAAGGTTGTGGGATAATTCGTCAACCCAAAAGGCATGACTAGCCATTCAAAAATGCCATCCTTGGCTTTGAAGGCAGTCTTCCACACATTGGATGGTTCAATTAGTACCTGGTGATACCAGAATTCAAGTCGATCTTGCTGAAATATTTCACCCCTTTGAGTTGGTTCAAAAGGTCATCAATCTGTGGGATCGGGTACCTATTCTGGACAGTAATATTGTTCAGTGCTCGATAGTCAATATAGAGTCTCCAAGTCCCATCCTTATTCTACACCAACATGATCAGGCTCCCACAGGTTGATGAACTTGGTCGTATGTGACCTTTCTACAGTAGCTCCTAATTTGCCTCTTGATTTCATCATTCTCCATAATAGAGCATCGATATATCGGTCCATTGGGTAGCGGTGCACCTGGGGTCAGATCGATGGGGTTCTTGACCTGAAAGTGCAGAGGCACCCCTGCGAGTAAGGTGAAGATGTCCCGATGCTCCTCCACGACCTTGTCCATTTGTTGTTTTCATGCAGAGCCCTGTCTGGAGGTCATGTCTATAGTCTTCTTCTTTCCCTGAGGTTGGATCATCAGGAAAACAAATTTCTTGGTTTTGGAAATGAGCTTACTGCATTGTTTTGCAGTAACCAAAGCGATAGGGGCAGGCGGTTGTACCTCTGGTATCCTCTACAACGTATTTCCCAAGGTAACAATAACAACGCGAGGTCGGGGACTCATACACAACATGTCGCTTCCACAAGTATGGTTGGCCTAATAATACATCACAAACATCAAGAGGAGCAATGTCACATAATACCTCATCAGTGAAGGGCTTGATGTTGTAGGGAAGGTGGCATTGTTGGTTGATGCGGAGATCCCACACTTGGTGAAGCCACTCGATGGTGTATGGTTGTGGGTGTGTTTTGGTCGGCAAGCCCAACTGCTTCACGAACTCTACTGAAATGAGGTTCTTTTGGCTCCCACTGTCGACAATGAACTATAGCAGGGAACCCTTTACCCACATGTGGGAGTGGAAGAGATGCTCCTCCTCCTCTGGATATTTCAGTTCTTCCTTTTAGATATTCGTGGTGGTAATGGTGGCATTGGAATCTGCATCGATAATATGCTTCCCTCTATCATTCCCCTTCTCAGGTTCTGATTCAGTGTCGGAGCATGCATCTGATTCAGAAGCCCTCATCTCGGCCACTAGTGATTCTTTGGCCTGACACTCACTTGTGTTGTGAGTGGACCTCTTATGGAACTCACACCACTTTTCCATGTCCTTCTTTAGCTTCGTGGTGTTGTTCTTTGCTTGTAGCTTTGGCAAGTTGTCTTGAG
Organism: Picea engelmannii; assembly: GCA_009831015.1. Taxonomy (NCBI): domain Eukaryota; kingdom Viridiplantae; phylum Streptophyta; class Pinopsida; order Pinales; family Pinaceae; genus Picea; species Picea engelmannii. The sequence continues at coordinate 192,405 of ML796583.1, forward strand.
TCACCATGCCTTGGCTTTGTCCTTTGTTTTGCAGTTTGGGGGCACCTTTCGCTTGTTTTTGATTCGGAGATCCAAAGTATCGCTTCTTCTATTTGAATTTCTGCTCAATCTTGGTGGCATACCAGTATGTCATACCAAGTGAGGAGATATCGAGGAACTTTATTTCCTCCTTAATGTATCTGTGTAGACAATTGCAGTACTTCAACACCAAATTTTTCTCTGAATCTTTGATACCCAAATTTGTGTGCAAGGTATGGAACAGATTCATCAGCTCATGCACATCTTGATCCCTTTACTGCCGCAGCGTAGTCCATTGTATGTACTTGTCCTCATAGCTCCCCATGGGATAACATTGTTCCTTGATGGCGTCTCGAAAATAATTCCAAGTGGGTATGACCAAGAACAAAGAGGGTTCCTCCTCGTCCTTTTTCTCACAGTAGGTTTCCCACCAATCCTTGACATGGGGGGTGGCTTTGAGTAGTGAAAAAATAATCTTCTCCCGGTCTGAAAAGTCATGAACTGAGAAATATACTTCTAATAGATTCAACCAAATATCTACGGCATCTACATCTATTTGGCCATCAAATATGGGATTGTCAAAGTTTACTTGTACATTAAAATGGGTTGCACCTCTAGACTGGTTGTTGGATGTAGATGCAGCACAAGTAGGCAATCGTTGAAGGATCTAGGTGAAGTTATCCATCATCACATTCCTTTTTTTTTTCAAGGGCCTCCTCGAGAAATATTTTGTTAAGGTCCTAACCCGCACATAGGTAGATCAATGTATTCGGATGTAATAAAGGTCAATATTAATAAGGCCTTTCAATAAAATAGAATAAGGCGGATGTAAGAAGACCTAATAGAAGCTTTCGCTTCTAGAAGGATCTTCCTTTAGAGGAATCTCTTAATAGACATATTTAGTATAAATAAGGGTCGAGGGTATGAAAACCCTAGCTAGGAGATTATTGTAACAGAGTGCTGCTCGATTGGAGGTTGCCCCCTCGAAGAGGCCTGTGAACATTGCTTTCTGAATCAAAGTGCTATTTCTATTGCTATTCTTATATCATTTATGTGTCATTGTGAAGATTATGTTGGATATTTTACTGTTATTCTGCCATTTCTAGCATTTTATTTTAGTTCTGCATATTTTATATATATGGTATCTTGCAAGTGGTATCAGAGCACTTTCCTTGGTAGAAATTGTGGGTATTTTTTTCAGGGTAGAGATGTATTCCGGCGTCTTTAAGCCATAGATATCTGTAGTTACGCGCATAAACCCGTGGTTGAGGGATTCATACACGCAGGAAATACAAGTGGTTCTTAAGCGCACATCTGTTGGCCACCCCTGTAACCCCTGTTGGTACCCCTTTGAGTGGTAGCGCATCAGATAGCACCTGTGTACAGATCAGCCTAGATTTCCTGAAGCCCTCTTTAGATAAACCTATCGGTCGTCAGTCTACTATAGTGTCACTGAGAATAGCACTCGGGAAGATACTGTCTTGTACCTGGGTAGTTGGGTAGTACGGCTAAGGGTACGGTCTATCCTCCTTAGTTAGTGCCCTGAGATATTGGGCCAAGTACTACTATTGGACCCCGCATGTATATCAGAGAGCTATAGCATAGGGCAAACCCTTGTCTATAGAACCCTTGAATACCTAACCCTTTGGGAGCATAAACATAAACATAAACAAATTAAACCGGCGAGATCTATTGTCGTGCATCTGTGTTCGGGTTGCTAAGTAAATACACATTTCTTTCTAGTTAAGAATTTGGGGATTTCAGCACTGCAGCATTCTTCAGACCAAAGTATAACCTCGCAGCTGTAAAAAAAAAAAAAAAAGTCTGAAATTTTTTTCACCATTATTTGAGACCTATTCCATTAGATTCATCTCTTCTCCCTTATCACATTCATCTATATAATTTTTCTGAAAAAAATTTTGACCCCACTTGCTCCTTTTTCAGTTCACCCATCCTCATGGCCCATACCTGTAACCAAGAACTAGAGTCTCGCTTCAACACCTTGCAATCTGGTTTCCTTGAGACCCAACAAGAAGTGCAACAACTCAGTGCTACTATTGCCTCCCGTGATGCATCCATCAATACCACCATAAATGCATCCGTAAATGTAGTCGTGCAGTCCACAATGGCGGAAGTCAAGCATGAACTGACCACCCAGCTTGAATCTGTCTTTGCATCACTCTGCACCAAAATCAAGATCCCTACCATTGACTCTTTTCCTGATTCACATACAAAGACTGAAGGTGAAACTTATTCGCCTTCCTTTCAGCCCCATCACTTTCAATGGGACATACGCCTTCCGCGGGTGGATGTAACCAAATTTGATGGCTTGGACCCCACTGGTTGGGTCACCCAAATGGAACATTATTTCTCTCTCTACAACATTATAGATGACTTGGCCAAACTCCAGTATGGTGTTCTCCATCTAGATCAAGAGAGTTGGCAATGGTGGCAATGGAGAAAAACTTCCCGTCAAGAGTATATTGCTTGGACCCAATTGTGATTGAGCTTTATGAATGCTTTGACACTGACACCAACCATTTGGGCCATTTGAAAAAATTGAAGCAATCAGTCACAGTAGAGGACTTCATAGCTGCATTTGAGCGCCTGGATTTTCGAACAGAGGGCATGACTGATGCTTTCTTTCGAGAGTGTTTTTCAGTGGCCTCAAGGAGGAGATTCAGGCCCATGTCCCCATAGCTCGACCTATGACTTGGGTGGAGGCTACTAAAAAAGATAAAGAAGCACAACAAATTGTTTCCTCTCAAAACCGTAAGCCTTCCTTTATCCCTCGCCCTAAACCAATAAACCCCACTACTCCCTCCACCCCATTAAAGATCCAAAAATTGACCAGGGATGAAATGGATGAATGCCAACTCAAAGGCCTCTGTTATAATTGTGATGACAAATATTTCCTAGGCCACAAATGTAAGGAACAAAATCTTTTTATGGCCATCTCTGAGGATATTCCGGAAGAGGATGTTGACACTCCCCTTGTGCCTGAGTCACCAAAAATCACTGACATAAACCCTCCCTCTGACCCTCCCGAAGTGGAATCGATCATTTCCCTCAATTCTCTCACCGGCTTCTCTGCTCCCCAAACCCTCAAGTTAATCGGTTACATCAAGCACCGAAAGGTCATCATTCTAGTTGATAGTGGAAGCACCCACAATTTCATTCATCGTCGCATTACCCAAGAAACCCATTGCTACATCCATGCTGTCAACAATTTCCAAATCATGATTGCCAATAGTGGTTTTATGAAATGTGGCAGGCGCTATGAAAATGTGCATCTCCAAATCGGTGACTGCTACCTAAAATCCCATATGTTTGCTATTGACATGGGCAGTTGCGACATTGTGTTGGGTGCAGACTAGCTAAGGACTTTGGGTCCCATTCTAATGGATTTTCATAACTTAACCATGCAATTTGACCAAGGAGGCCACCAATATAAATTCTAAGGCATCACTACTGGTTCACCTGAGGTCATCAGTTCTCATCGCATGGAAAAACTTCTCAAAAAAGGTCATTCTGGTGTCATTTCCCAACTCCACGCCATACAAGCCACAAAGACACCCCCAGTGCCCCAAGACCTCCAAGCCCTCATTTCTAAACATCAAACGATATTTTCCACTCCCTAAGGCCTCCCTCCTTCACGCGGTGTCCATGATCATTCCATTCCCCTTGTCCCAGGAAGCCTTCCCCCCAATATACGTCCATATTGCCACCCCTTTGCACAAAAAAATGAAATTGAAAAAATGGTCCAGGAACTCCTTATTGTCGACGTCATCTGTCCTAGTACGATCCCTTACTCCTCTCCGGTCGTCATGGTACTAAAGAAAGAAGGTTCTCAGAGAATGTGTCCTGACTTCCATGATCTATACAAACTAACCATCAAAGACAAATTTCCCATTCCTGTCATTGATGACCTCCTGGATGAATTGAGTGGTGCCCAATTCTTTACCAAACTTGATCTTCGCTTGGGCTATCACTAGATACGTATGAAAGAGGCTGACATTCCCAAGACCACCTTTCGCACTCATGAGGGCCACTATGAGTTTTTGGTCATGCCCTTTGGTTTTTGTAACGCCCCCTCCACCTTCCAGAGTCTCATGAACCATGTCTTCCGTCCTTTTCTCAGTCATTTTGTCTTAGTTTTATTTGATGATATCCTCATCTATAGAAAAACTTGGATAGACCATATTACTCATGTGGATCAAGTTCTTTGCCTACTCTCTCAGCACCAACTTTTCTTGAAATAGTCCAAATGTGATTTTGGTGCCTCAGAAGTAGAATACTTGGGTCATCTAGTGGGAAAGGATGGCATCAGGGTGGACCCAAAAAAGATTGAAGCTATGCAAGACTGGCCGCACCCAAAGACTCTCAAAATCCTGCGGGGATTTTTGGTCCTCACAGTGTATTATCGCAAGTTCGTTAAGAACTATGGAAAGATTGCAGCACCTCTCATGACTCTCCTCAAAAGTAACTCTTTCACTTGGACTCCAGGAGTTGCTCAAGCTTTTCAAGCCTTGAATACGGCCATGTGCACCACTCCGGTTCTATCCCTTCCTGACTTCACAAAGACCTTTGTGTTGGAATGTGACACCTTAGGGAAAGGAATCAACGTTGTTCTTATGCAAGAGGGTCAACCTTTGGCCTTCACTAGCAAGCAACTGTCTGAAAGGAATCTAGGCAAACCCATTTATGCAAAATAAATGTTGGCAATTCTACATGCCATTGAGTTGTGGCATCCTTATCTCTTGGGGCCATGCTTCCAAATTAATACCGACCATCAAAGCTTCAAGTACTTTCTGGAACAACGCATTTCCTCCTAAGAACAACAAAAATGGGTGACTAAGCTCTTTGGATATGATTATGAGATCATTTACAAGAAGGGCAAAGACAATGTCATGGCGGATGCATTGTCTTAGAAATATGAAGATGAAGGATCCCTTTTTCCTCTTTCCTTCATTGTACCCGATTGGCTCCAAGTTGTGCGCCAGGAATGGCTTCAAGATCCCAAAAGTTCACATCTGATCCAAAAATTGCAGAACAATGCTCTAGCTCCCCTAGGGTACTCCTAGCTCTAGGATGAGCATCGATACAAAGGCTACTTGTATTTAAGTAAACAATCCAAGCTCAAATCCACGGTGCTTTCTAAGCTTCATGCTACACCCACAACGGGGCACTCAGGGTTCACCAAAACATATGACCGAGTCAAACGTTCTTTTTTCTGGGATGGTATGAAACATGAAATCCATAAGTTTTTTGCTGAATGTGAGGTGTGTCAATGCAACAAGGGAGAAACAATCAAATCTCCAGGCACCCTCCAACTTCTTCCGATTCCCCCTACTATTTGGAAGGATATCTCTATGGACTTTATTATAGGCTTACCCAAATCAGGGAATAAATCAGTCATAATGGTGGTGGTGGATCATCTTTCCAAGTATGCTCATTTTTGCGCTCTTCACCACCCATTTACTGCATCCATGGTGGCTCAAATTTTCATGGACCAGGTCTTCAAGCTTCATGGCATGCCACACTCTATTGTTTCTGATCGAGACCCAACTTTCACAAGAAATTTTTGGCAGGAACTGTTTAAGCTACAAGGCAGACAATTGCATCTCAGCTCAACTTATCATCCCCAGATGGATGGTCAAATGGAAGTTGTCAACAAGTGTTTGGAAACATATCTGAGGTTCTTTGCCTCTGAAAAACAACACCAGTGGGCTCAATGGTTACCCCTCGTCGATTGGTGGTACAACACTACATACCATACAACCACTTGCATGACTCCTTTTGAAGCGGTATATGGATAGAAGCCACCTTCAGTTCTCTCATACTTACTGCGTACCTCGAAGGTCTAGGCGGTTTACCAAACACTTACAGTCTGAGAGGATATCTTTCGTACCCTTAAAGAGAACTTGGTCATGGCACAAAATAGAATGAAGCAGCAAGTAGATCAAGGTCGCTCTGAATGTCAATTTGCAGAAGGGGATTAGGTGTTTCTGAGACTGCAACCATATAAGCAAACTTCCCTCAAGGCCAAGCATTGTCAGAAGCTAGCACCCAAATTTTATGGCCCTTACACAATTCTCAAGCATGTGGGACAATTCGCATATTAGTTAGCTCTGCCCAGTCAGTCGAAGCTACATCCTATTTTTCATGTTTCATGCTTGAAGAAGGTGATTGGAACCAGGTGCCAAATTCAAACCAACCTTCCAGAGTTAGTTGACGATGGGTCCATTTGGCTACAGCCAGAAGTAGTTTTGGACTAGCATGAGCATCACCTGCGTAAGAGAACCATCAAGGAAGTGCTAGTACAGTGGAAATATATGACTCCAGTAGATGCCACTTGGGAACCAACTACCATTCTGCAGCAGTTTCCACATCTCAAGCCTTGAGGACAAGGTTGTTTTTAAGGGGGCGGACATGTCAAGGTCCTAACCCGCACATAGGTAGATCAATGTATTCAGATGTAACAAAGGTCAATATTAATAAGGCCTTTCAATAAAATAGAATAAGGCGGATGCAAGAAGACCTAATAGAAGCTTCCGCTTCTAGAAGGATCTTCCTCTAGATGCTTCTCTTAATAGACATATTTAGTATAAATAAGGGTCGAGGGTATGAAAACCCTAGCTAGGAGATTATTGTAACAGAGCACTGCTTGATTGGAGGTTGCCCCCTCGAAGAGGCCTGTGAACATTGCGTTATGAATCAAAGTGCTATTTCTATTTCTATTCTTATATCATTTCTGTGTTATTGTGAAGATTATGCTAGATATTTTACTGTTATTCTGCCATTTCTAGCATTTTATTTCAGTTCTACATATTTTATATATTTGGTATCTTGCATATTTTGATAGGATCTCCTACTCCCTCGTATTTATTTTCATCCCCCATGGGCATTCATCAGGGTTTGCGAGGCCAATCTTGCAAAGGTTCAACCAGATCAAGCCCTAACTCCTTATACCTCGACCTTGTTGGGGACATGCAAAGAAGGATAGAGAAAGAGCAGATCGCTCTGATACCACTGATCCAAATTTATGCAGGAACACAATAGAATACAAAAATAACCATGAATACAAATATGCAGCGGAAATAACACTTCATTTCATTAGTATCAAAGAACTGAAATTTGTTTACAGACAGAATAGAAATAAACTAGCTAAGGCATTGGTAGCTTATCTCTAAGAAGAGATGTGGCGGCTACAAGCCTATGAACTCTGTGTTACAATGAGGCCCGAAGGGCTATATGCTATTGAGAAACAATAGAAACCCTAAATATCCACAAACCTAACCCTAGGAGATGAAACACCAGAATATGGGCCTCGTCGGGGTAAATTGGTATATCAATTTCCCAGGGTCGTAACTTTGGCATACTATCTTCGTTTGATGCATATGATACATCATTAGAAAGATCTATCTGAGGAATAAAATTGTTGATAGTGAATATCATGTTTTGAAACAAACTAATATTCGTCAACTGGTTGATGCCCAAAAAATATCGTTTAGGGCCTCAAAATGGCTCTAGAAGTTCAGGACCCGAAAAACTGCCAAAAATAGTAAATTGTGCTAAAATTAAGGAAACCTAAAAACTCAAATAAATAATGGTGGGGGTCCAAGTGGAATAGGCAAGTGGCCACCAATATCCACCTGGATCAGTACATGATCTGAAGAAAGGAAAGTTAATTATCGGCAGTGGGCTTTTCAACCGAACAGACAGTTTGTACAAGTTTTGTGACACGACTCAACCTAAACTCAAATCAACTACACTTGTTTCTCACACCAGTGAGCAAAGTCGAATTTGGCATGAGAGACTCAGACACTTGAATTTTTTAAGTCTACAGGCACTAGCAACTTAGAATATTCTTGTTGGTCTACCGAAAGTGTTTCCCCCCGAAGGAGTCTATAAGGGATTTGTACTTGGGAAGCATCATCAAGCAGCATTTGACTCTAACAAAGCGTGGAGAGAACATAGCCTACTAGAACTGGTTCACAACGATTTCTATTGCATCAATCTACCTTCATTAGAATGTGCAAGGTATATTTTGATTTTCATTGATAATTTGTCTCGCTTTACATGGGTTTACTTTCTAAAGAATAAGAACCTTGTCTTTGAGAAGTTCAAGGAGTTTCAGGCCTTTGTTGAAAACCAATGTGGTTGACCCATCAAATGCTTGAGATCTGACAATGGTGGTAAGTATGTCAATTGACCTTTTGAAGAATACCTACTTCGATCTGGTATTGACTAGTAGTGGTCAGTTCCTCACACATCGAAGAAGAATGGCATCGAAGAATGTAAGAATCAAATGTTAGTTGAAATGGCTAGATGTCTTTTGTAGGCTAAAGATCTCCCCCCTTGATTCTCGGTTGAAGCGGTGTATTGTGCAAACTATCTTCTCAATCGCATCTCAACTCAAGTTTTTCCTTCCATGACTCTAGTCGAACAAGGGTATGGGAAGAATCCTTCAGTCAGCCACCTCCATGTGTTTGGATGTGTTTCCTAGGCTCACATTCATGATGATTACGGAAATAAATTGGATGCAAATATTCATGCTTGCATCATGATGGGCTACTCTGAAGAGTCGAAATCCTATCGATTATTTGATCCTATCAAACGATAAATCATTATCAGATGAAAAGTACAATTTGATGAGAAGTCTTCTGGAAGTAAGTTGTTAAGTGTCTCCTCTGAATTACTGTAGGATGATCTATTTGACGTTGTCTCTAACACTGGTGCTCTTGTTCCATGTTTTATTCCTTCAACTCGACAATGAAATTTTCATGTCTCGACCATCAACCTCTAAATCAACCAGTTCATCATCCTCTATTTTGATTGGTATGTCGACTAAAGGCTCTCCGACTTCTAATCGATTTGATGTTGGAGATTCCTGATGCAGACAAAAAACTCGAAGTCAAAAGAAACATGCCAGCATTTCCTTGATGAATCGTGTACTTGAAACTTCTAACCATGTTGCCTACTTAGATGTTGAAGGATGACATGAATGGGAGCAAGTTGTGCAAACAAAAACTTATTCTTTGTCGAAGAATCACACTTGGGACTCAATTCCTCAACCATAATGAAAGAACATTGTGAAGTGTTGATGGGTCTACATAACCAAATTTACCTTTGAAGGTGTTGTTGAGAGACATAAAGCGTGCCTTGTTGCAAAGGGATTTTCTCAACAAGAAGGCATCGACTACACTGAAACGTTTTCCCATGTTGCAAAGATGAACTCTGTTCGACTAAATCTTTCCTTTGTTGTTCATTTTGGATGGAAAATCCATTAGATGGATGTGAAGACTGCATTTATTAATAGATATATATCTGAAGAAATTTTCATGGAACAACCACTTGGTTTTGTGAAAAATTCAAATTTGATTTGTCATCTCAAGAAGTCACTTTATGGTTTGAAGCAAGCTCCTCGAGCTTTGTATGCTAAGATCGACATTTTATTTCTTCGACTTGGTTTCAAACATTATGAATCTGATCACAACTTGTATGTACTCCATACCAATGGAGACACTTTGATTTTTGTTGTATATGTAGATGATTTACTCATTATTGGCAATAATTATGATCTCATCCTTAGATTGAAGAAACAACTTGTTGACTCCTTTGACATGACAGATCTTGGTACTCTGCATTATGTTTTAGGTCTTCAAGTATTACCACTTTGTGATGGTTTTTATATTTCTCGGTCTAAATATGTGATGGATCTATTGACACATTTTAAGATGGTTGATTTCAATCCTTGTGCTACTCCCTTTCAGTCTAGAGTAAGGTTTACCAAAACCTGTCACGCACCTATATTCAATGTTGTACTCTTTATCACCCATTGGTCGACAGTCTTATTTATCTTACTCATAGTCGACCTAACATTTCCTTTGTTGTTAGTGTGGCTTCTTGGTTTATGCAGGACCCTAAAGAAATCAATTGGAAAGCAGTCAAATGAATTGTTTGCTATCTCAAGGGTACCACTCATTTTGGTATCAAGTATTGTCGAAGTTCAAATTTGTTGATCGGATTCACCAACTCTGACTAGGTTGGAGACATCAATGATCAGAATTCCACTTCTGGCTATGTGTTTCTCTATAGCACTGGATCATTGGTGTGGTCATGCAAGAAATAGAAGGTAATCTCTTTGTTGAATCTATAAGCATAATATCGTGACATTGTTCAAACATGTTCTAAATCAGTATGGATTCGGTAACTTTTGGGAGAAATTGGCCTTCCTATTCATACCTTGACCATAATTTACTATGATAGCCAAAGTGCCATACAAATTGTTGATAATCATGTTTCCCACAGTAAGATGAAGCATGTTGAGCTTCATGCTCACTATTTGAGACGGTTGGTTCATGAGAATGTTGTATCTCTTGAATATTGTAGAAAAAATGATTAGGCTATTGATATCTTCACCAAAACTTTAGCTGAAGCCATATTTATCAAGCTATGTACAATGCTTGGTCTTCAGGAAGCTACAATTATGGGGGGGTGTCCTAATGATGTAATTTCACCTCCTGAATCTCCAGAGTTGTGTGTTGATGGGGGGGTGCTGGAACATCAAGAATTGATGGTTCATCACACATCTCTTGGGTTCAATTGGTCGGGAGGTTGACCTACATATGGATATATTCATTCAAGTGATAGAATAACACACTATACCATTCAGTCGAGTAGTCAACGTGCCTGTTGGTCGAAAATTCGACCAGCAGTCGAAGATAGTTGGGTGGTGGATCGACCAACCCAGCAATCAACTACAATTTGGATGTGTAGGAATTCAGGTTTAGCATCCCTATCAATCCAAATTGACAAAGCGGATTTGGCAGAGTCAAATCTAACAGCTGACAGTTACATGTGGACAAGATCTTCTAGATTCTATTGTTCAATTAGTTAGATCTCGAGGCTATAAAAAATAGACTTCTTGGTTCATTTTCATCATGGAGATCAGGCGATCGAGATCCAATATGCATTGTGATGTTATGATCACAGTGTGCCTTTCTTAAGTGTTGTAACAGTATCTTTAGACACCACCCTTTCTCTTCGAATTTTTTCCTCTTTGATTATCTGCAGTATTGTGTTTTATGTTTCATGTTGTGTTCCACCCTATTTCCCAACAACATTTGCAATTACATAATCATACTCATCCACCATGACTTGTTGTCATTCTTTGTGTTTCATTGCTTCTGCAAAGTTTGTTGGTTCAATAGAATCTTGAGTGACTAAGGCACAATTTGACTAAAATGAAGTAGAACTTCTAGTTCATGTTTTGTCTTGTTCATCTAGGTGAACATATTTAAGCAATTGTGTGAACCATTTTGGTTTATTCTATTCTCCCTTTGGTGAATTTATTTTAGATGATCTATCCTGGATTGGAGATTCATCATATAAGGAAGATTTACCCAAATCTTGAACATTCATGTTGGGGGGTAATTCTTTTTCAATCCAATTTGGTTCTCCTTGATAAAATCTCTTTTCTTGAGCTTCCTTTTTCTCCAAATGACTAAGTATATTATCAATCTCTTCAACTGTTTGAACTTATATCTCATCAAAGACTACATCTCGACTGATAATGAATTTTGCATTGGATAACAACCTATAACATTTATTCTCATATGAATAGCCAATAAGAACGCATTTCATACTTCAATTTTCCAACTTAGTCCTTTTTTCCTTAGGAACTAAGGCATAACTGTTGGATCATGTTGTCATTGATGCCAATGGTTTGATTGATTGATGTCATTGATTGATGTCAAGTGATTGATTTATTTCAAAGGATTGATTGATTGATGATTGATGTAATATAATATGTATTGTCCTTGATGAGAATGCATAGATGAAGATGGATCAATGAGTTGTCATTGATACATGATGAAGATGGATCGATGTGGTTCCATTGGTATATGATGCATTGTTGGAAAAATGTATAGATGACTCATCATGATAAGGTGTACAAATGGATGAACTCCAAAGTGGTCCCCTTATGGTGAAAACCCTCACGGGAAGACGCTTTACGGATTGAGTTATCCTAGAAGAATGGTTGGAGGAACCATGTTTGTATGAGGAATAACGAGATGAATATCAAGGAAATTGTTAGTGAAACTATCCTAGATGGATAGTGCATGTCATGCCATTTATGGTGGTATGTGGAACGTCACATAATTCCTCACGATTAGAGAGTTATGGCCATGAGAAGTTGGAGACCACAGGTTTGGGTAATGGACCCAAGTTTGCTTCATGGATAACGGCATGAGTTATGATATATTTTCAGATAATACTATTCTATATGGATAGTACATGTCATGCCATTTCTGGTGGTATGTAGAACGTCACATAACTCCTCACGGTTTGAGAGTTATGGCCTTACGAAGTTGGAGGACCCTCATATGTCA
>ML796584.1:0-12390 GCA_009831015.1 Picea engelmannii
GCCACTGAGTCTCCTCATCACCTCCCTAAGAGGTGGGGTACATTACACAGATGAACATCTTATTTGCTACAAATCATTTGTGATATTTGAGTGGTAGACATACACTATAACTTTAGAGGTTTGTGAAAGGTTGCTTTGTGTTTTTTTTTGGCATGGATAGATTTTTGATCAGAAAAATTTTAAAGGTTAAATTTCACTCATAGATTAACTTTTTATGTTTTTTCAAAAATAAAAGATTTATCAATTTCTATTTTTCTAAAATAGGTTTATCAAATTTTATAAAATAAAAATATTTGATTTTAAGTAAAATTTAGTAAAATTCACCAAGGTTTCACCTATTACAATGATGATTGTAGGCAATCTCTAATAGAAAAACTATAACAACCCAAAACACCATTCAAAATACAAAAATACAAAATCAAGTAAATACTTGATCCTCTAATCTAAACCCTAATAATAAAGAGGATAACACATCCTCCAATATAATCCCTAATTTCATATCTAAATCCTAGTTTCACTTCCTCGAGCATTGCTTAAAGAATTCACAATCTACTTCAATATGCTTCTTAGTGCTTGGATCAACTCAAACAAATTGGATATAATCATCCATTGAACACATACTTTGTGATTATTTTTAAGTTCCACACATGAATTTAAACAAAACATGAATATATATTTTTAATAAATATATAGTTTTAATATAATTTTGAGTAAACATTACATTTATGTTTTTTTTTTTATATTAACATTTAATTATGTTGATTTAATAGGTGCTACTTAGCAATATATGTGACACATCTTACTCATCTAGGCTATATAAAAACAATTTCAATGCAATAAAAAATTGAATATTGTAAGTGACAAATATATTATATTGATGTAATTTTATAAATGAGATAATTGGATATTGATTTGTTTTTCTTATTTTTGATTGTTATTTATGTGATACTATTATTTATCTTAATATATTGGAAATATCATTATATTAAGATTTAATTTAACATTAATACTTTTATTTTAAATATTCTACATGAAAATAACTCCACATATGTAGGCACATTTTTTTTTAATTGTACTTTTGAAAGAGCCAATTCATGCTAACCTATAATTTAAAAGTTAAGTTTTGCTTAGAGCCTAAGCTTATTGATATGGATTACCTTTTTTTCTTCTTCTTATCTCTTCCATCTTCTATTTTCTTTAATTCAAAGTGACACAAATGTCTTTATGAATGGGACAATTGTGTAGTGACACATTACCTAGATTTTATTAATATAGTAAATGATTTAATTTTATGTTGAGTAGGTTGTTTAACTTAAGGTTAAGGTTGTTGTTTATGTGATGTTGCAACTTATGTTACCATATTGACATATTTTTGTGTTGAGATTTAATAATTGGACATTAATACAATTTTCTTAAGTGTTTATATGATGTAAATAACTCCACATGTACAATAATTATGAAATACATATGGTTTATAAAACATTACTACTAAAAAACTTTGTTAATCTAAAAATAATAAGAAATTTTTTTAGTTGATGTAATTGTATCTTTTTTATGATATAACCACACTTCCCATAAAATAGAGGGAAGGGATGATTATATTTAGAAAGATCCAACTTAGAACTACATTTTTTTTTAAATAATCATGACTAACTTCTATATTAAGAGAACAAACTAGACAAATCACATAGCCAAATAATACAAAATGAGAAAAAAAAGCCCTAATTTGTTGATCCAAAGTCCAAAAAACCAATTCTAGTTAGCATATTCATACCCCATTCCTATATATTCGCAGGTATATTATTTTATTTAACAAAAACATTACCTAATAAAATATGACAACCACAAAATGTTATAGAGAATTTACCTTACTACAAACTTCTTCATTAAAACCAACCAAACCTTCAATGTAAGATCGACTAACCACATATCAATGTCAACCAAGTCCAGAATGCTAACGTTACCTACATAAAACACATGGGTGACTTAAATAAGAGGTCCCAATAAAAATATTGGGTGAAAGTGAAAGATATTGTAGAGATGATGTGGGAAGTTGAAGATGTGCTTCAATTTGGGAGGCCAATGATAACATGGAGTCCAATTTGACTTCCAACTCACATTTTGGCTATTCATAAAGACAACAAATTTCTCCCTTTCTTGAAACGATAACATTTGAAGGGTAGATTCTAATGCATGGCCATCTCTAACTTGGTATTCAATGCCTTCTTTTTTAAGACTGATATTGATATTAACATTGAACTTTAAGCCTTATCCAAAATATTAGAGAAGGAAAATACTAAGCACCATACAATTTTGAGATCATTGAAATATATATTAAATATAACTATCCCTAACTCTATGTATATATTCTAGTCATTAAGAAACTATGACACATGACACCCAGCATCATTAGAACTCAACGGCATATATCAATCATATGGATCAATGTGATTAACTTTTAATGGTGCTCTCCGGAAAAAAGGAGCATATAGAAGTAGAAAATAAAAATAGCATTACAAGAGATATTGTTAGAAAGAAACAGGTTACTGATCGATTTGATATATTGTTATAAAAAAGCAGGTTACTCATTGATTTGATATATCGATCAATTGGTATAGAACTGATATTGAAGAAGCACCAAGTGAAGGATTCTCCCGATCAGATATACATTTTTAGTAAGAAGATTACAGGCACTAGAAGTTTCCATAGAGACAGGCAAAGTTCCAAAGAGATCAGCATAGGCCCCCTTTTGCTCATTCAGTGAGATCTTGGCTTAAGCAATTAGCCGCAGCTGCTCCTCTTGACCGCCCAACATTTTTGGAGCTCCCTGCATCTTCTTCCCATATCCCAGGCAAAGCTTCTCTAATGTTGTGAATACTTTCAAGGGCAAAATCTGCTCCCTCTGTTCGGACTGAAGTGCCCACTTGTTGACAGTGATAGCTAATATTAAAATTAGATGAAGATTGGACAACTTTTGCCTTCTTACAAAAGCATCAGATCCCATTTAGAATCACATTGTCTTACCAATACAGTATGCAGGCCTTCACGCTTTCTTGCGGCTATGTTCCGGGGACTGTCATCAAAGAAAATCTGTAAGAAAAGAAAACATATTTAGACGCAACTGTTGCAATAGGCGCTGTTAAAATGATATGTACAAAGTGAAGAAAAGTGGATGTTGATGCCATAAGCCAGAAATAGTCAAGCATGTGATGTGGATGTGCAAGGTTGCCAAGATGTTTTAAGACTTCATAGTGCAATATTCTCTTTGTTGGAAAGGGACCATATCTAAGATTTCTTAAATACCTGTGGTAATTGTCATAGTCAAATTAATAGCCCACTGCCTGCGTAGATTGAACAACATGGTAAAAATGAAAAGCAATGAATTCATGAAAGTCAAGAAAGAGGATCCCAACTCAATTGCAATTCCCAGCCATGAGTTTGAACATAAGTACATAATCGCCATATTTACAAATTCATATGGGCAGTAATTGATAAATAAAAGGACATCTAGAACATCTTGAATTTCCATTTATATATCATCGTCATTGGGCTAAGAAGAGAGACCCTTGAGGTTTTAAACATGACAGATGAGAACCAGGGTTTTGGTCTCATGATTCGCTATAGCTCTTTTGACAGTGTGGTGGCCAGTGGATCAATTCCCATGGGTTAATCATAGAAGCTCATGGAAAAATTATGGTAAGTGTATCTCAGATTCTCCGCAAGAAGCACGTTCTGATTAAACCAGCTATTAATTCCATTCTTAAGGTACTTGCTAAACCTATTACAGCTACAGGGTTGCACAGCTCCTCAGCAGTCAGCTAAAGAAGGCCCCTAATGCCCAAAATCGTGATTTGAACCTTAAAAGTTGAAATACAATGCCGAATTCTATCAAACAAAAAGGATTGAATGCTTTCCCTGAGTCCAGCCATGGATGTCCCATAAGTTTTATATAGCTCTCTGCACAAGTCTGGGATTCTGTTCATTTCAATACCGAGCTTTTGATTCACATAATCTGTCATACAACAACCAGGCAGCACTTACAATTCAAACCTCAAAAGTTCCCTGAATGCAAAAGAAGATAAGGAGTGGGGTTACACGACTCTTAGGCTGAGTGGGTGTAATAATCAATTGATATAGACGGTGTATTGGGTCTACTGAATATGAATACTAGTCCAGATCACCTTCATGTTGCAGAAATCTAAGATGCATATTCAAAATTCATATAAATGACAACCAATTCAATATTGGAACACTGTATATGCAACTTCAAGCTTCCCAACCTCTGGCACATTTTCTGACATGGCCTAATTAAATCTAAAACTAATATTTGATTCGAACAAACAGTAAAATGACATAGTCTATCAGGGGCAGCTTAGCTACAAGATTACCTCCGATGTTTTTCGTACATGTTGCAGCAAGTCCGGAACTTAAGGGATATAATGTGTCATCCAGATCGAAAACCGCAGATTGAAATCAGAAACCAATACATAAAGCAGTAGTTCGATGCTCTGTGAAGAAGGAAAAACGAAATAGACAGAGAAAAAGCTGTGATACTTACCGAAAAGAAGACAGTCATATCGAGGCCTCTGGTCTGTCACGCGTCGATTCCCATCCAGCGCCATTATCAATCACTTTGCAATTCTTATACCCAAACATTCTCATTCTAATTCATTGAATTATATGCATATCAAAGGCAACAAGAATATAGTCTTACACACTTATTTAATATAAAGAAACCCAATACAAACTTGAGAACTATCTCTGAAGATTGCCTGTAAACAATACCAAATATGTTGAATTTGGAAAGGAGAAGACACCCAGCTGAATGCAATAGGAAGAGTGCCGATCTATGTTGACAGATTTGGGGATTCTGCAAATAATACGGAATACAGAGAAGGGAAGGTAGCTAGGTTAAATGGAATGGAACATGAGTTTGTGTTGGAAATAGTGATTACAAGTTGGTGAGATCTCGTCGATTTGTCTGTGAGTAAATTTGTTAGTGGTTCTGTCAATAATCTGCAAGTACGTTTGGTCAAACTCAGTATAAGTGAGTCAACAAGTAGGGGAGTTATAAATGGAGCCATCTTTATCTTTATTGAGTTCATTCAGTTAAGTAGTTGAAGACTAAGTTGTATTTATGGTCATTTTTAATATTGAGTCAATGGTAGTTTTTAATATTGAGTTAGTCTTAGGTTCTGTAAAAAGTCTCAGTTGTAGTTCATATAAGTCTGAGTCTTTAGTTAGTCAGAGTGATGCACGAAGGAGGTAGAGAGAATATCGAAAGGAGTGGCAACAACTGAGAAGTTGAAGAAGTTCAAGCACAAGCTCTATGTCTGTAAAGTCAGTAGAAGAAGCCATTGGACTCGAAGCTCCTCTTAGTATTGTATTCTGTAACCTCGCACAACACGTCGAAGTTTATTAATATCAAGTATTTTGTGTGTTCACAAGTTTCATGTCATATTTCTGAGTTTATGTGTTAAGCATAGCATTTTGTTATTCTACATCCATAAATTGTTCTTTAAACCTTTATATCACAATGCGTAGCAAATCGTATATTCTATGGATTGTACGATAAGTCCTGAAAGTTCAAAGACAAAGCTCAAGGCGCACAAAATTTTGTCACTGCGTTGCACACAGTTTCCTTGCGCGCTACGGATCTGAGATTTGATCGTTGCACATTGGATCCAAGATCTGGTATCAGAGCAGGTTGATCAAGAGTAAGTTGATAAAGAGTAGGTTCTATCAAAACAAGTTTATCAGAGAAGAAACTCTGTTGAAAAGTGAAATATGGTTTCTACCTCAAATCTGCAACCTCCCACTTTTACACAAAATAATTAAGAGATGTGGTCCTTGACCATGAAGGCGTTTTTCCAAGGTCAATATGTATGGAAGATAGTTGAGAATGGCTATGTGGAACCAGTAGATTAGGAAACATACAATTCCCTCACACAAGCTGAAAAGGATGTCTTGAAAGATCAAAGAAAGGAGGATGGAAATACATTGTTTTACATACATCAATCCATGCAGGAGAGTATACTCCCAAGAGTTTCATCAACAAAACAAGCCAAGGAAGCATGGGACATATTGCAAACCTCTTATCGAGGTATGAACAAACTAAAGACTTCAAAACTACAAATCCTTAGAAGAGATTTTGAAACTCTGTTAATGAAAGATTCAGATTTAGTAGATTCCTTTTATACCCATGTCATTGGTCTGATAAATCAGATTAAGTCTCATGGTGAAACCATAGAGGAAAAAAAAGTTGTTGAGAAGGTACTTAGGAGTCTTCCTCCGAAATTTGATAGTCTAGTTGTGCCTTTGGAAGAAAGAAAAGACTTGAGTCAGTTTAGTCTAAATGAATTGCAAGCTTCCCTCATTAATCATGAACACATATTGAATAGGTCTAGTATGTCATTAGACAATGCATTTTATGCGCATTCATATATAAGCTGTGGAAGAGTAAGGGGGAGTGCTAACTCTATAGGCAGAGGAAGAATTTATGTCAAAGGTGGACATAGTATCAATCTGGAGAGACTAGTGAAAGAGGTCAAAACCCGAGTACTAGTCAGCCAAGTGGTCAGGGAACTAACATGTCAAAGATTCAGCTCCATTACTGTAAAAAGTATGGACATTATGCATATGAGTGCAGGAAGAGACAACATAATTAGAACAAGCAAGGTCAAGATCATTCAAATAATCCAAATAACAAACCCACCCTATGTTTATGGTGCACGTTGAGGCAATGCCTATAGTCTCACCAGTTGAATGTAATGTTGCTCAAACAAGTCCATGTGACATATGGTACCTAGATTCAGGTTGCAGTAACCTCATGATGGGAAAAATAGAATTGTTTTCCAATGTGGATGAGTCATTCCAAACCAATTTTACACTTGGAACAAATATCCAAGTCACCGTCTTAGGAAAATGCAGTATAAACAATTTAACTAAGCAAGAAGAACATAAATTTATGTCTGATGTAAATTATGTCTTTGGTCTTAAGGATAATATCATGAGCATAGGACAACTATTACAAAAGGGATATAGAATCTACATGGAACATAATCGTTATGTGATTATGGATAAATTCCAAAGCAATCAACTTATTGCAAGAATCCAGATGACAAGTAATAGAATGTTTCGATTGACATTGAAGCCAACCAAGAAGAATAATACAACAATGGCTATTGGAAAAACATAAGATGCGCAGTTAGACACTGTATTTATGAAAAATAGTGTGTGCAGTACCAAGAAAGGACAAAATGGAGTAGAGAGGAAGGAAGCATTCTGATATGAAGTATTCCTAGTTATGGCATTTTAGATTTGGACATTTGAACTTTGGAGGTATAAAGCTGCTACACACAAAGGACATGGTAAAAGGTTTTCCATTGATTGATAAACCATAAAGGATATGTGAAGGATGCATATTTGGCAAGCAACTTAGAGAATCATTTTCAGTTGGCAAGTCTTACAGAGAAAAATATCCACTGGAAATTGTACATTTAGAAATTTGTGGAACAATGCAAACACCGTCTATAGGAGGCAGTACTTATTTTCTGACATTTATTTATGATTTCTCAAGAAAGACATGGATTTATTTTCTAAAGAATAAATCTAACGCATTGGGTTGTTTTCAATAGTTTTAATCACTTGTAGAGAAACATAGTGGTTGTTACATCAAGTGTCTAAGAACTGACAGAGAAGGAGAATACATTTCAAGAGAATTTAAGAACTTTTGTAAAGTTCATGGCATATACAAACAATTTACCGCGCGATATACACCACAGCAAAATGGTGTCGCAGAAAGAAAGAATAGAACCATCATGGAAATGGCGCACAGTATGTTGGAAGCCTAACATTTGTCAAAAGAGTATTGGTCCGAGGAAGTAGAAACTGTAGTATACATATTGAACAGATGTCCGACAAAGAGTGTGAAAAATAGAGTTTCTCAAGAAGTCTGGACAAGATTAAAATATAATGTGGCGCACTTATTTTTTTTTGGTTGTGTTGCATATGCACATGTTCCATATGAGCTGAGAAGGAAGTTGGACAACAAATGACAAAATGTATATTTGTTGGGTATTCTAAAGAAACAAAAGGATAAAAGTTGTATGACCTTGTCGCAAGAAAAGTCATAATCAACCAATATGTTCATTTCATGGAGAATGAAGCATGGGATGGAAGCATAGCAAACACAGTCAAAATTATTGATGCAATGGAGCACGCCGACACAAAAGATGAAATGGTTCAAACACCATGCACAAGTCAGTGCACAGTCCCTTCTATATCTTGCACTGCAATGAAAATCACAATGCAAAATACTCCAGTAAGAATAGTAGGTGCATAGTATACACCTAGAGCACAACAAAAACTAGCAAGCGGTCCAAGTAGTTCTACATCTCCATATCCAACATTAGCAAGTCTATTACCAAGAAAGACAAGAAGTCTGTGCGACATCTATAATGAAGATGCAACAAATTCATTTTCAGTTTTTTCTTTGTTTTCACAAATAGATGATCCATTAACATTTGAAGTTGTCAAAGACGATGTATGGGCACAAGCCATTGATGAAGAAATCAGATGCATAGAAAAAAATCAGACATGGAAATTGGTAAATGTACCTAAAGAGAAGGATGTTATAAGTGTCAAATGGATTTATAAAACCAAGCAAGATGCAGATGGAAATGTACAAAAGTGCAAGGGAAGGTTAGTTGCAAGAGGCTTTACACAATAACCTGGAACTGATTTCAATGAAACATTTGCACCAATTGTGTGCATGGACACAGTCCGAACTATGTTAGCCATTTTCGTGCAGTACAAGTGGTCAGTTTATCAAATGGATGTAAAGTCGACATTTTTGAATGGAAACTTAGAAGAAGTATATGTGGAAGAACCACAAGGTTATAAGGTTCCAGGATAAGAAGACAAGGTGTACAGATTGAAGAAAGAACAATATGGATTAAAACAAGCTCTTAGAGATTGGTACAGTCATATAGATTCCTATCTCACTCAGAAGGGATTTTAGAGAAGTGAATGTGAGCCAACACTGTACATCAAAGCAAATCAACAAGGTAATATGTTAATTGTTTACTTATATGTAGATGATTTGATTTTTACAGGTGATTTTGATATAAAAGAATTCAAGTCAGTCATGAAGAATGAATTTGAAATGAATGATTTAGGGCTTATGAGATATTTTTTGGGAATAGAAGTTCACCAGTGAAAAACTGGTATATTTATCTCACAATCTAAGTATGTGCATGAAATTCTGAAAAGATTCAATATGGTAAATTCAAAAGCAGTCCCAACACCCATCATAACATGATTGAAGTTAAGAAAGGAAGATAAAGGGTCTAAAGTGGATCCCACACTGTTTAAAAGACTGGTAGGCAATCTTATGTATCTCACATCGACAAGACTTGATATTATGTATGGAGTAAGTCTAATCTCAAGGTTCATGGAAACACCAAAAGAATCACATTGGAATGAAGGAAAAAAAATACTGATATATGTGAATGGAACAATAGATTTTGGGAATAAGTACTCCAATTCAGAAGATTTCAAACTGATTGGATACACTAATAGTGACTCTAGAGGCATCATAAATGAGACGACAAGTAACTATGGGTACACATTTCATTTGGGAAAAGGTATGGTATCATGGGCATCAAGGAAGCAACCCATAGTGACTCTTTCTTTAGTAGAATAAAAGTACGTCGCAGTTACAAGTGCAGTTTGTCAAGCAGTTTGGATGAGAAGAATGCTAAAAGATTTGTTGCAGGAACAAGAGGAACCAACAACAACATGTTGTGACAATAATTCATCCATCATATTATCGAATAATCGTGTGTCTCACAAGAAAACCAAGCATATTGATACAAGGTATCATTTAATCAGAGAATTGGTGAATAACAAAGAGATCTGTTTAGAGTTTTGCAAGTCAAAAGAACAAGTCACTGACATTTTCACAAAGTCTTTAGAAAAGTCTTTAGCAAGAGATGCATTTCATCAACTGCACAACAGTCTGGGAGTTTGGGCAGTAACAGATGAGTGGCAGTAAAATTGTAAACTCATTTTTTATGTAAAATTTTTGTAATCCCACCTACTTATAATTAAGGGGGTGTGTTGGAAATAGTAATTACAAGTCAGTGCGATCTTCATGTCTCCGTCGATTTGTTTGTCAGTAAATTTGTCAGTAGTTTTGTCAATCAATCGAATTGTCAGACAAGTCTGCAAGTGCAAAGTCGTTCGTTTACTCAAACTTGGTATAAGTCAATCGATAAGTAGGGGAGTTATAAATGGAGTCGATCTTTATCTTTCTTGAGTTCAGTTAAGTAGTTGAAGAGTCAGTCGTATTTATGGTCATCTTTAATATTGGGTTAGTCTTAAGTGGTGGTTCATATAAGTTTGAGTCTTTAGTTATTCATAGTGATGAACGAAGTGGGTAGAGAGAATAGTCGAAAGGAGTGGCAGCCACAGAGAAGTTGAAGAATTCTGAGCACAAACTCTTTTGTTCTGTAAAGTCAGTAGAAGAAGCCATTGGAGTTGAAGCTCATCTTAGTATTGTATTTTTTAACCGCGCACAATGCGCTGAAGTTTATTAATATCAAGTATTTTGTGTGTTGACAAGTTTCATGCCATATTTACGAGTTTATCTGCTAAGCATAGAATTTTGTTATTCTGCATCCATAAATTGTTCTTTAGGCATTTATATCATAGGGCGCAACAAATCGTGTATTTTTTGAAATGCGCAATAAGTCCTTAGAGTTCAAAGACGAATCTTGCGACATGCAATACTTTGTCACTGCGCTGCGTACAATTTCCTTGTGCGTTGCGGATCTGAGATTTGGTGGTTGCGCATTGGATCCAAGAGTTTGGAGGAAAAGAATGGGTTCCTTATATAGATCTCCAAAGGTTCATGTTGATAAATTGTGAAGCAAGAAATGCAGAGAGAAAGAATAGTATAGAAAATAGTATATTAGAATATATGAAGAAGAGTACAATGAGAAGAGTTAATGAAGAAGATGTTATGCAAAGGGAAATAGCTGAGCTAAATAGGCTCAAGAGAATCAAGAATAGAAAGTACAGTTGGCCAGGACAACTGGCAGTGTATAATCAGTCTGTTGAGGTTATATTATATTTAACACTCCCTCTTAAACTCAACAGTTACAAACATCAGCATTGATTATGCCTAAGTGTTGTCTCTGAAAATCAAAAACAGATTTTCCTAGTGGCTTTGTAAAGATATCAGCAAGTTGATCTCGAGAACCACAAAATTGTAGTACAATTTCACCATTATTGACTAGCTCACGTATGAAATGACAACGAGTGTCAATGTGTTTGCTTTTCTTATGAAACACATGATTTTTGGATAGAGCAATTGCTGAAGTATTGTCACAGAAAATAGGAGTTGGATCCTTTTCTGTATGTGACATATCTTTCAATATTCTTCTCAGCCACACAGCTTGACAGGAAGCTGAGGTAGCAGCGACATACTCTGCCTCTGCAGAAGATATTGAAACAATTGGCTGGTTCTTTGATGCCCATGAGATCAGGTTCGTGCCCAGTTCAAAAACATGTCCAGATGTGCTTTTCCTGTCATCTAGGCTGCCTGCAAAATCACTGTCTGTGTAACCAGAAAGTTGATTACTATCAAATTTAGTGTACCATAAGACGAAATTGAGAGTTCCTGCTACATATCTCAGAATTCATTTCTCCATTTTCCAATGAGAATCTTTGGGGGATTCCATGAATTTGGAAACAAGGCTGGTTGCATACATAATGTCAGACCTAGTTGTTGTAAGATACAAGAAACTGCCTACTAAACTTTTGTACAGAGTAGAGTCCATTGTAGGACCTTCATCATTCTTGCTCAATTTTGTGCCCAGTGGTATGGGGGTTTCTGCTGGATTGCATTCTTCCATGCAAAATCTTTTGAGGATGTCTGCTGCATACTTTTGCTAACAAACAAAAATGCCTTTGGCTGATTGATGAACCTCAATCCCTAAAAAATATTTCATTATGACAAGATCTGTCATCTCAAATTCAGATTGCATGGCATATTTAAAATCTGTTAACTCAAGATTTCCTGTATAGATCATGTCATCAACATATAAACATACAATCAAAATTTTACCGTGCTGATCTGTTTTGGTGTAAAGATTTGGCTCATTTTGGATTTTGCTGAAACCACTTTTGATCAGATAAGTGTCAATTCTGCTGTACCAAGGGGTGAAATCATGAAGGTGGATTACACTTTTGCTTGTTTTATGAGAAAAAAAACTGTATTTTCACAAGTTATTCAACTTCTGACATATAAAAGTATTTTTTTTATTTAGAATTTCACTTTACAGTAAAAACAAAACTTGTGAAGAATTGTGTTAGCTTTCCAAT
>ML796584.1:37477-54050 GCA_009831015.1 Picea engelmannii
AAATTGGGATGCACCACATTTATATATTACAAATAATCTTGTCTGGAATAAGGTATGGATGTACAAAGAGGTTAATAATAAAATATCACGAGATTAAGTGGTGGCATCAATTATAAGTGGTCATTTGAATTAAGATACCAATCTAATGTAGAGGGAAATTGATTTAACTTATAGTGTGTAAGATACACATGAAAGCATTACCCATCAATTTCTAGTTTTTTTTTGTCATCGTGTTGTGTTTTTTACCCTAAAAATATTAACTAATCCTACACCATATATTTATTAATTGATCATAAATATTTAACATGCTAAGAATACAAGTAACACCACAAGGCTATGTGATGGAATGGTTGAAAATTTGCATCAAACAACTCAAAAAAAAAACCTCTAAATATAAGATAACTATATATTTTTTGCAATAATGATAAGAATATGAAAATATATATTATGTTGTTTATATATATATATATATATATATATATATATATATATATATATAAAGTTGAATTTCTTCAATGTGGTTCTCTTCAAGGCTAGTTAGTACCCATGATAGATAAATAAACATGATCCCGGTAGAACTATTAACTAGCCCGATAGAATTGTTAACTAGCATGATAATGGATTTACCATAACTAATATAAGGTTACTCGAACTAGGTTCTAGATCCCTATGTCCTTCAGAGTTGCTAATGCAAGTTTTGTCCAAAATGAAAAACATTTGTACACCAATTCCCTATCCTCACGTGGTTCCAATCCTCATCATTTGATCTCTTATATCCTTTGTGTTTGTTATTAATCGACGTCACCATGCCATGCCATGCCAATAAGCTGATCCAACCATATGAAAAAGGATGCCAGTCATAGATAATTATTTAGTCAATTGTTATCTTCCTTGTTCAACCTCTGGACATTATGATCCCGAGCTGGAGGGCTAAGATTGAACTTTTTTTCCCTTCTTATTTTTGGATTAGAGGGTTATGGTTTTCACTTTGGGGTTTGATATTGAAGTATCTTACATAAAAACTAAAAAAGTTTTTTAGAACTCATGATTTATGTTTTCAATGTAAACAATTTTTTATCAATTCTAGGAATTTCAAAAATTTAATTATTGTAATAATAAAAAACATTTTTTTTTTATCATATTTTCTATTTTAAAGTAAAACATATCTAAATTATTAGATGTTAAGTGCAAAAATTTAATTATTGTAATAATAAAAAACATTTTTTTTTTATCATATTTTCTATTTTAAAGTAAAACATATCTAAATTATTAGATGTTAAGTGCACTTGTGATTCTATGGATATCATACATATCACCCTTATTTCCTCAGTTAAGAAAAAAACAAACAATGTTACATAAACTACAAAAACCTTGACCATGCATCTTGAGCTATAGTCTTTGGGAACCTTAAAAATAAAAATAAAAAATAAAAGAAGAATAGCACATCATACAAGAAAACCTTCAGATTTTTGACAACATAAAAACAAAGTGTGACTATTATGTCTATGAAGTTGTTCTCATAACAAGCAACTTGTTGATCATCATTGTGTTCTTTCCAAATATAGGAGTTATATGGGAGGACAAGACCTCTTTTAGATATAGAATCCATTTTTGTATTCAAATCATGGAAAACATGTGTGTAGCAACTAATGTCCAATTTGAATAATATCCAAATTACAGACTTGTACCTTGTTTTTCACCTAGAGGATTACTAGTTTTGAATCGTAGAAGACTTGGAGATATGGGATATTCCTATCAACTACACATTTAAGTAGCATAAAGAGTGAAAAAAAAACACCTTTATTATTTGTGCCAATCTCCAAATTGGAATTTTTGATAAAGTATAGTCTATCCAAAGTAAAAGTAATAAATTCCACACTATATATAGGTACATCACCCTAACATGCTCTGTCCAAAACACCCATTCATTTTCCTTATTTATATTGATTTCACCAATCAATTGGGATAGTTTTTTCTTAGTGGTAGGTTGGTATGAAGTGAGAAGAGCCAAAACTTGTAGGGAGACCTTGATTGGAGGAAAATATTTGTCTTAAAAAAACCTTGATTTGTGAGCCAACCAAATACCCCAGACAACCAACATGGTGAGAAATATGTATTTCTTAAGATGACTTGAAACAAAGAAAAACATGTAGCATTCCTTAACCATGTGTTTTTCACATAGATGTGTCAAACCCAATTGAGACTCAATATGTTTCCATATTTTTTTTAGTAAAAGGACATTCCAAGAAGATATGGAGGTTACTCTTAGCCTCATTACAACATAAGTAAAAAAAGGTTCTTTAAAACATTATAAAATAAAATAATGCTTTTCATCGGTTCCTTTGACTTACAAATTTTTCAATACCACCAAATATTGGGCACTGATCTATCCTACTACAGGGTCTTATATCCTAATTTCACCATGTATTGACCACCAGAGTTATTGAATTCCCATACTAGCTCATCTTCCTCGCCTTGAAACCTGACATGGTTTTTTTTTTATTCTGAAATGAATAAGTGCTAGTTTTGATGCCATATCTCATCTAGATCAATATCCGATATAGTAATGCAACCTTTTATCCACATGGTTGTAATAGTAGGACTGCTAATCCTACTTAGTGTACATCACCTTATATCTTATAGTTGAATAATAAGGTCATCTAGAAAAATATGTTTTGACCACAACCAACAATCACATTAGAACCTATACAAAAATGTGTCCTCGATCCAACCTTCCAATCCAAAAAAGGCCTCATGGAAGGGAAATCATGTGAGAGGGCCTTCCATTCGTTGGAAGAATTTGTCATATTCATGTTCCTCTTTCTGATCCAATCTAACACAGAGAAAGGGGAAACATACTTGGAAACAAGTATCCTTCATAATAGGTTATCACTAAACAAAAAAACCTAGAGAGATTTCGCTACTAGTTCTTTTTCGAACAAGAATGTGTTGTTCAATCCCCACCCTCCTCGCTTCTTTGGTGAGGCCACTTAATTCATTTAACAAGATGTGACTGCAAATGCTCAACATTACCTTTTCATAGGTAATTGAAAAAAAATTGCAGATTTTTTTAAGTGTCCCCTTAGGAATAAAGGCGAGTAGGTGCCAACAAACTAGAATAGCTTCGATTATGAATTTTATAAGAACTAGCCGACCCCCTCTCGAAATCCAATGATTACACTAGAAATTGATCCATTTCTCATCCTTTGTCAAGAGCCATTCCCAGTTTGTTGTACCATATTTGTTGGGTTTTATAACATAGCCAAGGTATTTGAAC
This sequence comes from Picea engelmannii, assembly GCA_009831015.1. Lineage (NCBI taxonomy): Eukaryota > Viridiplantae > Streptophyta > Pinopsida > Pinales > Pinaceae > Picea > Picea engelmannii. Next base: position 40,755 of record ML796584.1, read on the forward strand.
CTGTCATTTGGGTCAAAGGAAGGGAAAGAGAAAATATCAATCGATTAGTGTCGCACATTAGCCTCCAATGACGAAATATAAATAATAGACTTTAGGATGTTGGTCTCCATTCCCATAGCATTGCAAAAAGTGTCAAGGATATCGTTATATACCATACCTTTAGCCTTAGTGAAGAGACATAAAATAAGCACATCTTCAATTAAAAGTAAATGCGTGAGATGAATAGATCTACCTATCTGAATTCCAAAAATTATGTTTTTTGTCCTTTCTTTAGTGATAGCTCGAGTATGGCCCACTTCAATGATGAGAAACGAATAGGGAGACAATGGAGAACCTTGAAGTACACCTCTAATAGGATTGAAAAAATCAAATCCCACGTGATTAACTAAAACTACAAATGAAGAGGATGTCACACAACCCATAATCCAATTAACTAAGGGTAAGACAAGTCCCACTTGGAGGAGAAATAACCTAAAATATGACCAAGAAACCCAATCATATGCCTTGGAGAGATCAAGTTTGAACATTTCTCTACAACTTCTAGTTGTTTTAATTGTATAAATACCTTCTCAAGACAAACCAATAACTTCATGAATGAGCCTACCTTTGAGGAACCAAATTTGTTCCAGGGAGATCACAGTTGTAAGAATTGGTTTAGTTTTGACTATGATAACTTGGGAAATGATTTTACACAAACGTTTACAAAGTGAGATGGATTGGAAGTCGTTGAAGGTGTTTGGACAATCCACTTTCAAGATAAGAGCAATGAATGTGGAGTTATAACTTCTAGGAATTCATATAGACTGGAAAACCTACTCCATAGCTCTTAATAAATCCCCCTACCACCTCAAAGAAATCAACATAAAACTCTAAATTCTAGCTATCCAAGCTGGATTTTAATATTTCTGAAACAAGTTTATGATATGATTAGAAGACTCAAGTTTGAATACATCATTTCTCTCCTCTACTTCAACTAACCTCGAAAAATGTCCTATGTCCTGGAATCATGAGCATATTCCTTATGTTTTCCTAGTCTCATTCCTTACGAGTGGCTGACCCCTAGTCGAGCGAAATCATCGAAACCTTTAGCCTTATGTCCATCACTATCATCTAGTTCCTAGATAGTATAGAAGTTCCTTTAAGTTCCCAAGTAATCCAAATGTCGATGTAATCATGGGGGATTACTATCCCTAGACAAATAAACAAATAGGGACATCCCGTCGAATGAAGAAAAAGTAGTGAAAGACTCTGACATCGGAGGGAGAGGGTCTGATTTATGTGTGTACAGGGTCGACCCATCGAACGATGAAACATGGAGAGTATAAATATTATGCTTACCCTACGTACCACACGAAGGGGAGATTTGTTTCCATAACGATTCCATTCTTTCCCACTATGACACCGTGAAGTCTAGGTCATCAAACAATTCCCTCTGTGTGACAATGAGTCAATAGATAGAAGAAGGTGTGTGGTGTTAATCGATAGGGTGATTGTGGTTGTCAATGGGGTGATCACGATCATCATTTATGCCCCGGAGTTCACAAAAATGCTTCTCCATTTTTTTATTAATATCTATTGTTTTTTTCACGGATGATAGGTTGGTGGTTGTGATGTTTTTGTTTTTCTACATTTGAATAATATGCACACTTTGTTGAATTATATAACATATACACATTACCAAAAATTTCTTGTTTACATATTAGGTGGGTATCTTCAATCCTAATTCTAAATAACACATATACATTGCCTTTATTTGTTAACAAGGACACAATACCTATAACTTGAGTGGACTGAGAAAGAGGATTCAACTATGTACACATTCCCATATCAATTTGTATGTTTGGAAGGGGATGGGTGAAGAGATAATCCTCATATAAGTAGAGGGAAGGATTTTAAGGTATTGTTGATTCCCTAAACTAGTCCTAGTTTTTAAACTTGGGTACTTTTGTTAATATTTTTGGGGACAATTTTCATCATTAAGCATGAACTATTGTTAATACCCTACAATTTGAATGGGTCTAATAGTTAAGAACATGTGTTTTCCCCTAAGAGCTTATAAGTTCAAATTCAGAGGGGGTAGGGTATGTATACCTCCGTAGACTTTACCTGTCAAATCGTTGGGCAAAGGGGTTTCATACACCAATTTGGTGTCTGGCTTGTCCGTGACCTTAAAAATAGATTATTATTATTATTATTTACATTTTTTTAATGCTTTGATGTCTAGGAGGTTATTAATTCATTAATGTCTTTATGAACTTTTTGACGAATGCTTGGTTGATGGTTTTATGGATTGCTTACTCTTCTTTATATTCTTTTTCTTGAATACATGGTTGCTCATTCTTTACTTCAATCTAAACATGAATTGGTTTGAACTTAATCTTTAATTATATCTTGTTTCTTTTTTCCTAAGAATGACAATTGAAACCTTTTGGGGGTGATTACTTACTTGATTATTTATTTATTTGTGGGTTATGGATTGGAATGGATTTAACATGTTTTGATATCATGCAAATGTGTAGCTTGCATAAGTTTCAATCATATGATTGGTAAAAAGAGGAAATCTAGTCATTGTTTAACCAATGACCATTCAATAAAGCTAGGAGGTTGGATGACAAATTAACAACAAGGAATGAGTAAGCTCACATGTTCACAACATGTGGTGGAAAATCATATTATCACATGTAAAAGAGATATAAGTGATGTATCAAAGCATGACATTCTGGTGCATTTGATAATTTAATATCAGACATGGATATCTTGCATGTTTATGTCCAAGAAGTCATGGATTTTATCTTTGGAAGCTCAATGGTAAGCATGGTGAGATCGATATAATGAAGTGATTATATGTGAAAAATTCTTGATTGTGAACATAAAACTATGATCTAGATCCTCATGTAAGTTCATTGGAATCAATCTTTATTACCGAAAGGCTCCCAGCCAAGTTTCAAGAAAGATGATAATTTAATGAAGTTTTTTCCTCTTAGTGCATTTGGTGTCTAGGAATGACCTTTACCATTAAGTATCAATTTTTTGTGCAATAGTTTAAAACATTTTGGTAAGTTGGATTTAAAACACATAACATAGATGATGATCACAACATAGATGATGATCACATAGAGACTTATCAATTTTGTTGAAACAATGTTTAGTGCAATAATTGTTCTTTGGTTGTTGAGGCTTATTTTTCCACAATTTTGGGTTGTGGACGGATTAAATATGGGAATTTAAGAAGAGGGTAGAAGGATTTTTTGGGGGTTTAAGATTACAATGGCACAAATAAAATTTTATTTTGAGCTCTCCAAGTACAAAAATACATATTAAAATTTTTCTGGTCAAGTAGGAAAGTTTGATTTCCCAGTTTATAAATTTCATTTATATGAACATAGATTGTGGAATGTATCTATTTTTTTGAATTCTTGTCATCTCCACCATCCCCTGCTTCTAAAACTTTGACAATCTCAGGTCTAGTGAGTAAGTTATGAGTTTTTGAAGAAAAAAAAATCCTAAGAGGTTTGATGATGCTCATTTTAATTAGTTTTTCATCCCTTGTTGATAAATCCCATGACTTCTTATTGACATTGCACTCAAGCTTGAGGTTTTGTGTTGGATGAAGGGCCTTATTTGTAGAGATTTTTTTTCTTAGCTTGACACACAAAATACACGAAGGCGGTAGAGGTTTTACCACTCATTGTGAATGCCAATGAGTTGGTTGAAATATACAATAGCAGAACAACCATCTATATTCTTCAATCTACATGAGAGAGGTACAAATTATGTTTATCTGACCAATCTAGCGATGTTTGAGCATCGACCAACAATCCTTGAAGCTTCTTCAACATTTAATGAAGATAAATGGAAACATGAGTTTGAGGGGCTTTTTGGCTTCCCAATCCACTCATTTTCCCAAGGAATGCTAAACCATTGAGTCCAAAAGTAATCAATTCTTCGTACCTAGTGATTTCCAATTTAGGTGTTGAATTGGGTGAAATTTTCCATTCTTCATGCAAGAAATGCATCTTAACTTTACTATTTTTAATAGTAAAAGAAAAAAAAATGCTAACCTCGTAAGATAGTTGGCCTCTCAACTCAATGATTTTCCCAATAATGGCTAAATCATTGAGTTGAGAGGTTATGTCACCTTGTAACCTAGCATTTTTTCTCACTATGTTCCCAACTCTTATAGAGGAGTCTAACAACACTAAAGAACATTTTATTTCCTTAGCTTTGAGCAACACTAGACCTTGGTAAAATACCAATGTATCCACCTCATTCTTAATTTTCTTCAATATCTAAGATTATCTCCTCACACTGAGCTTCAATCCATAAAGTACAAATTTACAAAAATGTATTATTGAATCTGTTTTGTTTAATTTTCCATCTTCTTTTTACATTCATTTATTAAAAGGGTTTAAAATTGTGAAAAAGAAAGTCAATATATTGGAATATTATGGATTTTATAGGTATTGAGGGTATAAAAAAGATATCTAATAAAAAACATAGATTTTTTAGTTAAAAAAATGTGTTGAAAAAATGGTTTAACAAAATAATTTTGAATGATATTTATTAATATTAATAAAATTAGAATTTTTTTTGTTTTTTGTTTTAACAAGAACGAGTATGGATTTCTATTAGAGATTGGCCAAAATGCCTTTCACCGGTTACATTAGGTTGGGCATAGCCCTTGAACTTTCTTCCACTAACTGGTCATCGGCCCCAAAATTTGGGAAGCCACAGATTTTACTCGAGACTATCGAGTCTATCTCCATTATTTTCCCTATCTTAAAAAGACATACAAACTGTTTCAGTAAAATGCAGAAAAACATAGCAAAATTATGGTATGGGATCCCACTCCTCACTTCTTTCTGTCAAGAGGAATCCTGCGGGAAGTGGAGCTGCCCTGTTGGCTTCCATATCAGCATCCTTATTGTTTTCCCTCAGAGCATGAAGAAAAGTTGCGGTTCAGAAAGATTTCACCAGGATTCTGATTCTTGAAATCACTCTTGCCAATCTGATATCTGCTGGAGAGGAATCCTCCACTAAAGCTTTGATAATGGACTGGGAGTCTCAAATGATACTGACCTCTGTAATACCAATAGCCTTTGCTTGTTTGATACCTTACAAAAGTGCCAAGGCTTCAATTCGCATGCTAGTGGACTGCCCTAATCCCCAAGCGAACTTTGACACAATTATGCCCTCTTTATTTTTTATAATTCCTCCTGCCCCAGCCAGTCCGGGGTTGCCTTTCGCTGCCCCATAAAAAAAAAAGAGCATCTGGATTGCCTGAGGAGAAGATTAGATAGTTCATTCTCCTTTCCTCTGAATTGCCACTCTTTTATGTCCTTGTGCTGCCTTATATATCCAGAGAATTGGAGATCCAGCGAGGCACCCCATTCTAAGTCTTGTTGGCTTAGATTCAAGTCCGACAAATGTTCCCCCAGACTTTCTTTCCATAGGCTTTTTATTTTAATGATGATGAACTGCGAGTTTAAGCATTCATCTCTGAAAACTCTTCTATTACGCTCAAGCCAAATTTGCCAGCAAACAAATTTCGGAAAGGAGAGCCATGCAGCTTTAAAATTTTCATTTTTTGGGAGCGTATCTGGATAGAGGTTTCTCCAATTTGCAAATAAATCTGTGATAGAAATGGGTAAGTTGAAATCAGTTTTCCAATAGCTCAGTAGGCCTTGCCAGATTTCTCTTGAAAATTTGCAGTCTAAAATAATATGTTGGGCGTCCTCCTCATTGTCACAGCATAGATGGCAACGAGAGGGGCCTTGGAATCCTTTCTTCTTCAATCTGCCAGCTGTTAAAATCGCTCTATGACATAACAGCCAATAGAACGAGTCAACCTTGGGCATGGATTTGAAATTCCAGAGCCCTTTCTAAACAGCAGGGTCCGGAGGGACGTGAAGGCGATTTTGAAGGCTTTTGAATCCTTGCGCAACAGTGTACAGCCCTGGGGTGACTCCCCAACCGCGGGCATCCTTCTTTCCCACACGCAGAGGCGCCTTACCATTTAGCAGGGACAGGAAGAGGTCGCGAGCATGGGTCAGCTCTGGCGAAATGGGAGGAAGCCTCCAACGCAGCCAATTGTTGCCTACCCACTCAGAGATGTCCCAGAGAGATAAATAGCCTACGTTTTCCAGCCACAAACGGAGCGCCTGCAGAGAGCAATGGGACGAAAGAGAAGGAGACATCATGATGCATTCGTCCCATATCCTAATTTCTTTGTCGTTGCCTGGAATCCAATACGCTCTGTCTTTGATTAAGGGGGCTTCTTTGTGGCAAAGATTGATCAGATGCGAGCCTGTAGAGGGCAGAGAGGTGTCCAGGCATCTCTTCCTATTCCCCTTGAAATACTTCCTCCATAGAGCTCTTTGCGCCCAACCTGGGTGTGGTCCACTGATCCTCCAGAAGATCTTGGCTCCCATGGTTATGTTTTGGAGACTGAGATCTTTGAAGTTGAGGCCTCCTTCAATCTGGGGCTTGCAAATTTTCTCCCAACTTACCAAAGGGATTTTCCTGTCATTATGATTGCCCCCTTTCCAGAAGAACTTACGAATGAAGACTTCCATTTTTTTGATGATGCCTGAAGGAGCAAGAAAAACAAAGAACTGAAAAATGGGGAGGCTACTGAGAGCGGATTTGATGAGGACAGTTTTGCCGGCAAGGTTTAACCAAGAGAAACCTCAAGCTTGAATTTTGGCCTTAAATTTGTCCAACAGAGGAATCCAGTCTCTGCTGTAAGCTCGTTTATGGAAGATGGGAAGGCCCAAGTAAGTAAAAGAGGACCAAGAAAGGGAGGCAGAAAACCCAAGGATTCTGGAGATGACAGATAGGGTGTATGCCGAGATATTCTAGCAAAAAACTTTACATTTATCTTTGTTTAAACAACTGGTTGTAGCTTCACTGTAATCGTCCAAGACCTCCTTAAATCTTAAAGCAACTCTGGAAGTGGCAGCCCCTAACAAGAGGGTATCATCCGCAAACAGGGTGTGATTTACATTTTTAACCCCTCTGGCTATATTGAGCCCTAAGATTTCTTGGTCTACAAATTTCTGATCAAGGTAGAAACTCAGGACATAAACATGAAGGACGAAGAGAAGCAGAGAGAGGGGGCAGCCCTGCCTAAGCCCTCTTGAAGCTTTAAAAAAACCAGTTGCTCTCCCATTCACCAAGGGGGCAATCCAAGGATCGACAATATAAGCACGGATCCAATTTAGAAAGCCCATTCCAAAGCCAAAGTTTTTCAAAACTTCCCAAAGAAAACTAAGTCTGACTCGATCGAAGGCATTTGCTAAATCAAGCTTGATTACCATACCTTTTTCATTGCGAAGATGGCTTGAGTGAATCGCCTCTTGCACGAGAATGTAGTTGTCAGCAAGCTGTCTCCCCTTAACAAATCCGCCTTGGTTCTCCGGGATGATTAATCTCCCACATACACATGTAAAAACTAGCTTTATAAATTACTCTCTTTCATAAATTACATTGATTATGTTTCCTTTCTAACAAATATCAGTATTGACCTTTTGTCAATTGGGTGTAGCTTTGATGGTTATAAGGAATGATTATTATCCTCCCCACTCCGGTTCAAATCTCATAATAACATGAATAAAATTCATATGAGTATGTTGTAATGGCTTTGAGCCTATATGTATTGGAAAGTTGCCTTTAATTCTTAATTGAATAACAGAGCAATTTTTATTTTCAAGTGAAAAAAAATCAATTGACCTTTTGACCCTTATACGAAATATTGGAAAACAAATACCAAACACCATACAGTTTTGCAGTGACTAAAATATATTCTCAAAACTATATACTCATCATTGCAAAACTATATAATGCTTAATCCTCACGTGACATCGATTAGACAGGACGCCCAGCCTCCTTAGCAGTCCATTAGCAGTCCACGGCATATGCCAATCATATAAACCAATGTAAATGTAATTATACACCAAATTCCCCTCCGATGTGTTTTCTAATGTTTTAATCCCTTTCCCATGGTGTGGAAGAGAACTATGATAAATGAATGCAACCATACAAAAAATCTTTAAGTTTTAAGCGATCGATTCTGTGGGAAGAGATAGAGATTAACTTTTAATAGAGCTCTCCCAGCAGGAAAAAGACAGAAAATAAAAATAGCACTCGAAGAAATATTGTTGTACAGAAACAGGTCATTCACTGATTTTATATATTGATCAATTGTTACTAAATGATAACGCAAAATCATCTTCTCCAATCAGATAAACATTTTAATAACAAGATTACAGACAGTAGAAGTTTCCCCTAGAGATAAGCGAAGATCCAAAGAGATTAGCATAGTCCGCCACTCCCTCATTCAGTGAGATCGTGAGTTATGCAGTGACAACAGTTTCAATAGCTGTAGTTTCTCCTCTTGACCGGCGACCATTAATGGAACTCTCTGCACTTTCTCCTTCCCATATCTCAGGCAAAGCTTCCCTAACGTTGTGAATACTTTCGAGAGCAAAATCCGCTTCCTCTGATCGTACTGAAGTGCCCACCTATTGACAGAAAGCTCATATCAGTATTGGAAGAAGATTGGAGCACTTGTGGCTTCTTACAAAAGAAACAGATTCAATTTGGTCTTACCAATACAGTATGCAGGCCTTCACGCTTTCCTGCGGCTATATTCCGGGGACTGTCATCAAAAAAAATCTGCGAGAAGACAAAAACAGATTTAGACACAACTCCCCGCTTGCTCTTGCAATAGGCGCTGTACAAGGTGAAGAAAAATGGACTGGATAAATAGTTAAGTGTGTGATGTGGATGTGCAAGGTTGCCAGGATGTTTAAGACTTCATAGTATAATATTCTCTTTGTAGCTCCTCTTTGTTGGAAAGGGGCCATATCTAAGGATAAGTGGATGAATGGGTAGTATGTAAGATTATGATCAGACTAATAGGAATCTAGTATGACCACTCTGTCAGCACCAGTATGTGTCAATCTTGATGTACATGTAGATTGAATTTTTAATAAAAATATAATTCATTGCATTTACAAAAATATGATATCACTGAAGGGAAACGGCTATCGCAGTATTTAGTTCGATACCGTTCTTCGTGGATCAGCCTTTGCAAGGAGAAGAGCCTGCCTCATGGCCTCTTTTGACGGCTTGCAAATAATGGGAGTCTTCGCTATTGTAGAGTTAACAACGGGTATATGCCAGTCATTATTGTTTCCAGTAGTTTGTGAAGGAGGATTAAGTGTCTCAAAGCATATTATGCCTTCAAAACAATCTTCCAACCCCAGCCTGTTAAGGACCTTTACAGCATGAGCGTTGTCACCGTTTGTAAATATCTGTTTCACATATCAAACCGATAAGAAGTATGCTTTCAACTTTCTGAAAACCTAACGACGCCTTCATCGAGTATTACAATCATATAAAAATATTGAAGGGAACCATATGTAATTACAATTTTCCTCTGAGGCATGCTTAATAGCAGATTCTTCAGTACAAGGTCTGGTTTAAGATTCTCATATGGCAATCTTCCGTGAACAAAACTGTATAAGAAATAATTGGTTTTTTTGAGTGAGTGAAGAACGATAGCTTTTCTGGGAAAAAAAATCAGGGGTATTCCAAACAAAGTAAAGAACGAAAGGAAAAGCATTGTCATTTATTTTATTTTGTAGAAAGCTGCACACTCACATACTAAAGATAAGATTTCTTAAATACCTGTGGTAATCGTCATAGTCAAATTCATAACCCACCGCCTGCATAGATCAAACAATATGGTTAAAAAAGCAATGAATTCATGAAATTCGAGAAAGTGGATCCCAATTCAAGACCAATCCCCAGCCATGAGGCTGAACAAAACAGATGAGAAACAGTTTTTTGGTGTCAAGATTTCGCAATAAGTCTCTTGGCAGTGTGGTGGCCACTGGATCAATTCCCATGGGATAATCATAGAAGAGCATGGAAAAATTAGGGAAAGTGTATCTCAGATTCTCTGCAAGAAGCACGATTCGATGAATGCAGCTCATAATTCTATTCTTAAGTTTCTTGCTAAGCCTATTACAACTACAGTGTTGCAGAACCCCCCAGAAGTCAGCTATAGAAGGCCCCCGGTGCCAAAAATAGTTAAAACCTTAAAAGTTGTAATACAATGCTGAATTCAATCAAACAAAAAGGATTGAATGCTTACCCTCAGTCCAGCCATGGATGTCCCATAAGTCTTATACAGCCTTCCGCACAAGTCTGGGATTCTGTTCTTTTCAATACCGAGCTTTTGGTTCACATAATCTGTGATACAACCAACCAGGCCGCACGCACAATTCAAACCTCAAAAGTTCCCACAATGCCAAAGAAGAAATCTTAATTGCATATACAACCCCGTAGGGGTGAAGTTATTCAACTCTTAGCGTAAGCTGGTGCAATAATCAATTGAATATAGTCGGTACATTGAGTTTACTGAATATGAATAGTAGTCCATATCACCTTCGTGTTGCAGAGCTAGAACATCCATATTCAAAATTCATATAAATGACAACCAATTCAATATTGGAACTTGGTATATGCAACCTTGGCACATTTTCAGACATAGTTTAAATTCAAATCTAAAACTAATATTCATTCAAACAAAACAGTAAAACAACATAGTTTGGCAGGGTCAGCTTAGCTACAAGATTACCTTCGATGTTTTTGGTGCATGCTGCAGTAAGTCCGGAACTCAAGGGATATAATGTGTCATCCATATCTAAAACCACAGATTGGAATCAGAAACGAATACATAGAGCAGTAGTTCGATACCCATCGGAAAAGGAGAAACGAAAAAGACAGAGAAAAAGCTGTCATGCTCACCAAACAGAAGGCAGTCATATCGAGGCCTCTGGTCTTTCAGCTTTCGATTCTCCTTCAGCGCCATTATCGATCACTGTGCAATACATATATTCAACGATTCTCATTCTAATTTACTGAATTATATGAATACCAAAGGCAACACGAATATGGTACTAAATAGTGATCGAATTTAAAGAAACTCAATACAAACTTAAGAACTATCCAATAAGATAGCCTGTAAACTAGATCAGATATGTTGAATTTGGGTAGGAGAAGATACCCGGCTGAATGCAAAAGGGAGAGAGGCTCTGTATATTGACAGAAATCGGTATTCTGCAAATAATATGGAAGAGAGAGAAGCGAAAGAAGTGCAAGGTAGCGGGGTTTGGAGGAGAAGATTGGGTGCCTTAAATAGAAATCCAACGGCTGAGATGAAGTTATTCGGATAGACTTGGGTACTGTACTTAACATCCTCCTGCATGGCCCCATCACTTCAAATTCAATTGGTTTCACCCTTATCGGATACAATCAAGAGGATTCCTTTAGGGTTTTCTTAAGTAAAAACCTGATAATGTGGGCGCCTTGTCGATGGCTTCTTTGTCTGCAGTGGTTAAGATGGGAATTCATCTTGACAGGTATGAGAGATTTGGAGTTTTGTAAGAGATTTGGAGGCTGGAAAGGCATGTGAAAGCAATGAAGAATCTAGAAACAGTATTGGAGTGGTTGCCAACTAATACATGGGTTTTCAGAATCATTCCATCTTACTTTTCTAATCCTAACCTTGGTTTGAGTGAGATTTGGTGGATGGAGATTTTGGAAAAGGACTCTTCACATGTTCACCCCTTCGTGGATAACTATAGACAAAATCTTTTATTTTCGTTAAGGTTCATAATTTGTTAAAGCATTTGATATTTGCAAGTGGAACATTATTCCACTGTAAGGGCAGAATGACATTCTATGCCTGTGTCCTTTGAAGAGAATCTGTGCCCTTTGGAAAACGTTGGGAGAGAATTTGTTTCCCACAGATAGGATTTGCTTGACATAGATTGTGTTTTTCTTTTCTGGGGGTTGTCTATAGATATGATAGAATATATGAGGAATTAAGTGACAAAGAACGTATATATATTATCCTATCACAATACGTGAGAAATTGTCCCTAGGGTAGCGAAACCATATTAACATCATCATATTCTTTTAGGGTACGTTCTTTTGGAGGGAGGAATAGTTACTTTTTATTTTTAAACAATTTTATGAGGATTTGTTTTAATTTGCCCTTAGCGTTTGGATTTGGTGTTTTGCACTTTTATTGAAAGACTTAATCTTTATATATATATATGATAGATAAAAAAATTATTATTTAATTTGAATATTTTTAAAATAATTTTTGAATTTTTAAAATTTATAATTGGTGATCATGATAGAAAAAAGGATTTGATTTTTCTAAATAATTGATAAATGATATGTTTAATAATAATAATAATCTAATTTTAATGTCACTACCACTAAATTGGTGTCTGAGACATCCTTTTTTGTGGGATAATCTAAAGTCTACATAAGTCTACATACCCTACTCTACCCCTTTGGATTTAAACCTATGATCTCCAAGGAGGAAATACATATTCGTAATATATCACAAATATATTAACTAGCACAACAGCTAAATAGCTATTGGTGAACACCGAAAGGTTGATAAGATGAAACGAATCCTTAAAAGAATATATTAAATTTTATTATTGATTAGTTATCAAAGTAATTTTTAAATATGATTAGGTAAATGTAAAAAAGTAAACACATAAACGCATGTCTTTATAATAGCTAGGAAGTTAATGATTGAAATCACAACCATTTATTTTGTGTGACTACTAAGAATATTCCAACCATATTTAATCCTGTCCATAAAAAACTTATTAAGCACTAAACCCCTATTAAATCTGCCCATTATCAATAGGTGTAGGCATAATTAAAATGTTTCAAATAACAAATAAATAATAGTATCAAAATATATATATATATATATATGTAAATTCAAAATATATTCACTAAAAATAAAAAAAATTTAATGACTTAGTACTAACATATATTTAACTTAACTTTTAATTTGAAAAAAAACCATATATTAACTTTTCATTTAAAAAAAAACTTGATTTAACATGAATCTAAGTCAATTCATTTAATTTTAATTTTATAATTAGAATATTCCATTTTATAATTTTTTTCAAATATTATAATCAACTATTATTTATTTTTCTTTTATAAATTTTAATATTTTTTAATTTGATTTATTAATTTTACTTACATTTTTTTATAAATATCAATATTTTTTCATTTAGTTTATTAATTTTACATACATCTGCCTTATTTAAAGATGGTATTTTTTAATTTTACATACATCTACCTTTTTTAAAGATGGACCTCATAGTCTCATTGCAAAAAAATGAATCCAAATACTCTCTACCCTTATTCAAATTTTATATCTTTGATAGTGTATTTTAACTTTGT
>ML796584.1:59612-91105 GCA_009831015.1 Picea engelmannii
TAGTGGTCTCGTTGGAACACTTATTTGAGACCTATCCCATTGGATTTATCTCTTTGTCCCGATTATAGTGGTACCTATCATTTTTAAGCCTTTTTTTTGTGGACCCGACCCACTTCCTGTTAGCCTTATTTAGGACCTATCCAATGGATTCCCCTCTTCACCTTGATCATAGTGATAACTATCATTTTTAAGTATCTTTTTTTCCCACGGACCTATCCCCTTGTTGAGACCCTTATTTCCAACGTACTCCATTGGATTCATCTAGTTTCACATGTTGTCGTGGTATATATCACTCATCTACTTTTTTGTCTGTGGACCCACCCCTCATCCCCTAATGGCTCCTACTCACCAAGATGTAAGGAATCATAAACTAAATTCTGACATTTATGTCATTCATGCAAAAATTGACAACATCCATGAACAACTCAATAACCGAATTGACGAAATAAATTACACTCTCAAATAATTCATGGATAAATTCCAAGGTCCTTCCTCCTTAGACCCACCCATACATGTTGAAGGTGTTGACTCCGAATAGCCTCTATACTCTCATTCCAACACTCTACATCATGGCCCCCATATTCCTAGAGTTGATGTGAACAAATTTGATGGCTCGGATCCAACAACCTAGGTCACTCAGATGGAACACTATTTTTCCTTGCATGGAATTACTGATGATTTGACCAATCTTCATTACAGTATTCTCTATTTGTATCCAAAACAATGGAAATGGTTAAAATGATGTCAAAATGCATGCCAAGGGTATGTTTCTTTGACATAGTTTGTTGTTAATATGTATAAACTCTTTGACATAGACACCCACCATTTAGGTCGTCTCACCAAGTTGAAACAGTCTAGCCTAGTGTAAGACTTTCTCACTGCCTTTGAGCACTTGTGTTTCTAAATGGACGATATGATAGATGCGTTCTTTTGATAATTTTTTATTAATGGCCTCAAGGATTAAATATTAGCCTAGGCCATCATGGCTCTCCCTCACATTTCATTGGAGGAAACTAAATGTGACAATGAGGAACAAGAGGTCATCCTTTTCTAGAGCAGAAAACCTGATTTTATTCCCCACCCTAAACCCCCCAGTCCTTCCCCTCGGGCCACTCCTCTCAAGGTCCAAAAATTAACATGGGCATAAATGGTTTAACGCAAACTCAAAGGTATTTGATATAATTGTGATGAGAAATACTTTCCCATGCACAAGCGTAAAAAAAACAAAAATTTATGGCCATTTAAGAGGACGTTTCTAGTGAATATGTTGTGGTTTCACATGAGGAATCCCTATCCTAAGGCAATAATCTTACACTACCCTCTTATCCTCTCGAAGTTGAACCTCTTATTTCACTGAATGCTCTCACTGACTTTTCTTCTCCCCAAACCCTTAAGTTAACTGGATACATTAAGAATGGGAAATTCATCATCCTAGTTGATAGTGGAAGAACTCATAATTTCATTCATTGTCACCTTGATCAGGATATCAATTTCTATATCTATGCATTCAACAATTTTCAAATGATTATTGCCAATGGGGGTTCCATGAAATGCGAGGGGAATTGTGAAAATGTGCGCCTACAAATTGGTTAGTATCACATGAGATATCACATGTTTGATATTGACATAGGTGGTTGTGACATTGTTCTTTGTTTTCAATGGATTTTCACTCTAGGACCCATCACCATGATTTTAAGGATTTAACCATGCAATTCCAACAGGAGCGATAGAAATATAAATTTGAAGGCATACCATCAGGCTCTCCACATATCATCAGTTTCCACCGCATTGAAAAGTTACTCAAAAAATGTCATTGTGGTATCATTTCCCAACTTGATTCCATTAACGTAGTTGAGACACCCTTTGTGAACCCCGACCTCCAATCTATCATTTCCCAACACCAATATATTTTACGAACTCCCCAAGGCCTTCCCCCCTCCTGCAACAACCATGACCATTCCATTCCTTTAATTCTGGGCATTATTCCTCTCAATGTTCACCTTTATCATCATCCCTTTGCTCGGAAAAAATAAATTGAGAAAAATTTCCAAGAGTTGCTAGAATCGGGTGTTATCCATCCCAATACCAACCCCTATTCTCTCCCCATAGTCATGGTGCTCAATAAGAAAGGAACTTGGTGCATGTGTCCTTACTTTTGTTCCCTCAAAAAACTTACCATCAAGGATAAATTTCCCATTCCTGTCATAGATGACCTTCTGGATGAACTCAGTGGGGCTCAATACTTTAATAAAATTGATCTACATTCTAGCTACAACTAGATACATATGAAAGGGGAAGACATTCACAAGACTTCATTTCCCACTCACGAGGGTCACTATGAGTTCTTGGTCATTCCCTTTGGTATCTATAATACCGCCTCCACTTTTGAAAGACTCATGACTCATATCTTTCATCCTTTCCTTTGTCACTTTGTGTTAGTTTTGTTTGGTGATATTATCTTCTATAGTAAAACTTGGGAGTCCCATCTCACCCATGTGGATCAAGTTCTCCATCTCCTCTCCAAGATCAAGCTCTTCCTCAAAAATTTTAAATGTGATTTTGGGGCCTCTAAAGTTGAGTACCTGGGTCATATTTTTGGAAAGGATGGTATAAGGGTGGATCCTAATAAAATTGAATCTATGAAGAATTGGCCTCGCCCTAAAAATCTTAAAAGTTTACATGATTTCCTAGCTTTGACAACATACTATATCAACTTTATTAAGAATTATGGTAGAATTGTGGTTCCCCTCACACCTCTCTTTAAAAGGAATTCTTTTAGTTGGACTCCAACAACTGACCAATCCTTTCAATCCTTGAAAGAACATATGTACACTACGCTTGTCCTGGCACTACCTCACTTCACCAATACCTTTTTTTCTGGAATGTGATACATCATGGAGAGGCATTGAGGTAGTCCTCATGCAAGAAGGTCGGCCTTTGGATTTCTCTTGAAAACAATTGTTGGAGTGACATTTGGGCCAATCAATTTATGAAAAGGAAATGATTTATATTTTGCATGCAGTGGATATCTGGCAGCATTATCTCTTGTGGAAATGATTCCATATTAATATAGATCATCAAAGCCTCAAGTATTTCTTGGATCAATGAATTTCATCCCCGGAGTAACAAAAGTGAGTGACCAAGATGTTTGGGTATGATTATGAGATCATCTACAAGAAGGGAAAATAAAATGTGGTGGTTGATTACCTTTCTTGGAAATATGAAGAAGAAGGGAACCTATTTTCTGATATAGGAGCATATTTGGCCTCGGGAAATCCTCATCACCATTTTTTATTTATTTATGTGCAAGTATATTGTAGGAGGAATAAGGACCTTGCTGTTAGTTTTATGTTGTTAATCCTATGTTGTTACTTTGTGTAAGTGATGCAATTCCTATGCTATCACTTCAAGAATCCGTCGTCATGTCTCAATAGATCGAGCACTAAGTGGCAATTGCTTGTGACAAAGGAAAGAATGAATGGCGAATTGGGAATATGGTTGATAATGAATTGCCATGATGATTCATATCCTCAACTTACTCAGAAAAAAAATGGCCAAGGAAATCAATCAATAGGAAAGGAATATGCATATGTGAGAGGAGAACATAAGAGGCTCTACGCGGGACTACAACAGGCCATAGTGTGCATAGACAATCGATTCAGAAATAACTAGGTCGAATTGATAACTCACAGGTCAATCTAATAATATTGTGGTAAATGTGCCACCTAGGTTTTTGTGGTTTCAAATATTGTCACCGATTGTAATAAATCCTTCCATTCCAATAGTGAATTAAATCATTCACAATTTTGTTGCATGTAATGCCTATGATTCATTCTGCACTCTAAAGTAAGAACAAATCAGGTAGTTGTTAGTTGTATTGTTGTTAATTGTTTGCATATTTATGCTATGTGTCAAGTAATATTTATCGCAATGGTATCGATGCTCTGCATTAATAAATTCATATTTTAGATATGTAGGTTGCTTCTCTGCATCAAGTGGTATCAGAGAAGGTTTTTCTTTGTGATTTGTACCTAAATTGTATTATGTGAGATAGGGTATAAAACACCTATTCATGGTGGTTTCTCGGAAAGGGTGTTGAAAGGTCAAGTTGGGTTACAAAATTGGGAGTTAGGTCTATAGGTTTTGGTGAGACATATACAACTTGTAAGAATATCATCATGAAGAAAAGGAGTAGAAAGAGCGGGTGCAAAAAATTGAGAACTAGATGATTTTATATGGAGAATAGAGGAATTGGAGAATGGAAGGAATGGGGATGTTGAAGTAGATTCATATCCAAAAGAAGAAATTAAAGAGGAACATGATGGTGAAGAAAGAGATCCAACAGTTAGGCTGATTTTTTACTTGAGTAACAGGGCTAGTACACAAGTTGAGGTTTCCTGTTATGATGGTATTCTGAGAGTTGATATTCTCATTGATTCGATTGGGGAAAATGTCTAGGACCCAAATTGGGTGAGAATTTCCAGTACGAAACTGAAGGGCCATTAAAAACTATGGTGGTATATGTTGTATAAGGATATAGCTAATATTCAACTAAAAAATATTAAAATGTGGAAGAAGATGGTCACAAAAATCAAGAAGAAATTTATTTGTGTTCATTACCAACAAAATTTGCATAGACAAGTCTAGAACCTAAGACAAAGGGAGACACTGAACATTTCTTTAGGTTGTCACTCTAATAAGACATCAAAGAAAGGGAATTTCAACGAGTTGCAAGGTATGTAAATGGATTAAAGTATTTAATTCAAGATGAAATAAGTACACATTATTTTCACACTATTGATGAATCCTATCAAGTTTCCTTGAATGCGGAAGACAATATTTATAGGAAAATATAACCAAGAGGTAGGGCAACATGTTCTAAAGGAAGAGGTAAAACAGTGAATTTTAAAAGCAGTGAAGGGAAGAAGAATATACCAGTGGGAAAGGTGGTAGAGGAGGAGGTAATGCTAGGAAAGACAGAGGAGGATTGAGAAGAGGAAAGGGTAAGTATGTGACTAGTTTTTATTGTCTTGGAGTATAAGACCATAAGAAATCTGAATGCCCAAAAATACAAGATTCATGGGGAAGAGGTGAAGCAAAGACACAAGTCACGTAGGCCAATGAGGTTTCTATTATTGAAGAGAATGTGATTGTTCTTCAGCAAGAACAGGGTGAGAACTTGATGTTTCAGAGAGTGTTACTTAAATCTGAACAAAAGGAACTAGAAGAACTAGAACAAAGAAATAAAATTTTTAAAACCAAATGTAAAGTCCAAGGAAAATGTTGTAATTTGGTTATAGATGAGGGAAGTATATAAAACATAGTGTCTACTAAAGTCACAAAAAAAGTGAAATTGAAGAGGTTGGTCCATCCAACTCCTTACCATGTTTCATGGTTGGTGTTATCACTCCAGGAAAGTCTCCTAGGTTGTAAATCAGAGATACTTGGTAACTTAATCTTTTTGGAAACTATTTTCTCAATAATAGGTGTGGGTTTGGATCAAGATGAATATCTCAATCTTTGGATTGTATCTTCAAGACAGTCTAACTATATTCATGCAATACAAGGCCTTCACGAGCAATTTATTAGATAGATTTGTATAACAAATGGATAAGAAAACCAATCGGTTAACCAAAACATACATAAACCATATATATGATGGGTCAACGAACTAGCCAAAGATGCTTATGATTCTTGCTTAACAAACAAAAGTAAGATGATAGTTACCATAGGACCATTAAACAGAGACAAAAGAATGAATTCCACTCATATGCATAGACAAAGATGAAGGAGGGTCTGACAATAACAAATGAAAGAAGCTTGCAGGCTTGATATATTAAAGAAAATGTCTTTCATACAAAAACAGTAGAATATAGAACTCAAAATCTAACCATTAGTTCATCTTCTAGCTTCATCTTTATAGATTTACAATACAGTTTTCAGATCCTAAAAGAATGGATCAAATATGCTAAAGATAGAAAGTCAAAACTCAATTGGAAAAGATAAGGAATGATCCTCAAAATGAGGTCAATTCCACATTTCATGGTCTTCAGATCTTGTAGAGTCCTTGTGCAGTGAAGAATAGCCTTCCAAGGCTGATTGATGACTCTTCCAAGAGATAGAATTCGAATTTGCTAAGTTGTGCAAAAATCCTAATTTGTTGCCACCAAAATAGGTACCAAAACCAACTTGCATACCTTTTCTAATCCTTATACACCAAAAATGGATCTTGAATCTGACTCTATAATTCAACATCTATCCATTACAAGTGTTTTCAAATGATTCAGATTAGTAAAACCTCGATCTGTGCAAAATTTAGCTTTCTCTGGCCAGTGACAGGTTTCAGTGGTTAACACAGAGGAATTATGGGTGTATTAACTACCGAAAGCTCTTATTTCGGTGGTTAATGAACAATCTTCCTGTTCACCTAAACCACCGAAAACTTAGCTTTGTCAAAAACTTCAAAATTGCAAAAATTGATTACCTTGATGCTTTGTTGAGTGTTCAAGGCATCTTTGATGATGTTGCTCTTCCTCGTACAGATCTGGAAACTTTAATTTGTTGTGTTGAAGATTGTGGTATATCCACCATTGTTGTAGCTAACTCGGCTAGGGTTTCCAAACCTGTATGATCTTGAGCTGGAGGTTGGGATCCTTTTATCTTTCGCCTCAGAAGTCCAAGCTGCTTGCACAACTTCATATTCTCTCTTATCAACACCCTATTCCTGTCCTTGATTTTATCATGCTTTTCCTTGAGATTTTGGTTCATGTTATAAAGTTCTGCATTTTTTTCAGTCAACTCTACATTTGTCTTTTTAATGACTCTTTCTAAAACTTCCATCTCATAGATCTGTTTCAGAATTTTATTGATTTTCTGAGTCTTGGATGCTTTAGGTTTGCTTGAAGAAGCTTTTGCTAATGGTTGACTATGTTCATCTGGAGGAGTTGGTGAGGGCAAGTTGGGATAATATTCTGCAACTTGCTCAGCCTGTTCATCACCCTGTGTCTCTGCTAACTCCAGCTCTGGCTCTGATTCACTATATGGTAAGTTCAGAGGGTTATCTCCTTCAACAAGATCTTCGGTCTGCTCACCCTCTTTACCAAACTGTAATTTCCTTTTGGTTCTTTTTCTTTTGGCAGAGGATGATTCTATTGGCTCTCTTGGAGGTGAGACAACCTTCCTTTTTCTTCGACTGCTCTTAGGGGTGATGGACTTCTTAGTAGCATACTTCTTCCCCTTTTCATCCCGTTGAAAATTAGTTTGGAACTCATTCCAAAATAGGAAGTAATTCCAGTCCACTTGTTTCTTATTCAAGGACTCTTTAACAATGAGTGTAATCAACCCTTGGTGTGACAACCTATTGGCCACTTTGGTAGGCTTCACCTTGACTTGTCTGGCCATTTTTGTGAGAGCGTTGTGCAGGTAGAAGGGTAAATTAATGGGTGATCTGCCTGTGAAATGATTCAACAGTTTGAAATGGTAGGACATAACCCTGTTATACCTGCCTTCATAGGTAATCTATACAAAAATTGCCTTCAACAGAGCTTGCAATTTAGGCTCAAGAAATGACATTGGTATGTCTTTCTTCCAGATGAGATTCTTATGTTGAGGTTGTAAATATGATTTGAACTCAATGTTTGTGGGTACAGTGGTCTTGAACCAACATTCCCCTGTCCTAGGGAGACTAGTAATCTCATTGATGGCTTCTTCATCTACCAGGAATTCCTTCCTGCCTATAACAACTATCCTCCCATCATATGATAATGCAAATGCTTCAGAGAGTTGTTGGTGAAAGTCTTCAAGCTTCCCACAGTATGAGAACATGCCAACTAGTTTGAAAAAGTCATCCACCTTAGGGTGTGCCTCTAGATACCACGTTCCATCTAACTCAAACCTGGGAGTTGGCCCAGCTTTTGGCATCTAATGAGTTGGTTGACTGTTCCTGCAATTTAGCCAAAAACCTACGAACTGGGAGACAAAACACTTAAATTTCGGAGGACACAGAGGGTGTATGTCGAGTTATAAGGCACAGAGTAGGGATGACTCAGTGTTTGATAAACCAAATCTTCAACAGATTCTAATAACAAATGTCGGCTTGATTATAGATGAGAACTCAAATTAATGCAACAGATATAATTGAACTTGGGCTTGAAAGAATCTAATGCTACCTGAAGACTCGGGCCTTCTCGAATTTGGATCACAGATGGATTGGTGACCAACAACAAAACTCGAGCTTCATATGGTGAAACGGTAATTGACTACAGACTGGGTTTGATAATGAAATCACAGGATTGCACAAAACTTTGGACTTGATTGCTAAATCAATGGATTTGAAAACATGGTTAAGTGGAGTCATTATGAGCAAATCTTCTCGAGACTTGAAGTTATGAAAGGCCATGTGCATCAACAATATAGTTAGCCGAAAATCAACTCATAAATTTCTTTGTTATGCTGAGCTTTCATGTGAAATGACAAGTGGTGGTTCGAAAGGACTACAGAGCATCAAAACCCCAATCAAGTGTAATGATAGCATCTTACCTTACCAATTCCATCAATTTTCGGTGGTTACCGTTTGATGATTGCACCAACTGACAGCTGAAACGTGCGAAAGCACATGCTTTTCTTTTTCCACGTACAAACCTTTTCGGTGGTTAACTGAGATTTTTTTTTTCCCTCTTAACTACAGAGAACGAAGGCTTTTAGTGGTTAATGAGCGCTTTTCAGGCCCACCTAAACCACCAAAACCTGAGATTCTCTCTTTTTCTTGACAAAACCAAATCAAATGTTTTTTCCAAGTTTATTTACAGAAAATAGACTCTCTAACATACCTAAAGAAATTTAGAAATAGATTTTTGGACCACACTCTTATCACCTAAAAAGCAAAATCTCAATCAATTTATTTGAGGAGATAATAGTTGGAAAGAGCACAACAGGTGACTGTGACTAACATAGATTATTTTAGGGGACAAATTTCTCCAATGGGATAATTTTCCATGGTTTTTATCAAAACAAGATTCGCCAATTTCTATTTTTTTCTAAAAACGATTCGCCCAAATTCCATAGAATAAAATTATTATACCTTTAAAATTGCCAAAATTTTATAGAAACTATATAATATCCTTACAAATTTGAATATTTTTACAAAAATATTTCCAAACATTTTACATTTTTCATATTAAGGACTGCTAATATTAGCCCAGGTTTCTACATTTTAATATAAATTTCAATCCTTAAAAGTATCCTTGCTGACTAAGCAATGTTTATTAATCTTTCATATAGGAAGTCTCTAGGAGAAGGTATTATGTGATGTGGTTGAGGTGGATGCATGCCACATACTTCTTGGAATCCTGTGTCTATTTGACCAACAAGTTCACCATGATGGAAAGGAAAACACATATGAGTTCAAGAAAGATGGACAATGATACAAATTAACTCGAATGCTGGAAAATGTAGTGGAAATAACAAGAAATTGTGTTGGTATAAGAACTAGTAACATCAAAATCATGGTATGTTCTGCCAATGAATTTTTGTAGGAAGAAAGAAGAGAAGAATTTTGTTTAACAATGATTCCAAAATAAGTAAAGAAGGGAGACGTGCCCAATGTTGTACCTGCAGAAATAATTCCTTTTCTCGATAAATTAAGGAAATTATTGTTGATGATTTACTAAAGGGATTACCTCTGAGCATAATTATTTCTCTTCAAATTGATTTAATTCCTGGATCAAGCTTATTTGACAAGGAACCTTACAATATGACTCCTACAGAGACTGAAGAGGAAAATAGACAAGTATCGGAGCTGCTAGATAGAGGATTGATTAGAGAGAGTTTAATCTCATGTGTAGTACCAACAATATTCACTCCAAAGAAAACATGAGAGTGGTGGATGTGGACAGATTCACGAGCCATAAATCGAATAATCATGAAGTACCGATTTCCTTTTTCAAGGATGGAATATCTTATGGATTGTTTAGTGGGGCTGCATAATTCACAAAGATTGATTTGAAGAGTGGTTATCAGAAGATTCGGATAAGTGAAGGTGGTGAGTGGAAAAATACCTTTAAGACTAAAGATGGCTTGTCTTAATGGTTAGTTATGCCATTTGGGATAACTAATGCTCCTAGTACATTTATGAGGCTTATCAATGAAGTCTTCAACCCATTCATGGGAAATTTTGTTGTAGTATACTTGGATGTTAGTTTAATATTTAGGAGGAACAAGGAAGAGAACTTGGAGCATGTGACACAAGTGTTACAGTGGTTGCAAGAGGAAAGGTTGTTGATTAAATTGAAGAAATGTACATTTCTGTAGAGAAAATTGGTGTATTGGGGATTTGTGGTTTCCAAGGAAGGATTGAAGATGGATTCCAAAAAGGTGAAGGCTATTTTGGAATGGCCAAAACCAAGTGGATTCCAAGTTTTGGAATCCACTTTTAAAGTTAGAAGCTTCCATGGATTGGAGAGGTTCTATCAGAAGTTCATTAGAAACTTCAGTGAAATTTGTGCACCACTTAGTGAATGCATGAAGAAGGGAAAATTTGAATGGACAACAACAACAACAATGAAGGCATTTGCATATTTTAAAGGAAGGGGACAAAGAAGATTGTTTTGTCACTTCCAAACTTTGACGAGGTATTTCAAGTTGATTGTGATCTAAGCGGGACAATAATTGGAGAAGTTTTAAGCCAATAAGGGAGATCAATAAAATTCTTCCGTGAAAATTTGAATGATGCTAAAATAAAGTATTTTGTGTATGATGAATAATTTTATGCAATAGTGAAAGATTTAAATAAGTGGAGACACTATTGGTTTCCCAAATAATTTGTATTTTTTACTGATCACAAGCTGTTGCAATACATCAACAGTCAACGTAAGTTTAATCAAAGACATTCTAAATGGGTTGACTTCTTACAAAGTTTCACTTTTATTCTGAATTATAGATCCGGAATGTCAAATAAAGTGGCAGATTCTTTGAGTAGAAGAGTGTTACTACTTAACACTTTATCTGTAGAAGTGGTGAGTTTGGAAAGCATGAAGAATTGTATGAATAAGATGCATATTTTTGAGAAGCGTGGAAAGCTTGTAAGGAACAGTGAAGTGTCAATATAACAATGTTCCTTGATTATGACATACATGAAGTATTCTTGTTTAAAAATAAGCAATTGTGCATTCCTCAAGGGTCAGTAAGATTGAATCTTATCAAAGAACTACATGGTGGAGGATTAGGTGGAAATTTTGTCATGGATAAGACCACAACATTGGTGAAAGAAAGGTATTTATGGCCTAGCATCAACAAGGATGTTAGAAATTTTGTTGAATGTTGTAGAAAAGGGAAGAAGTCAAAATACGAGACTGTATGTACATTTCTAGTACCTGAGTAGCCTTGGGAAGATGTGAGCATGGATTTTGTTTTTGGGTTTCCTAGGACAAAAAGGAAGCATGATTCTATGATGGTTGTAGTAGATCAGCTTTCAAAGATGGAAAATTTCACAACGTTCAAGAAGAAAAGTGATGCAATTGAAGTGGTTGTTTTATTCTTCAAGGAAGTTGTGAGACTTCAAGGTTTTCCAAGGAGTATTACTTTGAACCGAGACATGATATTTATTGGTCACTTTTGGAGGGACTTTTGGAATAAAATGGGATCCAAGATGTTGTATTGTTCATCATATCACCCAAAAACCAATGGGAAAACTGAAGTGGTAAACAAAAGTCTTGGAAATTTGTTGAGGAGTTTGAGTGGTCAAAATACCGGACAATGGGATATGGCCTTGGCACATGCTAAATTTTCCTATAATGATTTGATGAATAGATCAACCGAAAAGAGTCCTTTACATATTGTTTATGGTAGGTCCCCAAGAGGAATTGTAGACTTGATAAAGTTTCCATATTTGATAGAAAGGAAGAGTGTTGATGCAAGTGATTTTGCGGATGATCTTCAAGAATTGCATGAACACGTGAAAAGGAGGCTACAACAGAGTAATGCCAAGTACAAAAGGAGGGGAAATCTGTAGAGAAGAATGAAATTTTTTGAGGAAGGTGAACTGGTAATGGCACATTTGCGGAAGGAAATATTCCCCAATGGTACCTACAATAAACTGAAGTATAAAAAGATATACCCATGCATAACTTTGAGGAATTTTTTTGAAAATGGATATAAGTTAGAATTACCATAGGAATTGGATATCTCTTTGATATTCAATGTTGCATATTTGTATGAGTATCATAAAGGAGAAGAGAGTGATGGAATAGGTATGCCATATGAATGGCATATACAACTACGTACCATTCAAACCAATGGAAGAAATGGAAGAAATTTTGGCCACAAGGGTTGGTAAAGAAACCCATCAAAAGAAATAAGGAATATTTAATTAAATGGAAAAACATGGCATTAGAAGATGCATCGTGGGTTTCCATGAAGGAGCTATCACGTCAATGAAGTTATTCAACCTATCAACCAATTACCACATGAGCTCGAAGATCATGATTTTTATTACTAGGGGTGTCTGATGTAGGAGAATCCTTGGCCTTGGGCAATCCGCATCACCAAATTTGTTTTGTATTTATGTGCAAATAGATTGTACTAGGAAGAATAAGGACCTTGTTGCTACTTTTATGCTGTTACTCCTATGATGTTACTTTGTGCATGTGTTTCAATTCCTATGGTGTCACTTCAAGAAACCATCCATGTGTCTCAATAAGATCAAGTGCCAAGTGGAAATCACTTGTGACAATAAAAATAATGAATGGTGAATTGGGAAGATGGTTGGCAACGAAATATCACGACAATCCATCACCTCAACTTCCCGAGAAACAAAATGGCCAGGGAAATAAATCAACATGCAGAGAAGAGATACACATGGGAGGAGAATAGAAGAGGCTCAGAGAGGGATTGCGACGAGAGACAATGTGCACAAACAACTAGTTCAAAAATAACCAGTTCATATCGATAACTCATAGGTCGATGTAATAAGACCATGGTTAATGTACCAACTATTGTTTTTTTTTCAAATACTGTCACTGATTGTAATAAATTATTCGATTACAATAATGAATTAAATCATTCACAATTCTATTGCTTGTAATTTATGTGATTCATTATGCACTCTATTATCACATGAAGTTGTTATGGGTCAATTTCATCCTTAGGTTTTTAATTTTTTATCCTTGTCTTTTTTAAGCTTTACTTTTGATTTTCTCCTTATGGTTTTCTTAGGTCTTAGCAAAAAATAAATGTAAGGTTGAATGTTGGCCCATACCCTTGGATCATACCTTTGGTTCATTCCTTTGGTTTATACCTTCATCTCATCACACAATTAGACATTCATCACCATCACCCTTATGCCACCACTAGTATGACATGTCACTACGTCCACTATGTGGCTAAACCCCTCCACTCTGTCCCTCTACTCATTAGAAGGTGAAATCAATTTGTTTTAGTATGCTATCAACTCATCGGGACATATCGTAGCACATCTTGAGTACATCCTCCCTCATTACCATTATTGAATTTATGAGGCCTGTGTCAGTCGTTCTCATTGATTTCATGATCCATGTTTTAAAGGAAATAAGTTTGGATTTACCCATTTAAGGATGTCTAACTGTTTTCTCAATATTTGAATTTTTCTCCTAATTCGGCGCTATAGAAACACCCAAGTTCAGACAGGCGCTACAAAATCTGCTACAAATTGGTTGACCGAGGGGAATTGGAGGTTAAATTTGTTGCAGACTGTTTCATGTTATCTGAAGCATATCTACTCTCAAGCCACGGTGTCCAGGTACTCCTTGAGTTTTCTGAGATCTGTTGAAGATCAGATTAAATTTGAGCTTATGTTTCTCTTCTTGGGCACTACGAATTGAGGATCTACATTCCAAACCTACCCCTTTACCTTTTCTATCACCAAATTCCCATCTTATCTACAGTATTGTCAACCTCTTCTATCACAATTGATAAAATCCTACTATCAGAGACATTGTGCCTATATATTTCTTGGCCCTTGTTGTTATACTATGAAATATGCTACAAATTATGCTACAGATCCCTTGTTTCAGTGTTGTGAACCTGTGCATAAAACTCAACATTGTTATCCTCTGATTGCATGGCCTGTATCAACTGAATTCCTTTAGATTTTTATTTGTTATTCCAAGTCTAAAATCTATCTATGTTGAAAGTTTAAAGAGCCTTGTTAATTTAAGTGATGATGACCTTGCAAATGGTGGTGAAATGTTAGCTTTAAACCTTGATAGTTGCTTCTTCCTTGCATATACTATTTTCTGAGGAGGTTTACTCCATTTCTGAACCATCATATTTCACTTTCATTAGCTTAGAAGGAAAACTATGAAGCCTTAAAAGAATCCAGTTGTGAAAGAGACCATCATTCAAACCCTAAGACCTCTATCCTTGTTTGGTCTCTCATATCTCTTAGATTATTGTAGTTTTTTCCCTCTTTTTTATAGCAAATTGATACACCTCAACAAAATAAGTCTCACAAGGGTAGGAGTGTAGTCAGGACAGAGCCTTGTGATATGCAGTTGTTTGATGTTGAACCTACGATCAGAGAGGTATTCCAGAGGGTTGGATGTTTAAATTTCTATCAGAATATGCAGAGGGGATTCCTTGAGGTATCCAGAGAGTTTGCCTTAAATTTTGATGGCACTAAAACCAAGGTGGGAATGCTTGAAATGGAGGTATTATAAGCCACCATTGCCACAACCACTGAGATACCCAACACTAGTGAAATATGGTTTAAATCCATGACTCTTAATGCAACCTTCTCTAAAACGTTTCTCAAACCATAACATCAGGAAGATAACCTATCAAAGAGAGTTCCTCTGAGCCACTTGGTTGAGGGATTTGATAAGATGTTAAATGTGATCCAGAGGTATTTTACCTATGAGGGAAGATTCAATATGATTTACCAATACCACATTAGACTTTTCCTACACTTCATAAGAAAAGACCTTATGAACATCCCTTTCTATTTGTTTAGAAGTGTGGGGAAAATGGTTGATAGGGTCCAAGCCAAGTCCAAGGTTGTGGACATAAATGTTTTCCACTCAGGGTTGATTAGGATGCTTTTGATGGAGGAGTTGAAGAAAATAAACATAGATTGGGATAAATTCATTGCCTCTTCACATATGCAATAAAATGTAGCCCCTACTCCTCAATCTAAGGTGGAAATACCTCTACAAGCTGACAATGTTGTTCACACAGAAACAAGTAAAAATATAAAGGGAAAACACATTGCCAAATATGATGAGGCTCCTAAGGAACAAGAAGAGGAAGAAGGAGGAGCTCATCACTTTCCACAAAGGGAATTTTCACCCCAAGATTCTCCAGAACTAGAAGAAATTATCTCAGCTAAAACCACAGGACAAAAGGGAGAAAGTGACTCTTTCCCTAACCTACTACTTCAGTTGAGACTAGATATAAGAGGCCCTTCACCAGGTAATCAACCGAGAAGGAAAATGTTGAACAAGAGGTCATAGCAGAAGCTCCTTTCAAGAGGAAGGACAAGGGTAAAATTGAGACTGTTGAAAAACACATTGAAGTCATAGACATAACTACTCCCCCCTAAAAAACCTACCTTCAAAATATTGATCAGACAACTCAGAGATTCCATAAAGGGGGTTTCTCGCCTAAAGGAATAAGGGTTGGTTGAGAGGAAAAAGTTGAAGGACCTTATGGATATGTACAAGGAAACCATTGATCTGGCCAGATTTACAGCAAAGAGATTTATGCTCCTTCATAGACAACTTAGAAATCTATACAGGAAGAACATAGACTTACAATCTCAGATCAGAAATCTCAAGCTGGAGTTACAGCCCTTAAAATATGAGTTAGCTCAAAGAAATCTCAATGTGCTAGCTCAAGATGCAACTAGGAGAAGTACAAGACTAAGGAGATGAGATGGAGTGGTTGAAAGACCCTCAATTTTGATGATGATCATCATTGCATTTTGAATTTTTTGTGGGAAGTATCATGATTATACCTACTTAGGAGGCATCTACAGGCTTATACACCTTCTACTAAGGATTCTGGTTATTTTTGGATCAAACTGCATAACACAGAGAGCTACATGACATTTTTGTAGTGCCTGGTGCTGCGAAATGGTCTACACAGATAAAGGCTGCAGGTTCACTATGGAATGCATTGCAAAATCATTTACACATGCAAAAGTTGCACAGTCGCTGCGAAATCAATTGTGAAAGGACCTAGACAGACAAAAAAATGCAGTGTTGCTACAAAATCTACTGCGAAATAGTGTACACCGGCAGGTGCTGCAGAATTCGCTATAGAATTCATTACGAAATCCACTACGAAGTAGATGATACAGTCAACACTTCAGGGTTCACTGCAAATTCCAGTTTTGATGGGTTTTGAGGGAATCAACGGTCACCAGGTGGAAAATGGAGCTTAGCACATATACTTGAAGGTCAGTTGAATCTGGTGGACACATGGTAGTGAAGGAGATGTGCTCAAGGAATAGATCACTATGCAAAGATTATGGTGTTAGGGTTGTTGCCAACATTTTCCCTATTTTTAGCATTTTGTTTATTCCACTTGTACAAATGTAACATTTCCAGTTTTAAGTGGAAGAATCCTAAGCTAGAGGATCCATATCGAATTTCATGATTTCACTCATTGTTTATACTATAAATGAATCATTAGAAGTACATTTTGAGGTTCAAATGGTTGA
This sequence comes from Picea engelmannii, assembly GCA_009831015.1. Lineage (NCBI taxonomy): Eukaryota > Viridiplantae > Streptophyta > Pinopsida > Pinales > Pinaceae > Picea > Picea engelmannii. The sequence continues at coordinate 76,306 of ML796584.1, forward strand.
GCTTAGACTCCCTTATGTAATGTTTTGATGTAACAGAGCTAGACTTTGGTTTTTATGTATGAGATCTGAGACATTTTTCCTAACAGAAGTCAACTTCCTTTTCCATTATATTTCTTCTTTCTTACTCTTATTTTCTCATTATTGTTTGATTCAATTGAGATATTATAGATGTGTTACAATGTATGCTAGATTGTGATGATGTTGTAATTGTTATCATTGTTTTGAAGTTTAGATCAAGAAGCTCTTGTGTCTAAGATTTTTCTTCACTTGTCTTCGAGTAAGGCCTGATGCTAGTAGTAGACTTATTCATCCATATCATTAATTATTCCATATACTCACATTTATATTTAAATCACTGACTGAATTTAGCCAAGACCTCACTAGCTTATGCATTCTTACCTACAAATTTATGTGCTTGAACATTGTTGTGCTGAGTTTTGTCCATTTGACACTTTATCATAAAATTACCATTACAAACCTATTTGATGGGTAATGGGCTTATCCTATATCAATCTGTGGGTGACTCTCAGTGCTAACATTATTGGTGTCATTTCTAGGGAACAGATTGGAAACATTTCCCTGGGATTGAATGACAAAGAAATATTGATTCTAAAGCTACATTAGAAACTAGTACATTGAAGATTGGAACTTGTACCTGATGAATCCACTGTTTCATTTGTGTCTCCCAAAGGTAGACACATGAGATCTATTCCACATCTACCTTTGGCTACACCTAGAGATGACCCAGAGAATATTATCAAGAAGGGAAAAGCATCTCAAGAAGGATTTTCAGCTACTATACCAAGTACTTCTGGTCATTTTCCTGATTCCACTTTTAATATATGAGTAGCTATATCTAGTTCTCCTCTTTTACCCTCTGTTGAGATTTCTATAAATTTGGATCTTGAAGATTTCCCTGTAGAATACTCTTCTTTTTATCCCAAATTGAAAGAAGAAAGTTTTGAAGTTCTTTCCTCTCCTGATGTTGTAAGCTGGTTTAGACTCAAGAGCTTAGAAGATTTTCCTACCTTGGGTTCTCCATCTCCTCCTCCTCTTAAAATTGTTGTGAAAAAAGAGGAAGAAACCTCAATTCCCTTGGAACCTACACCATCCTCTTCAAAGAATCAACCTCTCCTTGTGAAAACTGAAATCTGTCCATCCTACATTCCTTCTTCTCCCAAGCTACACATAATCAAGACTGCAATTTTACCTGTCAAGAATCAATGTCCTCCTTGTTCTCCTAGAATTTATAATCCAATGGCAGGTTCTAAACTTCCTAGAAATATGATGGATGTCATAGTAGCTGCTAGGTATGCCCCTCTTGTGTTACCTCAGCCTATGAATTCTCTCCTAGTTGGAGATTACCTTAAGTACATGCCCAAGTTTACAGGGGAGGAGGACATAACTGAAGAAGAACACCTTGCAACCTTTTATAGTTATTCTGACAATCTTAATATTGAGAATGAAGATGTATGGATGAGATTTGTTTTACAGAGCCTTGATGGTGAGGCTAGAAAATGGTTTAGGGGTTCAACTCCTGGATCTATTGTTGGAATTGAAGCTTTGGATGATGTCTTTCTGAGGCATTGGGGATATAAGAAATATTTCCTATATTATATCACATATTTTGGGTTTCTCAAGAGGAAAGAAGGGGAATATGTTTCAGAATTTTCAAAAATATTCAATAAAATGTACAACAAAATCCCCATAGAAATTAATCCCTCAAAAAATTCTTCCAAGATCACCTATGCGAATGCTTTTGACCCTGATTTTTTCCTCCTATTGAGAGAAACAAGATCTACCTCTCTATCTCATATGCAAGATGCACCCTTGGAGGTACAATCTAACATATTGGCATATGAAAATCTTAGGGGAAAATATGATAGAGATAGGAGAAAAATTAGGGTTGAAGATTCAACCTCAAATTCCTCTACTATCAATCCTCAAGTTGATGAACTAACAAAATTGGTAAAATCACTTTTTGTTGAAATGGAAAAGATGAAACTTGAAGGAAAATAGAATTATAGAAACACGCAGAATGATGATAATAGAGGAAATTTCAGAAGACCAAACAATGCCTCTCAGGTCCTTCAAAGAGATCAAATAAATACGGATAGGGATGATAAAAAATTCCAAACCCCTCTCCAAAATAAACTAGTTGATGATGAAGTAGGAGAGGATGAACAAACTGATCCAGAAATTCATTGTCTGGGTGATACCTCTCCTTCCCCTCATTTAACTCAATCTGCATATGAAGAGTCTCTTATGGACATCCAATTGAATGAATTGAGTAAAGGGGGAAAAGCCAATGAAAATTCAAATAAATACAAACTAAGGTCAAAAAAGAATGAGGGGAAGCCTAACACATCAGATGAGTCCAATAAAATTGAAAATTATGTTAACTATGTGGCATCTAGCAGTAAAGAAAAAGAGGAACCAAACCCTTAAGAACTGATTAAGACCCATGCCCCAAAAATTAAGGAGATTCTAAAATCTCCCTCGGGTAAAATCATGAACACGGGTAACACTTTTGTGAGAATCGGGTCTTGAAAATTCCTAGCGGCATTTTTTCGGCCGAAAAAATGTTCCTAGGATTTTTTTTCGGCCGAAACATTTTTCGGCCTAAAATTTGCACGTCAAATTGAATGATGCTGTGAAGGCACCCTCGAAATTCATGTACAATATTTTTTGTATGATTTTTTTCCTGCGGTAATCATATTTCGGCTGAAAGACTTTTTGGCCGAAATGTTTATTTTTAACGGATTCCGTTAAAAACTAGGTTTCGAACGAAAGAATATTTCAGTCGAAAACCTGAAAATTGGACTGTTTGCAGCAAACTACAAATTCTCTATAGCTTACTTGATCTTTGGAGGTAGCGGACTCCTACAAATACTTATAATTTAGTTTTGAAATTGATACCAACATTTTCAAAATTGAGTCTACTTTCATTGCATATAATTTGTTTTCATTTTCATTTTTTTTTATCTAATTTTATTTAATTTTATAAAACAATCACTGCATAATATTTTTAGGTGAGATTATGATTCAGGGAAATGAAAAGTCCATATCTCTAAAAATATAAAATGGAAAATTATGGAAAATTTATATTCATAATCCTTAAACTGTTCTCTTCAAAAGGGTATTTTTAGATTTTACTTTTAAGTAAAAATTAATATAGATAAATGGTGTGGGAAAACATGTGTTTAAAATCTGTAACGTTTTCAGATTGGTTAACTTCAAAACATTCTAGAAATTATAATATTCAACCGTTAGATTCAAAACTATAGTCATCACAAAATAGAGTCTGTGTAGATTGTTGTAGTATATTTCATTTGTCAAAAACAAAAGTTTAATAATGGATACATTGTTGTGGGAAAAAACAACTCATTATCTTTCCCTTCATTTTTAAGGAACATATTGTTAAACAATTGCCAAATTGACATATCAAATATCAATAAAAAAAAATTTGAAAAATAATCATTAGAAAGCTAACAAAATTATTCACAAGTTTTTCTTTTTACAGTAAAGTACAATTCTAAATAAAATAAATACTTTTGTTTGCCAGAAGTTGAAGAACCTGTTAAAATAAAATAAAAATTGTCATAAAACAAGAAAAGGTGTTACCCATATTCATGATTTTACCCTGGGTCTTCCTTTAGCTTTGAGAATGAAATTCAAAAGATAAAAATCCCAGTACCCTTTTTAGAGCTAATTAAAAATGAAGAGTTTAAAAAATATCTTCCCAAGATGTTGCAACCTGAATCTTCCTCCAATTCCGCAGACTCCGTGAATCTTCAAGATGAAAAACCAACAGTCATATTGGGGCCTTTGGTAGAAGATATGGATGACTCATCTCCTCCTTTATAGACATCTTTGAATTTTCATGATAAAGTTTTTCACAACTGCTTGATGGACTCAGGTGCATCTCATAACCTTATGCCCAAAACTGTCATGGATGAGCTTGGTATGGAAATTAGAAAAACTTATCATGACCTATACTCATTTGATTCTAGAAAAGTGAAGTTCCTTGGGGTAATCAAAGACCTGGTTGTTACCTTGTTCCAATTTCCCATGAAGAGTGTGGTCATGGATATTGTGGTGGATGATTTCCCCCCTAAGTTTGGGATGCTCTTGTCAAGATATTGGATCAAAATACTAGGCAGAACTTTGTAGATGGACCTTTCATATGCCACCATTCTTGTATTTGGAGGAGAGAACAAAAGGATTTATAGGGAAGCACAACTAGCTTACATCATCAGTGATGAAGCTAATCCTACAAACCACCCCATTTTTGCAGTTGATATTGATTTATGATCCAATATTTTGTAGCTCACTGATGATCCTCAATCACCTATTGAAATCAGAAAACAACCTATTGAAACTTGTGAGGTTCCTCTTCAAAAGGTGTTGGTGTTGGAGTGGTCTTTATTTCCCCAACTCAAGAGATCATATTTTTGTCCTATAAAATTGAATTTGAAACCAAAAATAATGTAGCACAATATGAGGCTCTTGTTTTGGGTTTGAGGGTTGTTAAAGATATGAAGATTGAAGAGTTAGCAGTGTTTGGAGATATTGAACTAATTGTACATCAAGTTAAAAAATTGTATCAAGCTAAACACCCCAGGTTAAGGACTTACATAAATGAAGTTTGGGATCTTATTGATAACTTATTCTCAACTTTTAATATCTCTTTTGTTCCAAGAGAAGAAAATACTATGGCATATTCTTTGGTTGTTTATGCAAGCAATTTTAAAATTGCTTCCCCCCCCAAGATCAAATATGATGTGGAAGTGAAGTATATACCCTCTATACTTGAAAATGTCAAACATTGGAAGGTCTTTGCGGATGATCTTGAGATCAAAAGATTTATGGAAAATATGGAAGAGTTTCCTACTCTTCATATTGATCAAGATCATGATGATACCAAAAGGCCTCATGCTAATATTTTCCTCAATAAAATTGCAGACCACAAGATTGTTCAATTTCCCAGTAACCATATTCCAAAAGGAGTTCCTTTGGAGAGATTATTTGACAGAAATTATGTTGTTGTGAAGGTTAAAGGTTCAAGTGAAGAGGATGATGTGACAAAATGAAATTTAGGTACAGAGGAAAATACAAAATATGTGAAATTGTCTAGTAGTTTATCTAAATAGCAAAGGGTTGAGTATGTTAATATTTTAAAGGAGTTTTTTGATATATTTTCTTTGAAATATGAAGATCTACAAACTTATGACACAAGCATCATTAAACAAAGGATCCCTTTGAAAGAGGAGACCAAGCCATTTAGGTAGAAACTCGGACAGATAAATCCCATGTTTCTTCCTATTATGGAAAAGGAAGTTAAGAAGTTGTTTGATGCCAAGATCATCATACCTTTAAGGTACTCTAAGTGGGTGGAAAAATTGGTCCCTGTGAGGAAGAATAATGGTTAAATCATACTTTGTGTTAATTTCATAAATTTGAATAGAAGTTCTAATAAAGATAATTACCCCTTGCCAAAGATGGAGCATATTTTGTAGAGGGTGACTGGCTCATCAAGGATGTCTATGATTAATGGCTTCTCGGGCTAAAATTAGATCTATGTCCTACCTGAAGATAGAGAGAATACAACCTTCACTACTCCTTGGGGCACATTCATGTATGCTAAAATGCCCTTTGGACTAATGAATGTAGGAGAAATCTTTCAACGAGCAATGGATATTTCCTTTATTGGGGAGAAGGACAAATTTTTGGTCATCTATATGGATGACATTATAGTTTTCTCAAGATATGATAAGGAAAATTATTATCATTTTAAAAAGGTCTTCCTAAAGTGTAGAAAGTTTGGTCTCTCTCTCAATCCTAAGAAGTCTTCGTTTTCTATGAAAGAAGGCAAGTTATTGGGACACATTGTATCAACATAAGGAGTAAGAATTGATCCAAGTAGAGTAGAGGCAATCCATACTCTGTCTCTTCCTAGATCCAAGAAGGAAGTCCATTCTTTCTTGGGTAAAATCAATTTTCTGAGAAGATTCATCTCTAACGTTTCTTAATTGGTTAAGTACATCACATATATGCTTAGGAATGAGAATGAGGTGAAATGGACTGTTGAAGCTCATGATTCTTAAAATGAAAAAATAATTTATTGAAGAACCTGTTCTCATCAACCCTGATTATTCAAAGGAATTTATGATATTCTCATTTTCCTGATATGACACATTGGTTGTTGTCCTTCTTCAGAAAAACACAGAGGGGTTGAAACAACCTATTTCCTTTTTTAGCACAGAATTGAGGGATGCATATATGAGGTATGATATTATGGAAAAGAAGGCTTATGCTTTGGTTAAAGCCCTCAAATACTTTATAGTATACATTCTACCTTCCAAGATTATTTCCTATGTCCCATCATCCTCTGTGAAAGAAGTATTTATCCAACCTGACATATATGGAAAGAGGAGCAAATGGATTGCCAAAATTTTGGAATTTGACCTTGAAATGAAGCCTACAGAGTTGGTGAAAGGACAAGGTTTAGCTAGATTGATGTTTGAATCAAATTGCAAAGAAATGTGGGTTAATTTCATGAACCTAAGCTTAGAAAATCAACAAACTGATATTTATTTCAAAATCTCTGATAGCAGTCCCAAATTGGCAGAATGCACTTGGTACAAAGACATCATTTATTTTCTGCAAAATTTACAGCCTCCTAATGGTTTGGAGAAGAAAAAGGTAAGATATTTGAAGCTAAAGGCAATCATATATTGTATCATTGATCACATATTGTATTGGAAAGATCCTCTAGGGGTTCTCTTGAGATGTCTAGATCCACAAGAGGCTCAAAGGGCCATGACTAATTTTCATGATAGCTTGTGTGGGGGTCATCAATTGTGGAGAACCACAACATATAAGATCCTCAGACATGGGTATTTTTGGCCCATCCTTTTTACTGATGTTTGTGTAAAGATTAGAGATTGTGAAAAATGTCAAAAGTTTTCAGGAAAGAAGCAACTCAAATATTTTCCTGTGAAGCCTGTCATGGTTTATGGCCCCTTTCGATAGTGGGGACATGACTTCATTGGGGAAATTCATCCAGCATCAAGTGGTCAACATCGGTGGATATTGACTGAAACTGAATATTTCACAAAGTGGATAGAATCCATTCCTATAAGGAGTGCCTCCCACAAGGTAATCATTAGTTTTCTTGAGGATATCATGTCAATATTTGGTTGTCCAAGCAATATTGTTACTGACAATGCTGCCTCTTTCAAAGTTGAATCATTGGTCAAGTTTTGTGAGAAGTATGGGATCTCATTAGTCCACTCTACTTCTTATTACCCCCAAGGAAATGGTTTAACAAAGTCTTCGAACAAGAGCCTTGTATAGATCATCAATAAGTTATTGGAGGACAACAAGAAAGCATGTGACTCAAAGATAAAATTTTCCCTATGGGCTGATAGCATTACTACGAAGAAATCACTTGGTATTTCCCCCTTTCAAATTGTATATGCGATTGAAGCTATTTTTCCTACTCAACTTTCCTTGCCTGTGGAAAATTTCCTTCAAGATCAACAAGGAGAACCTGATGATATGGTCAAAAGGATACAACAACTAGTAGAAGTACAACAGACTAGGGAGTATCTCCTTGATAAAGAACATAACCATAAATAGAAGATCAAGCAAGCCTTTGACAAGAAGGTAAGAAAAGAATATTTCCAGCTGGGAGATATGGTGCTCAAGTGGGATGCACCCAAGAAATACAAAGGAAAACATGGTAAATTTGAAGCCTTGTGGATTGGTCCTTTCAAGATTTCTGAGGTGTTTCAAAATAATACTTATAAATTGCAAAACTTGGAGAATTTTGAATTTTTTTGTTGTCCTGTTAATGGGTACTTTTTAAAGAAATATTTTTCTTAAACCATGAGTGGTTGTCTCATCCATTGTAAATATCATTTTTATTTTTCTTTCTGTTTGAATAAATGACCCCATAGCCCTAGGATAAGACATTGAATCCGCTTGTTTGTGGCAGCTTGCAGGGAGCATGCCATCCCCTGTGGAGCCAATGTTATCACATGAAGTTGTTATGGGTCAATTTCATCCTTACGTTTTTAATTTTTTATCCTCGTCTTGTTTAATCTTTACTTTTGATCCTTTACATTTTTAATTTTTTATCCTTACATTTTTATCCTTGTTTTAACACAAAATAAATGTAAGGTTGAATGTTGGCCCATACACTTGGCTCATACCTTTGGTTTATACCTTTGGTTCATTCCTTTGGCTTATACCTTCATCTCATCACACGATTAGACAACCATCACCCTTATGCCACCACTAGTCTGACATGTCACTACCTCCACTATGTGCCTAAACCCCTCCACTCTGTCCCTCTACCCATTAAAAGGTCAAATCAATTTGTTTTAGTACGCTGCCAACTCATCAAGACATTTTGTAGTGCATATTGAGTACATCCTCCCTCATTACCATTATTTCATTTATGAGGCTTCTGTCAGCTAATCTCATTGATTTCAGGATCCATGTTTTAAAGGAAATAAGTTGGGATTTACTCATTTAAGGATGTCTAACTATTTTCTCAAGATTTGAATTTTTATCCTAGTTCAATGCCGCAGAAACACCTAAGTTTAGACAGGCATTATGAAATCTTCTATAGACTGACTGGCAGAAGGGAATTCGAGGCTAAAGTTGTTGCAGGTGTTTTCATGCTATCTGATTAATATCTACTCTCAAGCCACAATGTCTAGGTACTCCTTGAGTTTTCTGAGGTTTGTTGAATATCAGATTAAAGATGAGCTTATGTTTCTCTTCCTGGGAGCTAAGAATTGAGGATCTACATTACAAAACTACCCCTTTACCTTTTATATCACCAAATTCTCATCTTATCTGCAGTATTGTCAACCTCTTCTATCACAATTGAGAAAATCCTCCTGTAAGAGACATTATGCCTATCTCTTTCTTGGACCTTTCTGTTATACTGTGAAAACTGATATGAATTGTGGTACTGATCCCCTGTTCCAGTGCTACGAAACTATACACAAAACTCAACTGAATTCCTTTATATTTTCAGTTTTTTTTCAAAGTCTAAAATGAATTGAATTCCTTTATATTTTCAATTATTATTCAAAGTCTAAAATCTGTCTATGCTGAAAGTTTAAAGAGCCTTTTAAATTTAAGTGATGATGACCTTGCAAATGGTGGTGAAATGTTATCTTAAAACCTTGATAGTTTCCTCTTCCTTGCATATCCTTTTTTTTTAGGAGGTTTATTCAATTTCTTAACCATCAGATTTCCCTTTCATTACCTCATAAGTCAAATAGAAGGAAAACTCTGAATCCTTAAAATAATCCAATTGTGAAAGAGACTATCATTTAAACCCTAAGAGCTCTGTCCTTGTTTTCCTTCTCATATCTCTCAGATTACTGTAGTGTTTTTCCTCTTGTTTATAGAAAATGGATACACCTTAGCAAAAGAAGTATCACAAGGCTAGGAGTGTAGTTAGGACAGATCCTTCTAATATGGATTTTTTTGATGTTGAACCTCTTATTAGAGAGGTCTTCCAGAGGGTTGTATGTTTAAATTTCTATTAGAATATGCAGAGGGGACACCCTGAGGTAGCAAGAGATTTTGCCTTAAATTTTGATGGAAATAAAACCAATGTGGGAACCCTTGAAATGGAGGTATCTAAATCCACCATTGCAGAAACCACTACAATACCCAACACTTGTGAAAGATGGTTTAAATCCATGACTCTTAATTCAGCCTTCTCTAAAGAGTTTCTCAAACCAGGACATTAGGGAGATAACCTATCAAAGGGAGTGTCTAGGAGCCACTTGGTTGAGGGATTTGATAAGATGTTAAAGGTGACCTAGAGGTATTTTACCTGTGAGGGAAGATTCAATATGATTTACCAATACCACATTAGACTTTTTCTTCACTTCACAGGAAAAGACCTTATGAACATCCCTTTCTATTTGTTTAGAAGTATGGGGGAAATGTCTGATAGGCTCCAAGACAAGGCCAAGGCTATGGACACAAGTTTCTTCCACTCAGGTTTGATTAGGATGCTTATGATGGAGGAGTTGAAGAAAAGAAACATAGCTTGGGAGAAATTCATTGCCTCTTCACATGTGCAATTAAATGTAGCCCCTACTCCTCAATCTAAGGTGCAGAGCCCTCTACAAGATGACAATGTTGTTCACACAGAAACAAGTAAAAAGAGAAAGGGAAAACACATTGCCAAAGATGATGAGGATCATAAGGAACAAGAAGAGGAAGAAGGAGGATCTCATCACTCTCCATAGAGGGAATTTTCACCTCGACCTGCTCCAAAACTAGAAGAAATTTCCTCAGCTAAAACCACAAGCAAAAATGGGAGAAAGTTACTCTTCCCCTCACCTACTACTGCAGTTGAGACTAGAGCTAGGAGGGCCTTCACCAGGTCATCATCCAAGAAGGAAATGTTTGAACAAGAGGTCATATTAGAAGCTCCTGTCAAGAGGAAGGACAAGGGTAAAATTGAGATTGCTGAAAAACACATTGAATTCATAGACATAACTACTCCCTAGGAGAACCCTACCTTCAAAAGATTGATCAGACAACTCATAGATGCCAGAAAGGAGGTTGTTGGCCTGAAGGAAGAAGGGTTGGCTCAGAGGAAAAATTTGAAGGAACTTATGCATATGTACAAGGAAACCATTGATCTAGCCATATTTACAGCAAAAAGATTTCTTCCCCTTCATAGGAAGCTTAGAAATATACACAGGAAGAACAAAGACTTACAATCTCATATCCGAAATATCAAACTAGAGTTACAACCCTTCAAATATGAGTTAGCTCAAAGAAATATCAGTGTGCTAGCTCAAGCTGCAACCAGGAGAAGTACCCGACTAAGGAGATGAGATGGAGTGGCTGAAAGACCCTCAATTTTGATGATGATGATCCTTTCATTTTGAATTTTTTTTGGGAAGTATCATGATTATACTAGCTTAGGAGGCATATACAAGCTTATACACCTTTTGCTAAAAATTTTGGGTATTTTTGGCTCAAATTGCATAACACAGAGAGCTACAATACATTTCGTAGCGCCTGGCGCTGCGAAATGATATACACAGAAAAAGGTTGTAGGTTCGCTACAGAATTCACTACGAAATCATTTACACATTCAGAAGCTACACAATCGCTATGAAATCCACTGCGAAATGACCTAGACAAACATAAATGCACTGTTTCTATGGAATTTGTTGCGAAATAGTTTACACAGGTCGACATTGCATAATTCACTATGGAATTTTCTACGAAATCTGCTACGAATTGGTTGATACAATCAACACTTCAAGGTTCACTGCAAATTCTAGTTTTGATGGGTTTTGAGGGAATCAATGGTCACGAGGTTGAAAATGGAGGCTAGCAAAGATGCCTGAAGGTCATTTGAAGCTGGTGGACACATGTTGTGAAGGAGATGTGCTCAAGGAAAAACTCACTATGCAAAGATTATGGTGTTAGGGTTGTTGCCAACATTTTCCCTGTTTTTAGTAGTTTGTTTATTCCACTTGTATAGATGTAAGATTTCCATTTTTAAGTGGAAGAATCCTATGTTAGAGGATGCAACTCGAATTGTATGCTATCACTCATTGTTTAGACTATAAATGAAACATTATAAGTACATTTTGAGGTTCATATGGTTGAGAATACACTCCCTTATGTAATGTTTTGATGTAGCAGAGCCAGACTCTAGTTTTTATGTATGAGATATGAGACATTTTTCCTAATATAAGTGAGCATCCTTTTCCATTCTCTTTCTTCTTTATTACTTCGATTTTCTCATTATTGAATGATTCAATTGAGAAATTATAGATGTGTTACAATGTATGCTTGATTGTAATGTTGTTGTAATTGTTATCAATGTTTTAAAGTTTAGATCAAGAAGTTATTGTGTCTGATCTTTTTCTTCATTTTTCTGCTAGTAAGGCCTGGTGCTAGTAGTATACTTATTCATCCTTGTCATTAATTCTTCCATCTACTCACATTTATCTTTAAATCACTCATTGAAGTTAACCAAGACCTCACTTGCTTATGCATTCTTGCTTAGAAATTTTTGTTTTTGAACATTGTTATGTTGAGTTTTGTCCATTTGACACTCTATCATAAAATTACCATTACAAACCTATTTGATGGGTATTGGGATTATCCTATAGAAATATGAGGGTGACTCTCAGTGATAACACACTCTGAAGGAAGAACACAACTTGTAGTTGATAGTTGTATTGTTGTTAATTGTTTGCATATTTATGATCTGTATCAAGTAATATTTAGCACTATAGTCTTGATGCTCTGTATTAAGAAAGTAGTATTTTAGAGTTGTAGGTTGTTTCTTTGCATATTTTTCCCTCTCAGTCATTGTCACAGATTGGCTTCAGGTTGTTCACCAGGAATAGTTGCATGACCCAAAACTTTCCATCCTAATCCAAAAACTACAACAAGATCCTCAATATTCTCCACGATACTCTTGCCATAATGAAGAGTTTCTCTGTAAAGGCCTCATGTATTTAAACAAAAAGTAGACCCTTAAATCCATGGTTCTATATGAGTTTCATGATTCACCTATAGTTGGGCATTCACGTTTTGTGAAAACTTATGCTCAGGTATTTTTTTTTCTAGGACAGTATGAAACACGTCATATGCACCTTTGTGGCCAAATGTGATACCTATAAATGCAATAAAGGTGAGACTATAAACACTCCTATCACACTCCAACCACTTCCACTTCCAACTACTATTTGCACATATATTTCTATGGATTTTATTGTTGGATTACCTAAATAAGGAAACAGATAAATAATAATGATGATCATGGATCATATTTCCAAATATTCTCATTTACGTTCTCTTCAACACCCATTCACAACCTCCACATTGGTTCAATTTTTTATGGCTAATATCTTCAAACTCTATGACATGCCTCATTCTGTTGTTTCTAACCGTGATCCAATTTTTACTAGAGATTTCTGGAAAGAATTATTCAAGATCTAGGGAACCATTTGCATCTCATCACTGCCTATCATCCCCAAACTAATGTCCAAATTAAAGTAGTCAACAAGTGTTTAGAAACATATTTGAGGTGTTTTGCATTAGATAGACAAAATCAATGGGTTCATTGGTTACCCCTCCCTGAGTGGTGGTACAACACCTCTTAGCATACTGACACTCGCATGAATCCCTTTGAAGCAGTCTATTGACAAAGGAAACTGTCAGTTATCCCATATATGATAGGTGTCTCCAATGTTCAGGAGGTTGAATACAATCTGACAGTTTGCACAACCATTCTCCGTATTCTAAAAAAGAAACTAGTCATGGCTTAGAACCACATGAAGCAATAGGAAGATCATGGTTGTTTTGAATGTCAATTTTATAAAGGGGACTAAGTGTTTCTCCATCTGCAACCATAAAATAAAACTTCACTCAAATCCTATCACTGTCAGAAACTCACCCCCAAATTTTATGGTCATTATACTATTCTCAAATGAGTGGGGCCAATGGCCTACTAATTATCCTTTCCAAGTCAGTTTAAGCTACATCATATTTTTCATGTTTTCTGCTCGAAGAAAGTGATTGGCACTAAATGTTAGACCTAGACTAGCCTACTAGATTTAGATGAAGAAGGTTCCATTTGGCTGTAGCAACAAGAAATATTGGACCAATGCAAGCATCGTCTTTGGCAGCATACCATCAAGGAAGTCTTATTTCAATGGAAGAATACTCCACTAGAAGATGCCACCTAGGATTCGACTACTATTTTGCAGAAATTTCCTCATCTCAAGCCTTGAGGACAAGGATGTTTTTCAAAGGGGAGGGCTTGTTCGGGACCTAACCTCCCTAACCCCTCATGTAGATAGAATAATACACTTTCCATGTAATAAAGGTTGACATTAATCGATAATGCCTAGTTAATAATGTTAATGGGTCTAATGTAAGAAGAATTAATAGAAGTTTTCACTTCTAGAATGATCTTCCTCTAGATTGTTCTTTTCAAGAGAGATTTAGTATAAATAGGAGTATAAGACACATGACAAAACTTTTTCTTTAAAATTATTGTAAGAGCACTACTTTTTTGGAGGCTACCCCCTCGAAAAGACAAGTCAACATTGCTTTTTATCAATAAATGTATCATCTTTGATGTTATAAATAAAGATATCATCTTTGGTGTTTTCTATCAATAAAGGTATCATATTACATTATTTCAATTATACAATTCAAATGTTATAAATTTAAATAATTATTAAATTAAATTAATTATCAAATGAATTAAATTAAATTAATGATTAAATGAATTAAATAAAATATAACATTTTAAATTTTATGAAATTTTAAATGATTATTAAATGATTATTAAATTATTTTAAATATAATATTTTTATTTTACTAAATTTCAAAAAATATATTAGATACTTATTTTATTTTTAATTATCTTTAGTTATATTTTCAGTGTAATTAATTTATTTTTATAATTTATAATCATGAATATTTTTTTCCCTCTAACTTTTACAATTTATACTAATTTCATGTTATCAATTAATTAAAATTGAAATTAAAATTTTGTATTTCTAAGAGAGCCATATATACATATTCACCCTTTTTTGAGTTTCATGTTAACATTTTAACCACTACAAACTTTAATATCTTCGATTATATGTCCCATTTGTAACATTTTGTCTCAATTTAGTTACAAATGAAACCTCTAAATATGTGCATCATATTTATGCTTCTCTTGGTTATATATATATATATATATATATATATATATATATATATATAT
>ML796584.1:91243-104168 GCA_009831015.1 Picea engelmannii
ACATAGGTTTGATTTCTTGTCATTGTTGGTTGAGATCATGAGGAACATTTGTTTTTCTTTCCTACTTTCGTTGACATTTCTTTTGCATTTGTTGGAGTTTGTGCTACTCCTTCAAGTCTAAAATTGTCTTGTTATGGTGGCTTTTCTTATTGCATCACCTCATCTTCTTCAGCCTAATCTTCCCAACTTGTTTTTGTCCATGGACTTAACTGACTATATGATTCTACCCTAAAAAATAGAGAGACAAGTTTCTCTTTCTCCAATTTCTAAGTTGCATGTCTTTCTACTTTTCTTGAAGTATTGAAATTGGTTGGATTGGAGGATTTTCTTATTATAACATTCCTTCTGAATGAAATACTAACTAGTGATATTCCATAGAGCTGACCCACCAAGTTGGTATGCATTGATTCTTGTTATTCTTCCTAGGTCCTTTGAGGCATTGTGATATAATGTGTCATATTTCAAGGCAAGCTCTACATCTCAAAGAAAATCTCATAATCCAAATTCTATGACCAAGAATAATTTTTCCTTGTTAAATTAACTTATGTTGGAAACCCTTTGTTGAAATACATTTCCACACAATTTTTGGCATATGATAAAATTATATACCTCTTAGTTTCCTAACTAGAAAAATGGAACTTGCTTAGAGGTGAACCAATGGCTTGAAGAGAGGTGTTGAGATCATTTTGTTCTTCCTTGTTTTCCTTCCCCATTCTCTCTTCCAAACTTCTTTTTTTTTCATTTCTTTTCCCTCCTCTACACCTCCCCTTATTTCCCTTTTTATTTTATCCTTTCTGGTTACTATACTTAGTCACATTTCAGTGATTGGAAGGTTCGCGGGTTGGCAAACCTTCATCTCCATCCACTTGCTCATGTCATAATTCCACCACTACACTTAGCCATTTTTCAATTGTGCAGGTTCACAGGTTCAGGTCATCATCCTCTAAGTTAAATGACCTCCACTTTGCACCCTAGGTTCAATCATCTACACTTTGATCATCATATTTTCCGTGGGTGTTGAGCTCCAAAGTATTTTATTTATTTTTCATGCAAGTCTGAACGACTGCCTTTCTACACTTACCATATTTTTTATCATCCATAACCATCAGTTCACGGGTTCCCGGGTTGGCGAGTTCATGAAAATATCCATATTCAAACTCGCTCTCATCCGTCCCCACCATTTTTTTTCTTTTCTCAATATGAATTAACTATTTTTTAATACTAACAACTGTTGTACAAGATCCGAAAAGATCATCATTAATGGTGAAAGCATCGAGGAATTACTCATTAAATTGCATTAAATCAACATTTTCCAAGGGATTAAATTATCATTATCTCTCTGAAAATATTTATTTTAGGTTATTATCCAACTAAATAAATAGTCTCGTCAACCTATGGCAACACCATCTAGACAACAATTTTGTGGTGATACTCTGAATATGTTTGCTTGTGAAGACCAGAACTTCCAGTGGTCCAAACCATATTCATATTATTCCTCTCATCTTGAACATAAAGATCCAATTTGGGCATATGGAATCGCTCGTGTTGGGTTTGTTCCTGAGGTTTTTTATTGTAAATAACTTGTTCCATGGTGTGTGGAAAAGTAAGTGCCAAGTCAAAGAATTATACAACTCCAGAATCATTCTTTGATTTCTCTTTCACAACAATTTTTTCGCAAGATGTTAAAGTTTCCAGAGTCGACACTTACTTTCAGAGGAGAAGACTGCAAAGATTTTTTGACGAAACATAACAATGGGCTTGATCTCTTGCTTGAATATTTGGATAATCTTGCATCTATCCCAGAAGACATAACCAGAATCCAGGTTGAGTCTTTTAAAAACCCCTATCGAGAAATTGCATGGTTGTTTACTAGGTTGGCAGGTCAGGAAAGCACTACTTCTATCTCTCGCATGATTTCATATATTTTGTATTTTACAGTGAAATAGCATGCCATATTTTATTGGGGAAAACTAATTTCTATCGAAATCTCGTCCCAATTATCACAATATAAAAAGGACAAAAAATGATTTATTGCTTTTTATCTGATATTTTCTATTGAGTATTGTTTTTAATTCCCAACCTTAACCATAAGTAAGAGGGTGAATCATGAAATAGATCTAGTTACCTTTTCGTATCAGACACTATGGAGACATAAGACCCCTTTGTATTTTTATGAAGTTTATAATGATTTTGTTTCATTCTTCAAAATGTTGTTTTTGGGCGAAAATACTTCAAGGATATCTGACCAAGCTACGAGATTCTTAGAGAAAAAAGGAACAATAGAAAAAATGGAGAATCACAGTGTCATAAGGATATTCTGCTTGATAGAAAATCCTTCTTTTCTCTTGCATCATGTATCTGGCAAACTATTTATTTCATAGGTGGCAAGGAAATATAACTTCTGGCTATATTTTTTCCATGAAAAAAGGAAAAAGAAATGTATTCCCCTATCATGGAATATTGGAGAGTTTGATGCTAGAGAATCATCAGCAAGTACACGTGGCAGGACAACTTAGCACCTGAGGACCAATCTAGGATCTGGAATAATAGCTAGCACTGCAAATATTTTGAAGCTGATAGAAAACAATAAAATAAGAGATCACGCACATAGAGAGAATGAGCATGCTTGACTTGAACATTTAACCTTATTCTCGATGTAACCACAATTACGTATCAGTTAGTTTTTTTCTTTTGTATAAAGAGAGGTTTGGTACACCGTAAAGGGGGGTTACGATAGTTGTGAGAAAGTAGGAATCTCAAAGCAGTGATTGTTGTTTGATTTTTGCTATAACCATTTTCTTGCTTTTTGAATGAATATAACAGAGGAAAATTGATCCAAAGTATGGTGTGAATAGTGTTTGCAATTTCTTTGTTGTTGTCATAATATTTTCAATAATGAATGAATCTTTCTACGAGTGTATGTAGCTTTGAAATGATTGCATAAGAATTTAAAATCGCTTTTCTTCGTGAGATGGTGCAAGGTGTGCACATAGTCTGCAAAGAGTGCATTGACAGGGTTGGTTTTGACTCGTAAAACTTAGAAGAAATAGCGTAACATTTCCTTTGCAAGAAGTGCAAAGTGACTGTTGGAAGGAGTGCACAATCGTCCACAAGAATCCAGATCTTGTGTAAGAACCTGTTGCATGGAGTGCACAGATCTAGAATTCGACTCAGTGTCGAAGCTACTCCGTAAAGAAGTCGGAGGACAAGAATAGAGGAACACTAGGAAGGTAGGAAAGAATTGTTTTCAAGAATCTTTAAATTTGAGTCTGACGAATTTCCTGGAAAAGGAAGAAGTTCTTGGGAGATCAAAAACTTTGAGGAGATCAATCTCGGAAGGGATAACACTTTTCAAGAAGTGTGGAAGAGATCCAAGAAACGGACTCCCAGGAAAGACAAAGGTCGAAGCCTTTGAATATTTCAAAAAATATTCTAAGTTAGAAGAAAGCATAAGCTCAGGGAGAGAGATCTAGACCATCCGATCAACATCCAGATAACGAGGAGAAAGTGCAAAGGAGGAAATATCTCAACCGTTCAATCTGAGTGTCAGAGAAAAGATCTCAGTCGTTCGATCAAAGCGCAAAGAAAGGATCTCAACCATTCAATCTGAGCGCCTAAAGATCGTAGTCGTCTGATCAAGGTAAAGTACACTAACATTAAAGATTTGAAAGTGTACAAGAGAATCAGAGTTACAAAGTTCTGAAATCATCAGAGTCGTCCATCGTCAAGGGGGACACGTGGCAAGAGATCAACATTTCACTGACTCGGGACTCAGAGAAGTCAAAGGTTGAGTTATAAGAACTCGCAAGTCACGAAATCATGATTTGATCATAGTCGTTGATCAAAGGAGGGAGTTGAACCATAGATCTGGTTTCATCGACAGTTCACAACTCGGGAAATCAGAGGTAAGAGTGGTAGGAACTCGCAAATTCTGAAATCACGATTTGATCTAAGCCATTGGATCGAGGAAGGATATGGACCGTTGAATCCTTTCAAAGAAAAGGAGATATTGAGAGTTAGGATATCTGGAGTTCGGATATCGGGAGAAGGGAGGTGAGCTATCTTCCAACTTCACGAAACGCGAAGTCCCGATACACGAAAAAGATATCAGGACCGTTGGATCGTGGGGATTATGGACCGTTGATCTGGTGATCGAAACTTGCAAGTTCGTGTTTCGAAAGAATGAGCACGTGGACAAAACGCATTTTGAGTTAGGAGAACGGTCATAGAAAAATGTCACATCCGTGGAGGAGAACAAAGGGATAGCATGGGCTAGGCCCCCATCAGAATTTTGGAAGTCGTGAGAGTCAAGGTGACTCATATGAAAAGACCGGATACGCGAAATTGTGATGTGCCTTTCGATTAGGTGATTTTTCATAGCCTTGGTCACATAAGGAGAAGGCTTAAACATGAGAGGTAGCACCTAAAATACGTTGAGGCTTTAAAAGCATCAAGTAGAAGACCGTGGGTTCCATATAACATGCACCTTTAGGGAAAGAGGGCCTATTCAATTGATTGAAGGTCCTTGAAAGACCGAAGAGTCAATTAGACTCGTTTTCTTGATCGATCCTAGACCGAGAGGTCGCGCAACCCTTAGGATAAAAGGGGGGTCTGCAACAGAGTTCATGTTCAGAAATATAAATAAAATTGAGGAGTTTGCAAATCATTTCAACAATGTGAATTTAAAGTATGCTGAAAAGATAAAAAGGTTTTGATCCAAAAATAATCTTTGTGGGACATATGCTTTCAGTGGGATTCAATAACTCTTTGATTTAGACTATATTGAACAAAGAAGAAGAAACTCAGTAGTAATGATTTTTATAAGCAAAGGGGAAAAGGTCCCAGTGAAAAAAGTGCTCAATCTCCAGTTGTTACTCCCAAGAATACTACATTCCAAAGAAATTCTCCAACGACCTACTCAGTCAAAAAGATTGTCAATAATAATTCAAGTGGAGGGGGAGAGAATAATCCTCCCCCTGGGAAAGTTGAGAGTTCACATAATCTCCCCGTGAGAAAGAAAAGGAAAAATTTAGTGCAAGAGGAAGAGGATAATATTATAGAAAATGGCATCCAAAGATTTTCTTTGGAGGACGTGGAATTAGAAATAGATATTGAGAAAATATTTCCCATAATGCAACAACCAAAAAATATGTCTCAACAAAATTATTTGTTGGAAGTCCTTGGAAATGAGACTTTTAGTGAAGAAGAATCCTTGACATTTCAAAGTGTTGTTTTTTATAAAGATTCTAAAAGGTTGATTGTAGAAAGAAGTGACCAAGAGAATAAAAAGGGAATGTCCCGCTCAAAATTCGACCCGAAGGACATGCGACCATCCCAAATTTCCAAAATCCATAGGGAAACTGAGGATTCTCTTGATGATTCTCTTGATAGTTTAGAAGATTAAAATGATATATTAAAGGAAAGAATTAGATAATTGGAAAATTCCTTGATGCCTCTTCCAATTTTGGAAAGTCCTTTCACAATGGTTAAACCAAATACACCCGCTATTAAGTTATAACGATCTTCTAGTTTACTCACATCAGCCTGAAGTTATGTAGAGAAAAACATTATAAAGAGAATTTCACCGATAACATAAGCATGGGAGGTATCAAAAAATATTGTTTATTTAGGCTCAAGGGCACATGCTTTTCATGAGTATCTTCAAGCTTATTTAAATAATGTAGAAGGTTTCTACGTTGATGTTGTATTTCCATTTTAATTAAACGTATCATACATGACATAATTGAAAAGAAGAGAAGAGGATTTTGCTTCTCTAAGCCGAATTAAACACTTGAATGCTTGTTGGAAAGAAAATATCAAGAATTTGAATAACATTGTCCAAGCATGCAACAAAGCCATAGTAAAAAAAGAAGAATTGTTCAAAATACTCACAAAGATAAATCTGGTAGGAAGCACTGATGAGGTACAAGGTCCTAAGTTAATTCTCAATTCAATGTTTATGGAAAAACAACAAGTTGATGAACAAGTGGAGATATTAAGGGGGTTATCAATTGAGAAAGTTTTGGAATAACTGAATATAATGAAGAAGAGATAGATAATTGGTTGGTTGATTATTCTGTGAAAAAACAAGATATTGAGGAGGAAATACATGGCATTTCTCGACTTAAGAGACTTAGAAGGAGAATTGTTCTATATCAAAATCAGTTCTTGCTACTCTGTCATCTCCCACCATGTTCTCTCTACAAGTTACTTCTTGTTTATATTGCTTCATGGTCTGTGGGAGCCCCAATCCCATTCCTAAGGAAAAATAGATTTAAGTTTCAAATCTTTGTAACATACTCTATATTTTTCAGAAATCCCAAGAGAACTATTTTGGGATCAGTTTTGACGGTGTTTTATAACTCTGAATTTTGAGTATAAAATATTTGAGGTTGATCTATCATTTTCTTTATTTGAACTCCACATTAGTTTACTTTATTAAAGTTGTCTTATGCATGCATACCATTTTCTTTTATTTTATGTGACTATAAATATTTAGTTTAACTATGATGGATGTGAGAAAAAAATTCTTATCTTTTTCAATATGTGATGTGTGACATTCCTGATCATCTCTCAGGAACTCTCTTTAAAAAAAAAACATTTTATTTTATTGCAATCTTTGTATTTCTTTGAATATCACGACAGACTTTCTCAAAGTCCTATATTATTTTAAAAATCTATAATTCCAAGAAAATCTTGAAACGAAGAGGAGTACCACCTCTATAAAAATACAGGGGGATTTGTATCCCTATGAGGTTGTCTTTTTTGGTCCTAACGGATTCAAGCTTCAACAAGAGGGTAAGCCCCAAAAGTGTAAGTGGATATTTGGGAGTCTCACCTAAATAGGAGTTGAAGAAAAAATATTAGTCAAATTATTCAAAGAAAGATACCAAGGATGCATGCACATACCTTCATTTCCCTAAAATAACGATGCTAAATTAAGAATAATATCCCTATCTTCAATGATATCAAACTCAACAATAAAAAAACCATTCACATAGGGGTGCATGAAGGATTATTTTTTAATCACGATATTTAATTTCTTGACATCTAGTTATAAAGATTGACTAACCAAAGTCACAATACATTGAATTTTCAAACTAGGTTGTGAGATCTCAAGAAATCTGCATATGCATCTACATCAGGTCATATTACAATGGAACAATAGGGTATTCCTGCACTACAAAATAAGAGGGGGAAAGAGGGTGTATAACAGACACATTTAGAATAGCATATTTCAATGAAAGGTCACTCAAAGAGCCAACCTTGCGGATATTTGTAAATGGTGTATGAAGGACTCATTTGAGTTAGAACCACAGAACTAAATGGCAACTACAAGAATCTCTACTCTTGTTGATGCCATTGGAAAGAATGAAAAATAAAGGCACAACTTGAGGAGGGTTAGAGGACTCTTTTCATGTAGCTATATCTAAAGTCTATATTTTATCACCAAGTGTAGGCTCCACCCCCCCCCCCCTCTTGGTTATAGAAATTGAACACTAATTACTTTTTGTTTTAGTCCATTTTTTCTTTGTATTTTTTTCCATTTAGCTTTCTATCGCCAATGTCATTTTCAATGACCTTGGTACATTATTAGTACAACTTGGTAATGGTAGATGTTATTTTTCTTTTAATAAATTCAAGGGAATAAAACAAAGAAGAGTTTTGAGGACCACAACTAGGAAACATTATGTAGAGTTTGGATGGATTGAAGGTGGGTTAGTCCAATATCATTAGGTGGTAATATAAACATTACATGTTTTTATTATTGTTTAAAAAAATTCTACCATTACAATATTTTATATATAATAAATTATGAAGGGATTAACTCCATCGATTGTTAACATTCTTGTTGCGTATTTGGCTAGTTCCATGCTGGCAAGTACTCGATTTGAATTAATATGGTGAAATAGTCTACAATGATTGGTTTACTAGGAATGTCATTCATGTATGTGGGGAAGCATCCCTTGGGTTTCCTTATGTGGTTTAACTTGGAAAAAATTGATATATGGTAAAAATATATGATTATTTCTAGTTATCAAGACAATATTTCGTAATCTTGAATTGCATAAGGATACAATTAGTAGCAGAAATATTGATGATCGCATTGATGGAGATGGATTCTATGGAGATGAAGTAGATGGGGATGAAATTGATCATATGGAAGAAAATGACATTAATATAATTTTCAATGATGGGATAAATATATTGATCCATGACACCTTTATTCTAATGGATGAGGAAGCACTCATGGATGATAACTTTGATGATGCTAACAATGTACCTCTTATTGATAATGCACGCAAAGACAATATATGAATGATTAAACAAAAGTATCATTTCTTCCATATATATTTTTTTTGAACTTGAATGTATTGAACGGTGTGTCAAAACACCCACATCACACAGATTCTAAAGTATGCAATACAAATTTTTATACATCAATACATTTATTTTTCTACTTTTGGTGATCATTGTATAAATAATGGAATACTATATAATATTTAGTATACATCAATACATTTTTTTTCTACTTTTGGTAAGATCATTGTATAAAGAATGGAATACTATATAATATTTAGTAAATTAATTTGTTTTAAATTTTATATATTTTTATGTGATATTATTCTACCATTATCATATACATTATCCCACACATACATATCTGAAATTGTGTCATTATAAAAGACATAGAAACATAGTAAAAATAATCGATGCATGACCTAATGATCATATTAACTATTATGGAAACCATGCATCAAACACAACATACTATACTATATATGTGGTAGTAGAAGATAATGGAATTATCATATTACAAAATTGTTTTCCTATAAGTTCATCCATCATATCGCCATAATTTCGGTATATAGTGAGGAAATATGGCTCATTTTTAAATAAGAATCTCATGATTTTAGGATTTCATTACAAATTAGTGGTGTCATAACATTTGGAGAGTTCAATTCCATTTTTTAGTTTATCTTATTTTGATTATAAATAACAACCTTTTTCCTTGGATGTCAATAAAGAGGGAGCAGACAATATTGGCATTGATTACTACATATTTTTTTTACAATAATATTTTCAATATACCAAGGATGATTTTAAGGAAGTAATTTTTTTTTTAAATGTAGAAACCTTGGCAAATCTTACAATCTGCCATATGCCAACTATAGAATGTTTGGCGACATTTTTATAAAAATATTCAAATTTATAAGGATTTTATATACTTTTAATAAAATTTTGGCAAATTTTAAGGTAAAATAATTTTATCCTATAGAATTTGGGTGAATCATTTTTAGAATAGCGAATCTTTTTTTGGGAAAAACCATGGAAAATTAGCCCATGAGCGAAATTGAGATCCTAAACTCATCCATGCAATATACCATTTCATTTTTCTTATTTGTTGCATAATTCATTACATATAAAGGATACAAAATAATGTATTTTCAAATAATAAGGTAAGTACCAAGTTAAAGATATCGATGTATATATTGAGCCTCTTATTGATGATATTTTAAATATATGAGCTGACATCACTATGTATGCCATCTCTAAAATAGTAGCACAAGAATAATTTCAATTCCATGTTAACTTATATAGACAATTCATGTTGCCCTAAGGTTAACACATGCTTGTGGTATGTTAAGTACTACACTTTAAAAATATAATTTCAATATTGTTTTGTGATTTTTTAAATTGTTTTTGTATTGTATTAACATTATTGTAGATCACTTAGGTCTTCGAACAATGGGTAAAATTTTCATGTCTAATATCTGGTTCTAGAACAACATCTTAGTGTTTAAGAAGTTTAGGAAATGAGGTGTTTGATGAGTACAAGCACTTCCTACCTAGGAACTGTTAATATAAAAGTACCAAAAACATATATTTTTATGTGAAGAAAGAGACTATAATAAAACCACTAAGAATGACATCACAATTATAGAAAATAGCATGTGAAAAGAACTATCATCGTAAGCAATATTTTATTTGCATATTATTCCTAGCGTGCTATATCTTGTATTTTTATTAAACCCTTTTTATTATATCTAAGAAATTTTGCTTCATGTATGTTTCCTAAAGGTTAATACAATGGTATTCCATGAGGAATCAAAATATACTCCATCCAATTTAGTAGGTTTCCATTCTATGAGCGCTTACAAACCAACACATTTGTTTGACACAATACATGTTGAGAAGAATGCCATTAAATGTCACTTATGGGAATTGAACCTAGGTGGGGAGGATAATAATGACTCCTCCCATCCACCCACGATAAACCTAATCATAATTCAAATAAGTATTACTTGTGATCCCATACTATATATACTTATTTGAATAGTAATATTTTGTTTCAAATCTAGAAAAAAATAGTGTTTCCTTCTACAATATAGTACATTATGCCTCTATCTCTCCCATATAGCTTTGGTAAAACCATAAAACAAGTTATATATAATATCTACAAGTATATGTGGTAAATAAATTGATAATTGAAAGTTTAGTTGTAGAAATTGTAGACATGTGATTTACTTGTATTGTATAATATTTTTTTTGTTGGCATGTCTAATTTCCTTGTACATGTATGTGGTTTTCATCTAAAGAATATATAAAGAAGATATAATGTATTGGAACAGAGAAATCCTTGGCTAATGTGTGAAATGAAAAATTAATTACCTCTAAGTTTTTTAAATGCACAAGAACACTACCTAATACACCAAGATGGGGAGATTGAAATATGTGGACCTATACACAAAAGGTCAATGTGGTTGGGGGAAAGGCACTTGAAGGAATTAGAGGATTTTGTTAGATAATGATCACATATTGAGGGATATATGGTATAAGGTATATCAATCCTTGATGTAAATTAGTGAGTATTTACCTAAAGTAGTAGATATCAATGTACCTCACATTTGGGATGTCAATTCCATCAAAACAATTGAAAGGGGGGGTGGGGGGGGGAGTTATTGAGGAGAGGTGGATAGAGGAAATTCCACCAAAACAATTGAAGAAAGGGGTGTTTATTGGTGAAAGGTAGATAGAGGAAATTCAAAGGTGAGACAATGCAAAGTTATAATATTGAATATTATTTTTTATCATTGTACGTATTTATATTTTCATGTGTGTGTGTAATGAAGTTTTTTTGGTACATAATTCAATTTTTAATTTTTTGTATAGGTAGTTGAGAGTGGGATGCATTATATTTATACATTGAAAATAATTTTGATTGGATAATGGTATGAATTCAATGTTGTAAATAAGTTAATGATAGGTTATCATGAAATTGGGTGGTGTAATTTATTATAAGAGTTCATTTGGATCAATATACCAATGTAATGAAGAGGGAAAACAATTTAGTATGTGGTGCAAAAGATAAACATGAAATCATTCCCCATATTAATTTTTAGTTTTTTTTTCCAATATGCATGTGCTTTAGTCCCTCAACATATTAACTCATCCTACATATTTATCAATTGAGAATTCATTTTTAACATGTACATCATGCACGTGAAACACCATGAGGTTATTTGATGCAATCACCAAAACTTCTACAATGAGCACTTGGATGATAAGAAATAAACATTTTCAATTGTCTACTAAAGTTTTCTACAACAAGTTAAACAAAAGTATATGAAAATAAATATTATGGATTATTGAAATATATACTTTAGATAAACTTGAAATCCGCCAAGGTACTTCAAAATTAGTTGGTACATATTACATATCAATGAATGTGATTTTCATAGAACTATTATTGAGAATGTCAATGGAGTTACCAAGATTAATACATAGTTATTAAATCTCAGTACAAACTCCTATATCTTTCTAAGTCAGTGTAAGTTGGATATGTAATAAAATTCATTTTTAAATTGAAAACCTTATTTTGAAGTATAAATTATCAATTTACAATAACTATGAATATGGAATTTGGTTGGGAGTTGTTGTTTTTTCTTTTTTTCTTAGTATTTTATTATTTTCCTTTTTGGAATTATTATGGATTTTTATTATTTTTTTATGTCAAACCACCATAACTCCATTATAATTAAAATGACCTTATATAAATAAAAACATTTGAATTGATCAATTATTTTCAATTGATATTTAGTTATAATTGGTTTCTTGTGTTTTCTTTCTTTCCCATGTTATTAAAATTTATGTAAATACAATAAAACATAATAATAAAAAAAACACACACGATGTATCTAAATCATAAAATTGTATTCACCATAATCTTTTATTCAATTTCCTTATATAAATGAATCATAAAATTGTATTCATCATAATCTTTTATTCAATTTCCTTATATAGATGACATACACAAGAAGATTGAGATTAGACAATGTAATGCTTTACTAATGATCTTTATATCCATATTATAAACATTCTAAAGTCATAAAAGAAACTCTTGTTTCTTATGAGGGAGAAGGTCTAAATTGGAATATATGCACACAAGATCTCAATCCTACTTTGAAGCCAACCTATTACCATTTTAACCAAACTTACATCTTTGCAGATCGGTTAATTATTAATGTTAACTAGTTAAACATTATTAGATGTCATTTTAACCAAACTTACAACTTTGCAGATCGGTTAATTATTAATGTTAACTAGTTGAACATTATTAGATGGCTTGACATAAATTTCCATAAATAGATCTAGGGAAATAGAATTAGTGTCTTCCTCCCGAGAATAATCCTTGGCTAAAATAAATGTGGAGCCATATTTTGGGAAGGAAATCACATTTACTAAAGTCATGCACATCATTTTTGTCTACAAGGATTAAATGGGTTATCCATCAATTCTCTCTTTTAAGCAAGTAACGTGGTTTTCAACTTCTCCTCCTAATTAAGTATTTTCTAATCTTGACATTTATTATTACTAGACCTCACCATGTCTTGTCAATAAATTGATTCACCAATATCGAATA
>ML796584.1:104198-127442 GCA_009831015.1 Picea engelmannii
AAATATGTTATCTAATTTATATCTCTCTTGGTTAGGATCGTGTTAGGTGCACCATGTCTTGTCAATAAATTGATTCACCAATATCGAAAAGGTATATATATATAGAAAAAGTAAGTTGTTGATAAATATGTTATCTAATTTATATCTCTCTTGGTTAGGATCGTGTGAGGTGGAGGGTTAGGATTTGGATTGTTTTTAATTTTACTATTATTAATTTAAAGGTATATATTTTTCATTTCTCAACTCAATATTTTTAGAAATGAAAATGGCTTTTCAATACACATAATTTATGTTTTCAATGCAAACACATTTTTAAAGATCAATTATCAAAATTCCAAACAATTAATTATCATAACTAAAAAGTGCCTCTTATAACAATTAATTTTCATAATTAAAAAATGCATATGTTATTTTTCCATTTCCTTCTGGGCATAAGATTGGTGTGTGGTGCCTAGCTATGGGGCATTGTGCTTATTAATGGGGGTGACCATGCTCATCATTTACGTTGAGGTAATTTACAAAAATGTTTTTCCTATTTTTGTCTATTGGAATGATAATAGGCTATGAGTTCTAATCTTTTATTTTATGGTTTTGGTAAAAGTCACACTTTTTGAGTTACATAACACGTAACCATTATCTAAAGTTCCATGCTTCCATATTAGCCCAGGATCCTCGATCCTAATTTGAAATAACACATATCCATTACCTATATTTAGTTACATGGATGCATTACCTATAATTTGAGTGGCTTATGAAAGAGGACTCAACTTCATGATATACATATCCATATCAATCTTTTTAGAATTCTAATGGGAAGGGGTGGAGGGATAATCCTCATATGGGGAGAGGGAAGGATCCTAAGGTAATTGATTTATGACGTTGTGGAAGATTTGGTTGATCCAATTTTGATCCCTTTATAGTTGGATTCGTGACATGATACTTTGTACATATTATACCTGGAATAATACATGGAATAAGAAGGAAAGACCCTAGGATATTTATATATCGTGGAGAAATGTAACTAAAAAGACAAGTGAATATGAGAGTAAGAGGTCAATTAATGCTGTTGAAAAGGATCCCTTAAAACGTTAATTTAATATATTTGACAATGGAAATGTAGGAAAAGTATAAGCACGATATATGGTTTTCAAGTAGCTGAGACATTGAAAATGAAATCCCACAAGGATCTAGAACAAACCATGAGACTCCAAGTATAATGACAAAGGATTTTTTTTCAAAACTACCTCCCATGATGGGAGCATGGCGAAAAATACAATTTTTGTGTTACTAAGTTGAGTGAATAGTAAATAATTGAATGAATAACTCCCTAGAAATGACCCATGATCAATGTTCAGGTGTAACTAACAAACATCCCATCTACCACCACTATTCAGATTAAATGACACTTCATTGATAAATAAATGGCAAGTGTTACATGTGATAAATTATATTAAATTGTACACACACATGAGCAAAAAAAAAATCAAGTTTGGTTATCTTGAAGGGTTACTCATCTAAAAAGTGATAATAGTTTGAAGGATGTGAACAATTATGTCATATATTACTCCCCTTATTCTCCATAATTTTTCGATGGAAGTCATATTGACCATAAATGTTGTAGTTAGTAATCATATAAGACTCAAACATATGACCTCCCCATTGGAAACATACCTTTGGTGAATAGTCCTAATATATTGAGTCAACCCTTGGGGATATATATAGATACATAGATTGATATATAGTCCAAGGTTTTTTGTCAATTAGTTGTATCCAATGTTTCTATACATTTATGTAGTTCTATGTCAATAGGTACTTGACTAGAATAACATTGGATCAAGCCCATTATTCTATGATGACAAGTTTACTCCAGAGATTTCAATCGCAAATGTGGGGAAACATCCCTAGGGTTTTTTATTCAGATTATTTTCGGAATGAAATAAAAGAAGAGATATTACAATGAAATACACACAAAAATTGCCAGAAACAGAGAAATATAACAATACATGATTTCTATTAATGAAATAAATGTATAGATACTATAAAAATACAGAGCGCAAGACTCACTAGAATGGTGGCAGGTTTATCTCCAAGAAGAGTTGTGACGGATATGCTCATTCGCAATAAGATGATTACAATGAAGTTTTGAAGACCATTTTATAATAAGCATGAATGCCAAAACCGTGGACATCCAAAAAACTAACCCTAGGAGATGAAGCGCCAAAAGTCATGTGGGCCCCATTGGGGTAAGTTAGTACATTAACTTCTCAGGGTTGTAACTTTTTCATACGATCTTTGTTTTAGGCGTGTGATATCCCATTGGAAAGGTCATTTCGAGGACTATGAATTATGTCATCAAAATCTGACTTAGCCTATGTTTTTATTGTGTCAAGCCAAGAAAACATTGTTTAGAGCTCCAAAATGACCCTGGAAGTACAAAAAGATGTACTGACATGAAAACTTCCAAAATAAGCCAGCTGGAATAAGTAAGAAACCAAAAATAACTACCTAGATGTTGTGTAGGGCTTTAGGACAACCTCACAAGTGTAGAACCCATAATTACAAAGAAGTTTCCCCATTATAGAAAAACCTGTTGAACTAAAAACTGTAAAGATGAGCTAGTTGGAATTTGGAACAGGTGGTTGGCCACCAATATCCACCTAGATCAATCCTCACCCTTGAGGAATCAATGGTATCCATTGGGTTGAGTGCCCGAGGAAGAGGGGAAAGCATTTTTTGAATCTGAATCTTGGTGAGACGCGTGCCTTGTTGGAGAATTTGCATTTCTTGGGTTGTGGAAGGCTGTCACAAACCTGTTCTTGGCAGGATTGAATCTTTTACACCAACCTGTTATCTCTAGGCTTGATGGGGTATTTTGTAGGCACCATTGTAGGTGAAGAAACAATATCTTTTTTTTCTTCTGCAATATGCTTCTACTAAGCAAAAGGTGATGAGGCTATAGTGATTGTAGTGGCCTTTTGTGCATGCTTTGAACAAACTGTGAAGAGGATGAATTTTGCAATATAAGAGATTACCTTACAACAATGTTTTGGTGGAACAATAGTCGGAACTACCTCTGGTATCCTTTAGAGATGACCCCCTAGAGTAATAATGACGCTATGGGGTCGAGAATCATAAATAGCATGACATTTCCAGATATATGTTTGGACCAAAACAACATCAAAGACATCAAGAGGGGAAACATCCCACACTACCTCATCCTTGAAGGGTTCGATGGCATACGACATGAGACACTGATGGTTGACACGAAGATATCATCCCTGGTGAAGACACCTGATGTTGTATGGTTTTGGATGTGGTGTTGTCGACAACTCCAACTGTTTGACGACCTCGACTGATATGAGGTTATTTTGTATATCGCTATCGACAATGAAATGAAACAGGGTCCCCTTCACCTACATCTATGAATGAAAGAGGTGTTTCCCCTCTTCAAGATCTACTAGTTCTTCTGGTTGAATTGTTGCAGTTACAACAGTAGTAGTGGGGTCTACGTCGATGATCTCTTTGTTTTCAATATTTTTTGGATCAGATTCTGAATAAAGGTTTGGATCATTGTCTTTGACCTCAACCACCAATGAATGTTTCAAGTGACATTCATCGGTGTTGTGCGAGGGGATTTTGTGGAATTTGCACCACTTCCCAGTGTCATTCTTCATCTTTCATTTAATCTTCTTTTCCTATGTCTTGGACTAGTTTTGAGGAGGTTGTTGGTTAGGGCTGTCTTTACCATGCTTTGGTTGTTGTGTATTTGCATACCTGGACTCCCATTTGTTCTGGTTCCTAAATTTCTATTTGATTTTGACAGTATATCGATAGGAAAATCTCAATTATGAGGTGTTTAGGAAATCCATTTTGGTTTGGATGTACCTATGGAGAGCCCCACAGTATTTCAGAACCAGATGTCGCTCGGAGTCTTTGATACCCAACTTTTTTCACAAGGTATGGAAAGTATTTATTTACTCTGACACTATTTGGCTCTTATATAGCTGCAGTGTGGTCCATCTCATGTACTAGTCTTCATAGTTATAAAAAGGATTGTATTGTTCCTTAACCTCACCCACAAAAAAATCCCAAGTGGGCTCGGCCCCATATATTCCATATTCCTTTGTGGAAATTTTCTCCTAGTATGTTTCCCACCAATGTTTGACATGGGGGATAGTCTTGAGGAGTGCGAAGGTGATATTTTCCCTGTCAGAAAAATTATGAACAAATAAATAACCTTCTAGCATATCTAACCATTTTTCTAAGGCATTCGCATATATCTGACCTTCAAATATGAGAATATCAAAATTAACTTGTACCTTGAAGGGAGATTTTCCTCCAAAGTGGGTGCTTGATGAAGATGAGCCTATTTCTATCGGTAGGCATTGAAGGATGTGGGAAAAAATCTCCATCATTTCGTTCCTTTGTCGCGCGAGATCCTGCTCAAGCAACATCTTAATAAAATCTTTTGTTCTGACGTTTTTCTTTTCTGTCGCCATAGAGGGTTTCTTGGGCGTGCGAAAGCAATTGTCCTCAAGAGAGACAAGCTTGAGACCCAACTTTCTATAGTTGGACCTCTTCAGGGACATGCATTGAAAAACGATCAAGAGAAGCCTGCTCTGATACCACTGATCCAGATTATTTTCTGAACGAAATGAAAGTAGAGATATAACAATTGAATACACATACAAATTGCCAGAAATAGAGAAATACAACAATAGATGATTTCTATTAATGAAAGAAATCTACATATATTGCAAAAATACAGAGTGAAAGACTTGCTAGAATGGTGGCAGATTTATCTCTAAGAAGAGATGTGACGGCTACGCTCATTCGCAATAAGATGATTACAATGATGATTTTAAGGCATTTTTATGATAAACATGAATGCGAAAACCCTAGACATCCAAAATCCAAACCCTAGGAGATGAAGCGCCAAAATTCATGTGGGCCCCGTTGGGGTAAGCTAGTACATTAACTTCATAGGGTCGTAATGTTGGCATATGATATTCATTTTAGGCATGTGATATCCCATTGGGAATATATTTCCGAGGACTATGCACTATACCATCAAATTATGACTTTGTCTACAGTTTGACTATGGAAATCCAAGAAAACACTATTTAGAGCCCCAAAATGGCCCTGGAAGTACAAAAAGATGTACTGACATGAAAACTTCCAAAATAAGCCATTAGGAATAGGTGGGCGGCCACCATATCCACTTGGATGCTATGTAGAGAATCAGGACAACCCCGGAAGTGCAAAACCCATAATTACAAAGAAATGTCCCCATTACAGAGAAACGTGTTGAACTGAAAACTGTAAAGATGATCTAGTTGGAATTTTGAATAGGTGGGTGTCCACAAAGATCCACCTAGATCAATTTCCCTATGTTTTTTTCCTTGAAATACACACACACAAAACACACACACACACACATTCTTTTTCTAAATTAAAACCTCAAAGGGAAATTCCATGGCACTTCCCTGCATTTTAGTAATGGTAACCGGTGCAAACTTATCTACATCAATTATGGAACCTAACCCAACAACGAAATTGAGTGAGGCATGCAACAGAGGAATCCTACATGAGGGATCAACCCTAAGACCTCCTACATGATGTTGAAAGAACTCAACCACTTGAGCTATGTGTGTGTATGTGTGCATGTGCATGTGTATGTATACACAAACATAATGCATGTAAGTATGTGTATGTGTGTGTATTACACATTATATAATGTATTACATGAATATGCATATTAGCTCTTAAANATATATATATATATATATATATATATATATATATATTCTTACAGTCTTGCACATAGACGATAGGTGATTAGATCCCTACATTAAATTCACCGAGAAAAGAAACCTTGTATGTTCATGGTCCATAGGTTCAGATTAGATGCCATTTGCAATGTCATAGCCACTAGGGTGAAAAAATAAGAAATATATTTGTGACTATCCATAGTTCAACACTATAGAAGAGGAACCATAATCTTGACCAATGCCACTTTAACTGGTGATCAAATTTAGTTTTGTGCATATCACTAGCATCTTGATGATTTTTCTTGTTTATATATGATGGTAGGAATGGAGGCATTTCTTCAAACAATTTGCAAGAAATTAAGAAGATGAAAATTGTTAGTCATTGATTCATTCCTAGTGTTTGATAGAATTCGTGAGAGAAATTAAGAATATGTAAGACTCAAAACCTGCATCTTAAGGAAATACAATAAAATTTCTTGTTGCAAGTAATAAATATTAGAAGTATGGAACAAAATTTATATCTAGAAACTCTCATTTCACTCTTATTAAGGAGCCACGTGATACCCCATAATTTGTTAGGAATGACACAAATTTCAAATCGAGTTGGACTCTTGAAAACATGCACTAGCTATTCTAGAATATCCATAACATAATTGATGATTTTTTTGTCGTAAATAAGAACATGTTTTTTCTAGGCATAATGTGAATTTACTTTTCCCTTGAACATTGTTTGAACATGGAGGACCACCCTTGAAGAATATGGAGTTTTTTTAGAAAAAATTGATTCTTTAGTGTTTTTGACTACCCCATATTTTGATAGTGATTGATTATTACATGGTTGGTGCAAAATGTGTAGTATAAAAGTAAAAAGCATGAAAATAACGAGGAAAACATATCCAAAGGACGAATATGTTTTTTCCATAAAGTGGGAATTAAAATTCATTTCAAACAACATCATTTTTATAATTGTAAGACAACATATTTTTTCTTTATCATTGCATCCCATATGTAGGTTTAAATAAGGTACACTCTACATGTTGATCTTAGTAGTGACTTATAACAAACTCTCATGATCATCACTAAAATATTCCATTAAAAATTGGATCTTGCTAGCATCATTTGCATTTGACTTGACTTTTTATGGAATTTCTAACACTAGATGATGTTTGGCGTGTGTTATGGAAGCTTGTTTTTAACCACTATCGCATAACAAATTTTACACAATGAAAATTTTGGGAAAACATTAAAATGAAAATGTTGCTTAGGAATAGGTATAGTGGACAAAGCATCACAATCATATTGTATAGAATGAAGATAACTTAGAATCACAATAACATTACATTAATAATCTTTTTTTCCTACACAAAAATTTACATAATTATAATATGTAAAATACAATATGTACATTTCATCAATCCCATATTAACATAACAACTAAAAAGTGATTAAAACTAGTTYTTAACATAATATAACCATGTTGTTACTTCCACAAATCTCTTCATTTTCATGCTCTTGGGATAAGTTAGAAGGTGTGCATAAAATCTAGCATACCTTTTCTAATAAAAATAGAGACAAACAATAGGGAGACACTCTATTTTATGTTGTACATACCACTATGAAGTCATATTTTAGAAAAAACTTGTGTGGAACTTTAAGATGACGGATCTTCTTAAATCTAATTAAAACTAGATGTATTTTCTAAAAGGGTGTGTAAGTATCATCTCCTACTTTTTGATGAGATACATCACAAATCAGATATAAGTTTTTACTTCCTAAAGAGAAAATAAGAAAACGGAAAAGTAATGAAGCAAAAAACTTGTTAAAGAAAATGCACCTTTTCTCTGTCGATTCCTCATTGTGCGTTACRAGAGCATGAAATGAAATTCTCATGTAAATATTGGATATCACAAAGAGATTTCCCTAGTTTAAAACTCACTCAAAGATCTAAACACCTAACCAGMTAATACTATACCGCAATCAAGATGCACTATTATACCCTAATGACTATGAAGACTATTTGTGTACAACACAATTTCAAAAGAACATCGATCCTTAGTTTGTAGGGTGAAATGTTTTGATTTTTATTAAAATCATGTTCTCACTTTCGTTTCTCTTTAACTATTTATTCAATTAGAATAAGATTATACAATTAAAGGGCATTTGTAAAGGAATAACCATACCCTTGAAAAAATAACAGTTAATAAAACTTGAATTGATTGATATTTAATTTGCAATCTTTTTTTTATAATGCATAATTACTAGTATACAAAAAAATTTAAACCCAATAAAAGGGTTTAAAATAATACGGGTTTAAAATAATAAGGATTTTTTTCCAAATTTAAGACATCATCAATGTCAAAAAAAACTTTTTATATTATTAGTCGTAGTGAAAATTATGGAATATCGTTAGTCGTAGTGAAAATTATTACCATGTGCACACTAAAATGTACAATTTAAAATTATTACCATGTGCACAATCAAATATACAAACTTTATTAGCATTCTACTAAATTATAGAATATCGTTAGTCGTAGTGAAAATTATTACCATGTGCACACTAAAATGTACAATTTAAAATTATTACCATGTGCACAATAAAATATACAAACTTTATTAGCATTCTACTGGTTAGTGTCTATGGAAAACAACCGAGTAAACATGACTATTTTAATCCATAGTCATGTATGAATTACACAAATTTCTTATGGAGAGATGAACACTAAGAATTGAGGCAATGTTGTTCCATAACCTATATTAATTAAAGAATAGATCTATCATGTATTTTTATTGGACCACTATGGAAATATTCTTGGAAAATGTGGAGATTTATTTTTTATGCATCTCCATATAATCTGAAATCGTAACATATCTATGTCTCAATGTATTTGAAAGCCCAAATTATATTTCCAATAAATTCATGTTCATTGTATTTCCTTACGATCAACATTGTTGAATTTAATATTAATCTTGATGGATGGAGTACATGTATCATTAAATGGATATCTATCAAATATATGTTTAGAGAGTGATGAAGAGCAATGGTATTTAAGGATGAATATTATTTTGAATTTAATATTAATTTTAATGGATGGAGTATATGTATCATTAAATGGGTATCTATCAGATATATTTTTAGAGTGATGAAGAGCAATGCTATTTAAGGATGAATATGGAAAGGGAAAACATGAATTAGTGACAAAATGTCGTTAGATAATAATTTCAAAGATGTATATAATTTTTTTTTAATGATAAATAAAATATATAATCTTATTACAATGAGACAAAATATGAATTAGTAGTATTCTTATATACAATAATCCTATGAAAACAGAGTAACTAAACAATTTATTGTAATTGTATGCTAATTTGTTCTCAATGAAAGAACTTACTACATTTATCCATCTTTTATACATGCTTATGGACTCTTTTCCACTGTCTCAGAGAGGATTTATGTATTAATGCAAGGTAAAAAATATATGCAAATTTTGAAGGGTTTATAAATAGTACATGCCTCGAGACAATGAAAAGGTCACCCAATCACATGTTTGATGGGTGTGATGGAAATTATGTTATATGTGTAATTAAAGTGACAACTATAGGGGAGGAATTGACTTATTATGATTTGAATATAATAGAAACACATGTCACAACTCTAGGGGAGGAATTGACTTAATATGATTTGAATATAATAGAAACACATGTTATCACATAGTTATTTATGTTTTAATATTAAGAAATGTAACTATTTACTAATTTTTTTAATATGTTTATCTCGTGTTTCTTTTATCTCATCAACATTCCATTGACTCTAGTTGTACAGTGATCGTTGTAAGACACCCACAGTAGAGGTAATATCATAGACCACATTGAGTTTGTATAAAGTGTTTTTTTATTATTCTAATCAACTTCAAATATTTCTAGTTGGTAGGTTTTCAACCATGATCCTATGGCTGATAAGGATTCCTTGATTAATGAAGATAACATAATAGCCTTAGCTAGAATGATTTTCAAAATGAACAATGGAGAGTTTATTATTTTGTTTGATTTTGAAGCAATCGAGAATGAGTTTAAACACAACCTTTTCTTACAAATAATTCAATGATATAGAGTATGAATTTTTTTAATTTGATGACTTAAATTGCTAAAATGCATGCTAATTTTAAATTTTATGGTCTTAATTGATTTATCATGCACTATTTTTTTCATTTTGATTTAGTATGTATGTTAAAAAATAGTTGTTTTTATGATCGTTTTTAGTGTCATGCCTCCTTAGGTTGAAATTGAAAGTAGCCACACACCACCATTATTACTCCTCCCCCTTCTTATAGTAGTGTCGCTACCTCCAACATTGATATAATGAGATGTCCTACTTTTATTGGATCACCCATCCTTATTGATGGTAGTCCATGTTATCCACCTCATAATGAAGTTAGCAGTGATTCCACTCTAGATACGTCTAAAATTAGCCAAGAAAAGATAAAAGTTTGTATCACTTGGGTAATACCCCTAAACCTATTGATGGACTCCAAACTTGGACTCCAAACTTGTTCCATTGAAGCTTCAATATATTCCTAATAATTAGTAGTGTTTATATTTCCAAGACTTATCATAAATATATATATTTTTTATTATTTAGTTTCTACTAATGATAATAGTGGTAGATACAATATTTTTGTAACGATGAAAATGATGGGATATTAATTATTTTTTTGGGTCAACCATTTCTAATAATATAACCATTTCTAATAATCATAATGATTGAACTTCAATCTTGAATAAGGAACTTATGATGGGCCTTTTTAGTGAAATATTTAATAAAAAAATGATAATATTAATGAAAGGAAGGTATTTAAAGTCTATGAGGGACACTTAGCATAACCTCATTAGAATTTCGAGAACTAGAGTTCACAATAGGTAGTGAAAGGAACTAAAAGGAACTATGGGAAGAATCAAAGGAGAACATGTAGTGAAAGGAATGATTGGAGGAATTAAAGGAGAAGAAGATTTTAAAATAAGGAAATAAGTTAAAAGAGGAACAAATGTAATGATATAGTATTAATTGAATAATTAGTTTTTTTAGTTCTATGTAAAAGTTGTATTTGACCTTGAAACTTTTGATAGGTTGAAAGATACCTTAAAGTCCACCCAGATAATCTTATACAAAAATGGGTAGTTGAAACTTGTTTAGGATGGTTTTCTTTAAAAATGTAAGTTATACAAAATTGAACCATTTTATTACTAAGATCTTCTAAATTTTAATTTATTGTAATTGTCAAATAAATTTGTGATGTTGTGAATGCAAAAACAAAAGTTTGACACCATACCTACTGTAACATCCCACTCTTGCAAGCACATGTTATTGACTTATTCTTTGAGGAAACTTGCGTGCAAGTGATCCGGCTATAGTATATGGTTATCTATTTCACGTATGGATTCTTATGACGATGTTGATGGATTATGATTATATGTTATTTGATATATGCGTGTTGACATATGTTATTGACAAGTTTCCTTGAGTGTGCAGGATACTTTATGGATTGTGGATGCCGAGGGTATCAATGGACCTCCTTGGACTCTAGATTGAGTCAGGGAGTGGATTGTATTGGTTTGAGTATTTCATTTATGCATATGTGATATATGATCATTTATAGTATGATTTTATATATGGATCGTTGAAAGTGTTTCATTGAGGGATGCAAGGTGACACATTCTTGCTAATCTAATTCACATAAGGAGTAAAGGGGCCATGCACATAGACCAGATATTGAGGGAGAGGTGTGGCACCATCCTTGTCACAATCTACTAGCACTCTCATCGTGGCTCGAATTGTAGGTTAATGATTACCTAGTTCGAGAGGTCCACGATGTCATGAGGGCAGACTGAGATAGTCACTCACAAATATTTATAAGGGGCATGCAATAAGGAAATGCCATTATTCCTTAGAATCCCTTAGTCTCACACAAGGTCGCGCAAATGGAGTGCTGACTCCAAGGGTTGGACAACTACCAAACCAGTAAAAGGTGAGTGGCACCCTTGGAGCATGTAGTGCGTCTTGAAGGGCACGTCACGTAAATAAAATTTGAGTCAATGAATCTATGTGGCCTAGAAAACCTTGAGCGAATAATTAATCTTGTAAAATTGTAACATCTCACTCTTGCAAGTATATGTTATTGCCTTATTCTTTGAGGACACTTGAGTGCAAGTGATCGGGTTATAGTATATGGTTATCTATTTTTCTTATGGATTCTTTTGATAATGTTAATGGATTATCATTTATGTTGTTTGATATCTATGTATTGATGAGTTTCCCATGAGTGTGCTAGACACTTGACAGATTGAGATGTCTATGGTATCATTGGACCTCCTTGGACTCCAGATTGAGTCAGGGAGTGGATTGTATTGGTTTCCCTATTT
Organism: Picea engelmannii; assembly: GCA_009831015.1. NCBI lineage: Eukaryota > Viridiplantae > Streptophyta > Pinopsida > Pinales > Pinaceae > Picea > Picea engelmannii. The sequence continues at coordinate 116,384 of ML796584.1, forward strand.
CATTTATGCATATGTGACATATGATTGATTATATTATGATGTTGTTTATGGATCATTGACAATGTTTCGTTGATGGATGTAGGTTGACGATTGCTTGCTAATATCACTCACATAAGGAGTAAAGGGGCCATGCACATAAACCAAATATTGATGGAAAGGTGTGGAAGCATCCCTGACACAGCCTACTAGCACTCTCATTGTGTCTCTAATTGTAGGTTAATGATTACCTAGTTCGAGAGATCCACAATGTCATGAGGGAAGACTGAGACAATCGCTCCTGAAGATTTATAAGGGGAGCGCAATAAGGCAGGGTCCTTATTCATTATAATCCCTTAGTATCGTAGAAGGTCGCCTGAATGGAGTGCTGACTCCAATGGTTTGACAACTACCAAAACTAGTCAAAGGTGAGTGGCACCCCTGGAGCATGGAGTGTGTCTTGAAGGGCACATTGCTTAATTAAAAATTTGAATGAAAGGCGAGCGACACCCTTGGATCATCATGTGCGTATTGAAGGGCACGTCGCGAAATTAAAAATTGAGTCAATGAATCTAGGTGGCCTAGAAAACCTTGAGCGAATAATTAAACCCTGTAAAATATTTAAGCATTGTTGGCTTTAATTAATGAATGAATTAAGGATTTAATTCATTAATTGTGAATCCCCAAATGAAATCTAAGACTATGCATAAAGTATGCCTAAGTGGGTAAGAAGACTAAAACTAATTATTAATTAAATAACATAGGAAAGAGGCAAGTTAATTCATGAAAATAAGAAAGATGAAATAATTCTAAAGAATTAATAAAATACACGTGTGCAGAAAAAACCTAATTGGAATATAAGATAAGAAATGAATAAAGCATGAAAGAATAAGTGCATGCATAGAAGGGAATATAGAGTCTAAACTACCACTAGTTTAACTAGGAGAAGATTCATATTTTAACTCAACTTAGTTTTATAAAGGAACCAATCATTGATTGGAAATAAAGGGAATAAAGATACAACTAGGAGTGATTTAAGGAGCGCTTTTCGGATGGGTGAGGGAAATTAATTTTTATTAAAACAAAATGTGGATTTAATTGTGAAAATTGGGGAAAGGGTGACAAGTGTATGGGGGAGATAATTCTAAATTATTTTAATTAAAAAAGGGAATTAATTGTGCAAGTGTGGGAAAATTTCTATAAAAGAAAATGGATGAGTTGAGAGAGAGGGGAGGACTGGTTATGGGTAAGGTTATGCTACAAAAGTTTTGACTGGTTTTAATTATGAGAGTTGGGATACCCAGCTTAAGAGAGAGTGGTGGCTCTACCTTGTGAGGTGAGATGGGAGCTAGAGGATTTATGGTTGTGTGTGTGTGTGTGTGTGGCCCCTTTGTGGCTTGGGGGGTTAAGGAGGAAGTAGAGTACCCCTAGCATTGGCTGGAAGGTACTAGTTAATTCCTTGGATTGACAAGTGAAGGATCTTGGTGCAAGTTCGAGTGGAGATCTATGGAAATATCAGTCCTTGTCGACGATGATTTATTGGTTATGGTACTCCATCCTTGTATTGTTGTTTAAAAATTCATGAAGTTGTGTAATTTCCTACTGACAAAAATGTGGATATTATGGGTTGTATGTAGAATTTTAAATTGAAATTGTTTAAGAAATTCAATGCATTGGTAGTTGTAATTGAACCTATAAAATTAGGTGGATGTTCTATAGTAAAACTATGTCGGATTGTAGTGATATTCTGTGAATTATTGGGCCTTGAAACCCACTACGCTTGTGGCGAACTAATTTTTCTTGACCAGATCTAGGATGTCTTATCACGTGAACTTGTCAGAGTCCCGTGGGTTTGTGGTTTCTACCTAAATCTGTAATTTTCCCCAGTCTCTCTCTTTTTCACAGACCAAGTCTTAAAATTTCCCCCCCTTTGGCTTGCAAAATCATTTTCATTTTCCCCCCTCTATGTTTAAAGTGCCCCGGTCTCTCTGTTTTCCTAGCCCACAGCTAGTCATCCAAATCCTCGATCATGTAGGCCACAACCATGAACACAAAGCGTATCTTTCCTAACAATCCATTTTTGAGATTGAAGCATAAGCGGAAGGTAGTTTTAAATTTTCAGAGGCAGAGATCCATCAAGAAAATCGATCGATGGCGTGCATTATTTCGGAAGGTCAAAATTGTGTGAAGTATAGCGCTAGAGAAAAAGCCTGATGATCAAAGGTCAGGCAAAGATTGAATCTGGGTCATGGATCTTATTGGGAGATATCAATGGTGGCATATCATCACGAGAATTGAGAGTTTGAAATGTTGTTAAAGTTGTTCGTAAAAGGTTTGAACTCCCAAAAACTGGAATCAACAGGAGTCGTCCAATTCAGAGGGACACATGGCACCGGATCCAAGGATTCGTGGTTTCAAAAATCATAGGTTTTAGCATTGATTGGATGGAAACTGAGGTTTTTGAAAAAGCAATCATGGCCATCAAATTCAAATCAAGTCCGATCATTGATCTGAATCAGACTATCTCGCAAGGTCGAGCATCGAAATATTTAAAATTAGGTGGAGTGAAGACTCCCAAAAGTTGAAATCCCGAAGCGCCTTTGGATATAAGTGTCAAGTTATGCCCCGAGGTTGCATGTAGGATGGAGCAATGAAAGGGATTTGTACCAAAGGCCAAAAGAGCCCATATTAGTCACAGAAAAAGATTAGCATGGCCTCGAGACATCGATATTGACTCTCAAAAGTCATGGGCACTATCTAAGCATTCATGGGTATCAGGCCTCATCATGATCTAGATGAAGTTATTTATTAAATATGGGGGCAACATTTGAGACCTCGTTTCACCCCATGAATGGAAAACATGCAGAGAGCGGTCGTAAAGGTAGATTGTCAATCTGAAGCTTCCATAATGGACAATTTTTCCTGTAAAGCACATAAGTACGCCTGGCTCACATCTAACATGAGAAGGCCTACATAGTCTAAAAGAGAAGGAACTGACTGAAAACTTTGAATTCCAGGGGTCCAATCACATTCCTGGTGGTTGCAACAGTTTTAGTATATATAGGCAGTTTTGATATTTTGTTAAGGTCGATGGTTAAGCTAGGCTCCCTACTATTTTAATATTTTTATGAAGAACACTGGTTCTATGGTTATGTATTTGTTTTTGAGACATTTTGGTTAATCTAAGTCATCTTTCTTGCTCCATCTTATTTTCCTCTGATAGCGAGAGAGTTCATGATTGACCGATTCACATGGATTGTTATGATTGTATTATGATGAATGTTATATTATAGTGTTGTTATAATTTCTTTCAGTTTCTTTGATATTTGAATTCAAGAGGATATTGGGTTTAAGTTTTTCCTCATTAGGCTTCTAGACGACCTAAATTCCATAGCAGACCTATACACTCTACTCACCAAAGTCTTCCCTCTATTCACCCTTACTCCAACTTACTGGCTGAAGTTGATTCCATATCTCAATTGCTTATGCATGTTAGTCTAGATTTATGAGTTAGAACATTATTATCATTGAGTCCTCTCCATTTGATCACCTAAAACTCATTTACATTTACATTTACTGTATAAAATGATGGGTACTGGGCTTACCTTCTATGCAATCTGAGGGTGACTTCTAGTGATAAAATTTTTGGCATCGTTGCTGGGGATGAATTGAAGACATTTCCCTAAGATAGAACGAAAAATAGCTTCAGATTCTGAGGGTGCATGAGATATCAGAACCATTGAAGATTGTGTTTGCACTTGGTGACTCCATTGTTTCGACTCCATTGTTTCAGTTGTGGCCTCCAGATATAGACACATGAGGTCTACTCCATAGTTTCCTTTGACTACACCTGAAGCTGACCCAGAGAGGATTATTAAGAAAGGAAAGCTTTTTGAAGAAGGATTTTTTTGTTGTCCCAGATTGAAAAGCTCCCTGAGAAGACCGACATTGCAGAGATCTAGTTTTAGATGGTGAACTAAAGCTAGACACATTATTCTGACTGATTATCTTTCACAATGGCGACTCCACTTTGTAGAATATGTTGGTGACTCCTCTAAAGGGAGACAAATCAAAAGGCTATGGAGGCTATCATGGCCAAGAGATTCCCCCCCTTCAATTTCTCATCCATAGTTGGTTATCCACATCTAGTGTCTTCTATAAATGAATGGGATGATTATCTTCCGAGATTCAGAGGAAGCAAACATGAACATCTCGGTGATCACTTACTACAATTTCATATATGCATGCTTGAACATGGCTTCTTTCACGAGGATGTCTGGATCAATATGTTCAATTTTTCTTTAGAGGAAGATCCTCGTGAATGGTGTCAATATGTCCCTGCTACTAGTATCCATTCCTTAAAGTATTTTCACGATACTTTTAATTCATATTACGAGAAGATTTACCCGAATCATCTTATTTTTTATGGTTGTTGTAAGAAGTTAGCACTCCACATCCTGCGGATGATAGATTGGTCCTTGTGTGATGAGTCTGATAAAGATCTGATTGAGAGAAAAAGTGAGGATAAAAGTGAGTATTCTGCAAATACAGATGGAAACTTTTCTCTCTCTATTTCCCAAGAAGAAGGATTTTCAGATATGATTGATGATAGCACTGATGATTGCATATCCATAGATGCATTATATTCTACCCTTGATACACCCGTTGTCTCAGATTTAAAAGAAGAAATGGTTGAAGAAAAGAATCAAGAGATTGATCTTTTTTCTTTACAAGATAAAAGAGTTTTGTGCTCACCGACCTCTGATGAGTATTTAGAAGCAGAAATCATAGGCTGCCAATCTTCATATGAAAACAAAATATTATACCAAGAGCAACATGATAGAGAGAAGGAGCCATCCATGGATATAAATAAAGACATGTCTTTCCCTCAGCTAGCAGATGTTATCAGAGAAGACAAAGGAGAGGAGCATTAGTAGCTCGCATCAGCCTTTTACTCACATATGCTCACCACAGAATTTCATCCAGAGGCGAGCAACTGTAAGATGGAGCATGCTTTATGTTACCAACCCAGTAATTTTTGTCACCTATTTTATGACCCTGTAGGGGAGTGCATGGAGTTTCATGTTTTCCAGTTATTGAAGCCTCCAAACATTATCTTTCTTTTAGTGCTAGAAGGAGAACTGAAAAATGTAATCGATTTCCTGTCACAATTTCATTTTTTTTATTAATTAGTGATAGATTAAATAAGTTTTCAGTTAGGAGGTTACTTGACTCGCTCTAGTGGAAGTCCACTTTCACCTAGCAGTTTGTAAAAATCAATTAGCCTAGGACTGTACATAAATAAGCTCTTTCTGGAGAATGTGTGTTTGTTTTCCTTTTTTTTAAGTAGAATAGTGTACATGTTGGCCTTCGACGAAATGTTTTGAGCTCGACTCCATAACCCAACAGCTAAGGCACTGGAACTACTTGTTCTTGGCAGCTCCCAGGGAGCATGCCATCCCTTGTGGAGCCAAATGTTATCACATGAACTTGTTAAAGTCCCGTGGGTTTGTGGTTTCTAACTAAGTCTGTAATTTTTCCCTGTCTCTCGCCTTTTCGCAGACCAATTCTTAAATTTTTCCCCCTTCATCTTGTAAAATCATTTTCGTTTACCCCCCTTTGTGTTTAAAGTGCTCTGGTCTCCTTGTTTTCCCAGCCCATAGCCAGTCGTCCAAATCCTAAATCATGCATGCCACAACCTTGAACAAAAAGAACAACTTTCCTAACAGTCCATTTCGGGCTTGAATCATAAGTGGAAGGCAGTTTTAAATTTTCAGCGGCGGAGGTCCATCAGGCGAATCGTCTGACGATGTGCATTCTTTTGGAAGGTCAAAATTGCACGAAGTATAACGCTAGAGAAAAATCCCGAAGATCAAAGGTCAGGAAAAGATTGAATCTGGGTCATGGATCTTATTGGGAGAGATCAACGGTGGAAGATCATCGTGAGTTCAAAATGTTGTTAAAGTTTTTCATCAAAGGTCTGAACTCCCGAAACCCGAAATCAATAGGAGTCATTCGATTTAGAGGGATGCATGGCACCAGATCCAAGGACTCACAGTTTCGTGAATGAGAGGTTTTAGGATTGAGCAGCTGAGGACTGGGGTTTTTGAGGAAGCAATTGTGGTTGTCAAGTTGAAAGAAAGTCTGATCGTTGATCTTAATAAGACTATTTTACAAGTTTGGGCATCCAAATATTTAAAATCAAGTGAAGTGAATACTCCCGAAAGACAAAATCCCAAAGTGCCTTTGGATATAAGCAACTTTGGATATAAGCATCGATCTATGACCCGAGGTCCCATGCAGGATGGAGCAATGAAAATGAGTTGTGCCAAAGGCCGAAAGCGCCCATATTTGTCACAGAAAAAGATCAGCATGGCCTTGAGACGTCGAGATTGACTCTCAAAAGTCATGGGCATCATCTGAGCATTCATGGGTGGGCCTCATCCTAATCCCGATGAAGGTAGTTATTGAAGATGGGGGCGGAAGTTGAGACCTCGTCTCACCCCATAAATGGAAAACATGTAGAGAGCAGCTGTAAAGGAAGACTGTCAATCAGAAGCTTCCATTATGGACAATTTTTCCTGTAAAGCACATAACTACGCTTGGCTCGCATATAACATGAGAAGGCCTGCACAGTCTGACAGAGTAGGCACCGACTAAAAACTTTGAATGCCAAGGGTCCGATCCCATTCTTGGTGGTTGCATCCTTTTTAGTATATATAGGCAGTTTTTATATTTTGTTAAGGTCGATGGTTAAGCTAGGCTCCCTGCTATTGTAATATTTTGATGAAGAACACTGGTTCTCTGGTTATTTATTTCTTTTTGAGACATATTGGTTAATCTAAGTCATCTTTATTGCTCCATCTTATTTGCCTCTAATACCGAGAGAGTTCATGATTGACTTATTCACATGGATTGTTATGACTGTATTATGATGAATGTTATATTATAGTGTTGTTATAATTTCTTTTAGTTTCTTTGAGATTTGAATTCAAGAGGATCTTGTGTTTAAGTTTTTCCTCCTTAGGTTGCTAGAAGACATGATGTCCACATCAAACCTCTGCACTCTCCTCACCAAAGTATTCCCTCTATTCACCCTTACTCCAATTTACTGACTGAAGTTGATTCCATACCTCAATTGCTTATTCATGCTAGTCCAAATTTCCGAGTTAGAACATTATTATCATTGAGTCCTCTCCATTTGATCACCTAAAACTCATTTACATTTACTGTATAAACTGATGGGTACTGGGCTTACCTTCTATGCAATATGAGGGTGATTTCTAGTGCTAATAGGATGGTTGCACTAGCAATAGAATAATAATTGATGCTCGTGGAAGTTTTATATTTAAAGTACATCCATTGTAGATTTTTAGATCATTGTTTTATTTAAGACCAACTTCATTTTTTTTCATGGAAAGATCCTGAGGTTCTGATTTTGAGGGATTTTGCTCACTACTTCTTTCGAATACATTCTCCTTCTTGGGAGAAGCCCTAGTCCAAGTTTTAAAGGAATTGTAGTCATTGTGGTGCCCTCTTAACTGTGAGCTTACTCAAATCAAAGAGGCATATTCCTTGTTGAGGATCTTATTCCACATTAATATGACTGCCTCTTTGCAAAGGACCACTATGATTGGACAAGATTGCATTCCTAATTGTGTTTATGTTGTTCAATGCCTTATAATTCAGTAGTTAGTTAGGATTGGAAAAGGACCACTATGATTGGACAAGACTGCATTCCTAATTGTGTTTATGTTGTTCAATGCATTATAATTTAGTAGTTAGTTAGGATTTAAGGAACCTTTTATCTTTTATTTTGTTTTCATCCCTTGCAGCATGGTTGAAGCTTTGCGACAATCTAATCTTATGAATACCTATCCCCTACTACAAAACAAAGTAAACTGATTTTATTATTGAGAAATTCCTCTGCATTTTTTTATTTAAAGAAACCGTTGTGCGAGTAGTTAAAACAAAATATTATTTCCTTGCTAGAGTTTTCCTATGCGTTTAAACCCTAGAGGATGGGGATGTCCACTGATCTATGCACGTTGTGTACCTTGAGGGACGCCTAGGAACCTTTCCCTGGGGCACATGAGAACGTGTTCCTCGTGAGGTTGGCGCTTGAGAATGTGTTTCCTCAGAGCTTGGGCATGTTTAAACTCTACTCTGAGTTTATTCTGAAGAGAGCACTCTGGTCTGGGAGTTACTTAAGCCAATTTGTTTTGAGGAAGGCACTTTGCTCTGCTCTATAGTGCAAGAGTTAGACTCTGTATGAGCATTCCCTCCTTCGTGGCTTTTCATGGGTTCTTGGTGTAATGATGTTGTTGGCTTGGATTACAGTGTGGATTGACATGTTCGATGACCTTGTTGTAAGGTAGGGCCTAATGACCAAACCAAAACTTTTCGTAGGCAGAATTCCTCTCGATTCATATCCATTCATGCTTCTTGCCATATTCATGATGGTTCTATTTTTTCTCTCATCTACACCATTTTGTTATGGTTTATACCTTAATGTAAGTTGTCTTTTGATGCCATGTTGCTTGCAGAAATCATGAAAATAATTTGAATCATATTCACCTCTTCTATATGATCTTAACACTTTAATTTGACGACCACTTTGCTTCTCTACCATTTCCTTCAATTATTTGAACTTGTCAAAAGTTTCAGATTTATTTGCATGAAAGTACACCCAAGTCTTTATGTTGTAATCATCTAGGAAGTAATAACTTCCTCCTACTGACTAGGTCTACATAGGAACACACATATTTGTATGAACTACCTCTGATGGTCTGTTTTCCTTATAAGACACTCCTTTAGGGAAACTATGCCCTTGTTGCTTTTCCAGAATGTAGCTATCACATGAACTAATTGGATCATGAATGGGAAGAAAACCTTTAACCATCATTTTTTGGTGCAATAACTTTAAACCACCAAAATGTAGATGACCAAATCTAAAATGACATAGCCAAAAGTCATTCAAACATGTTTCCTTGTGGAAAAATAAGGCATCATGTCAACCATAATTCATGATAAGAGGATGCATTCTATTATTCGTCATATTTAACCTAGAAATTAACATTTGGGAGATTTTTCATATATGAAATAATCATCTCCCTTAAAACTATCCAATAGTAATGGGATTATGTTTCCAACTTGGGGTATAATACACAATGGTATGTTTCTTTTTCTATCTTGTTCGGTGAGGATGTTAACCATTCATTTTCCCATAACTTATATTATATTATATGTCCCCAATTTAACTTTATTTCTTACTAAATCAATCATCTACATGTCCAATAATATTTCTACTCCGTGTCATATGATCACTACATCCACTATCTATAAGACAAATATTACTAGAAATCTCAAGTGAAATTACAACTAAGAAATCATGAATCTTCATAGATTTCATAGATGTTGGAATACTTTGCATTCTGTTTATTAAGGTCATCCTTCTTCTTTGTATATTCATGCGCATAATGACCTACATTATTACAATAAAACAATTGACCTTAGATTTGTCATACCTCTAATTTTGTTGTTAACTTATGTTGTTTCTTCCCGTGCCTCTTGATCTTGGTATACCTATGCCTCTTCGGATAGAAACTTGAGACTCAAAATAATTTTATAAAGAATCATCATATATGTTCATTCTAGATTCATGGGATAACAAAGATCCCAGAAATCCATCCACTCATAGTTGTGACAAGTGATTAGACTCTTCAATGGCTACAACGGCTACATCAAATTTCTTGAGAAATGTTCTAAGAACTTTCTCTAAATATATTTGTCTTGGTAATACCTTGATAACTGGTCTCTAAGATGTCTCAATCTATCTTTGAGAATTTTATTGTAGAGATCTTAGCAACCAAACTCTCATCTAAGCCATTTTGGATTGGATGAGATAGAGTGTTTCTGCATCCTTTTTCCTATTATCTTTGAGCTTATATTTTTGAGCATTTGTCAAAGATTGTTCAGTTTCATGATCGATGGGTTCTACATACCCATGGGCTACAAGATCTTCAAACATCTTGAGAATGCAATAATAATCTCATCTTGATTTCCCAAACTTCTTAATTTTTTTCCTAGTGAGAAGAGGTATTTGTGGTTGTCCGGTTTCAAATTTATCTAAAAACCAAAATTATTTTGACTTTTATTCATATAAACTCAATCACTTAATTACATTATTGTATCCCTAGTGTCACATTAAAAGAAACGATTGGTTGTCACATTTGTTGGAAACGGTGACAACAAAACTCATCCGTGAATATGATTCTAGATCCTATAAACCAGGATTGGTTGTAACCAATGCACCTAAGTTAAACTATGGATGAGATCACAATTAATGATCAGTTTCTAATATATTGCTATAAATTTGTATGCCCGTAGAGGCTGTGAGTGTGTCTGAGAGGAATGAGCCTGTATGTAATCTCCATTAGCTGAATAATAAGATAATCGATACCAATGCTTGGTGGAGGTAGCCCAACGTTTGGGTGAACCACGTAAATTGTTGTGTTCTTATTTGTTTTCATTTGTATTGATTGTCTTATGGTAATTTGTGTTTCCGCACTTGCAAATTACAACAAGTGGTATCAGAGCTCAGGAGCTGAGGAGCTGAGGAGGGCGCAGACTGAAAAAGCCGAAGCCGGAAAGAGGCCGCGTTGAAATTCGGCATCAGCGATTGGCAAAAAAAAAAAAAACTTGCACAGGGGCGTCGGCACTGGACAAGAGGCTAAGTGGGCGTGTCAGCGCTGGAGACAAGGCATACGGGCGCGTCGGCGCTGGAGACAAAGTACACAGGAGCGTTGTTTAAAGAAAATCGTTGGTTTTATGAGAAGGAGTGCTGGAAGGAGAGCCAACGCTCACCTTACAGGCTAAAGGGAGTGCCAGCCTCTCAAAAACTTACGCGTGTTTCGTTGTTTTGCTTCAGCGCTTCTCTTATATCCTCCATGGAGCGCTAAAACACTTAAGGAGCGCTCCCCCCCTTTTTGAAAGGATTCGTATGTTTTTTCTTTAAAAATAATACTTTTACATTTGGAAAGTATTAAAACCTTTTTTGGTATTAAAGTATTAAGGAAAGGTT
>ML796584.1:175040-185883 GCA_009831015.1 Picea engelmannii
TTCTGCCTTTTGATTTTGATCGAGAGAAATCCCTCTGACCCTGTCCTCTTTCTTTTGGTCTGCCTCTGACCACCAATGCCTCAGATGTAGAGGTTTCTTGATTTGATTTCTTCCTTGTTTCCTCAGATAGTAAAGCTCCAACAATATCATCAAACTCAATGGTTTCTGTTGAACTGAAACTAATAGAGGTAACGAAATGATCCCATGATGCGGGCAAAGAACATAATAATGTAATTGCCTTATCTTCGGATTCAAATTCCACACCCATGCTACTCAACTGGACTAGAAGAGTATTGAAAGTATTTAGATGATCAACAATTTTCGTACCTTCCTTCATGCACAAACTATACAGTTGTCTTTTCAGAAAGATCCTGTTTGTCAAGGATTTCGTCATGTATAAGCTTGCTAGCTTTGACCACAAACCGGCTGCTGTCTTCTCTGTAACAATGTTGAACAATACATCGTCGGCCAAACACAGGCGTATGGCACTCAGTGCTCTCGCATCCATCTCATCCCAGTCTTCATTTGTTATGGACGTAGACTACTTTGCTTTTCCCAAAAGTGCCTTCGCCACGCCTTGTTGCACGAGTAGATCGTGCATTTTAACCTTCCAGATCTCGAAATTGTTCTTGCCATTAAACTTTTCAATTTCGAACTTAGCACTCTGCATCTTTTTCATTAGAAGAAACATAAAAAAGAAACAGACACCACTGTTTGTAATATCCAAGACCCCTTTAAAAAAAAAAAATGTGTGAAGAAATAAACTTGTGTAATTTTCAAAAGAAAATTACATACATTCACCTTTTAAAAAAAAAAATTAATAAAAAAAAGTTTACTCCACCTTAGTCCTCCACCATTCATCCTCCATATTATATTTTCAAATATAATAAAAACTTTCTTTAATACTTTCCCAAAAATACAAGTATAAAATCCTTTTAATACTTGCCAAAACAATGTAAACGTATAATTTGTGAAAGAAGATTTTAAAGGAACCTTTTTCAGCGCTCCTTGGGAGTGTAAAGGGGTGCGCTCCACCAAAACAACAAATATACGAGTGGGCTGGCGCTCCCTCTAGCCGTTAAGGTGAGCGTTGGCTTCCTCATAGCGCTCCCTTTCAAAAAACCATGAATTTGATTTAACAACGCGCCCGTATACCTTGTCTTCAGCGCTGGCGCGCCCTCTTAACCTATTGTCCAGCGTCGGTGCGCCCTCTTAATTTGTTGTCCAGCGTCGACGCGCCCTATGCTATGATAGCCAGTGCTGATGCCAGAAAACGAGAAATTCAACAACGACTTTAATGCGGCCTCGGCTTCTTCCAGTCCACGTCCTCCTCAGCTCCTCGGCTCCTCAGCTCCTCGCTCCGATACCACTTGTTGTAATTTTCGAGTGCGGAAACACAAATTACCATAAGAAAATCAATACATGCAGACAAAGAACACAACAAACAACAATTTACGTGGTTCACCCAAATGTTGGGCTACGTTCACCAAGTGCAGGTATCGATTATCTTATTATTCAGCTAATGGAGATTACAGACATGTCTCACTCCTCTCAGACACACTTACAGCCTCTACGAGCATACAAATTTATAACAATATATTAGAAACTGACTATTAAATGTAATCTCATCCATAATTTAACTTAGGTGCATTGGTTACAACCAATCTTGATTTATAGGATCTAGAATCCTATTCATGGATGAGTTGTTGTCACCGTTTCCAACAGGATTACTATCCCTAGACAAATAAACAAAGAGGGACATCCCCTCGAATGAAGAAAAGGTAGTGAAAGACTCGGACATCGGAGGGAGAGGGTCTGATTTATGTGTGTACAGGGTCGACCCATCCAACGATGAAACATGGAGAGTAGGGAGAGTAGAAATATTATGCTTACCCTACGTACCACACGAAGGGGGGATTTGTTTCCATAACGATTCCATTATTTCCCACTATGACACCGTGAAGTCTAGGTCATCGAACATTTCCTTTGACAATGAGTCAATAGATAGAAGAAGGGGCGTCGTGTTAATCGATAGGGTGAGTGTGGTTGTCAATGGGGTGATCACGATCATCATTTATGCCCACGGAGTTCACAAAAATGCTTCTCCATTTTTTTATTAATATCTATTGTTTTCTTTGCGGATGATAGGTTGGTGGTTGTGATGTTTTTGTTTTTTCTACATTTGAGTAATACTTTGTTGAATTATATAACATATACACATTACCAAAAATTTATTGTTTACATATTAGGTGGGTATCTTCAATCCTAATTCTAAATAACACATATACGTTCCCTTTATTTGTTAACAAGGACACAATACCTATAACTTGAGTGCACTGAGAAAGAGGATTCAACTATGTACACATTTCCATATCAATTTGTATGTTTGGAAGGGGATGGGTGAAGAGATAATCCTCATATTAATTTGTATGTTTGGAAGGGGATGGGTGAAGAGATAATCCTCATATAAGCAGAGGGAAGGATCTTAAGGTAGTGTTGATTCCGTAAACTAGTACCAGTTTCTAAACTTGGGTATTTTTGTTAATATTTTTGGGCATGATCTTCAATATTAAGCATGAATTATTGTTAATACCCTACAACTTGAATGGGTCTAATAGTTAAGAACATGTGTTTCCTCCTAAGAACTCATACGTTCAAATTTAGAGGGGGTAGGGTATGTATACCTCTGTAGACTTTACCTGTCAAATAGTTGAGCAAAGGGGTCTCATACACCAATTTGCTGTTTGTCTTGTTTGTGACCTTAAAAATAGATTATTATTATTATTATTTACATTTTTTTAATGCTTTGATGTCTAGGAGGTTATTAATTCATTAATGTCTTTATGAACTTTTTGACGAATGCTTGGTTAATGGTTTTATGGATTGCTTACTCTTCTTTATATTATTTTTCTTGAATCCATGGTTGCACATTCTTTACTTCAATCTAAACATGAATTAGTTTGAACTTAATCTTTAATTATATCTTATTTCTTTTTTCCTAAGAATAACAATTGACACCTTTTGGGGGCTGATTACTTACTTGAATAATTATTTATTTGTGGGTTATGGATTGGAATGGATTTAACATGTTTTGATATCATGAAAATGTGTAGGTTGCATAAGTTTCAATCATATGATTGGTAAAGAGAGGAAATCTAGTCCTTGTTTAACCAATGATCATTCAATAAAGCTAGGAGGTTGGATGACAAATTAACAAGGAATGAGTAAGCTCACATGTTCACAACATGTGGTGGAAAATCATATTATCATATGTAAAAGAGATATAAGTGATGTATCAAAGCATGACATTCTGGTGCATTTGACAATTTAATATCAGACATGGGTATCTTGCATGTTTGTGTCCAAGGAGTGATGGATTTTATCTTTGGAAGCTCAATGGTAAACATGGTGAGATTGATATAATGAAGTGATTATATGTGAAAAATTCTCGATTGTGAACATAAAATTATGATCTAGATCCTCATCTAAGTTCATTGGAATCAATCTTTATTACCGAAAAGCTCCCAGCCAAGTTTCAAGAAAGATGATAATTTAATGAATTTTTTTCCTCTTAGTGTATTTGGTGTCCTTTACCATTAAGTATCATTTTTTGTGCAATAGTTTAAAACATTTTGGTAAGTTGGATTTAAAACACATAACATAGATGATGATCACATAGAGACTTATCAATTTTGGTGAAACAATGTTTAGTGCAATAATTGTTCTTTGGTTGTTGAGGCTTATTTTTCCACAATTTCAGGTTGTGGATAGATTAAATATGGAAATTTAAGAAGAGGTTAGATGGATATTTTGGGGGTTTAAGATTACAATGGCACAAATAAAATTTTATTTTGAGCTCTCCAAGTACAAAAATACATATTAAATTTTTTGTGGTCAAGTAGGAAAGTTTGATTTCTCAGTTTATAAATTTCATTTATATGAACATAGATTGTGGAATGTAACTATTTTTTTGGATTCTTATCATCTCCACCATTCCCTGCTTCTAAAAGTTCGACAATCTCAGTTCTAGTGAGTAAGTTATGAGTTTTTGAAGCAAAACAAATCCTAAGAGGTTTGATGATGCTCATTTTAATTAGTTTTTCATCCCTTGTTGAAAAATCCCATGACTTCGCACTCAAGCTTGAGGTTTTGTGTTGAATGAAGGGCCTTATTTGTATAGATTTTTTTTCTTAGCTTGACACACAAAATACACGAAGGCGGTAGAGATTTTGACCACTCATTGTGAATGCCAATGAGTTGGTTGAAATATACAATAACACAAGAACCATCTATATTCTTCAATCTACATGAGAGAGGTACAAATTATGTTTATCTCACCAATCTAGGGATGTTTGAGCATCGACCAACAATCCTTGAAGCTTCTTCAACATTTGTTGAAGATAAATGGAAACATGAGTTTGAAGGGATTTTTGTCTTCCCAAACCACTCATTTTCCCAAGGAATGCTAAACCATTGAGTCCAAAAGTAATCAATTCTTCGTACCTGGTGATTTCCAATTTAGGTGTTGAATTGGGTGAAATTTTCCATTCTTCATGCAAGAAATGCATCTTAACTTTACTATTTTTAATAGTAAAAGAAAAAAAAAATTGCTAACCTCGTAAGATAGTTGGCCTCTCAACTCAATGATTTTCTCAATAATGACTAAATCATTGAATTGAAAAGTTATGTCACCTTGTAACCTAGCATTTTTTCTCACTATGTTCCCAACTCTTATAGAGGAGTCTAACAACACTAAAGAACATTTTATTTTCTTACCTTTGAGCAACACTAGTCCTTGGTAAATTACCAATGTATCCATGTCATTCCTAATTTTCTTCAATATCTAAAATTATCTCTTCAGACCCAACTCCAATCCAATTTATAAAGTACAAATTTACAAAAATGTATTATTGACCTTTTTTTTTTCAATTTTCCCTTTTCTTTTTACATTCATTTATTAAAGGAATTTAAAATTGTGAAAAACAAAGTCAATATGTTGAAATATTATGGATTTTATAAATATTAAAAGTATAAATAAAATATCTAATTAAAAATATAGATTTTTTAATTAAAAAAATAGTTTAACAAAATGATTTTGAATGATATTTATTAATATTAATAAAATTAGGAATATTTTTAATCTCCCATATACACATGTGAAAACTAGGTTTATAAATTACTCTCTTTCCTAAATTACATTGATTATGTTTCATATTATCATCATTGCAAAACTATATAATGCTTAATCCTCACGTGACATCGATTAGACAGGACGCCCAGCCTCATTAGCAGTCCACGGCAGATGCCAATCATATAAACCAATGTAAATGTAATTATACACCAGATTCCCCTCCGATGTGTTTCTTAATGTTTTAATCCGTTTCCCATGGTGTGTAAGAGAATTATGATAAACTAGCACAGCTGTTAATTTGCAGTTGAGAACGCTGAAAGGTAGTAGCTGAGAATGCATGTCTTTAATATATTGAGAAGATATGCTTCCAATATAAAATGTTTGTGGTAATTTATCTGTAGTAATATGAAACTTTTGACTGTATTAGGTTGATAAATTGAACGTGGCAATTATATATCCTTACATTAAATTTTTAATGTGATTAGGTAAATGTTAAAAAGTAAACATGTTAACCGATGCCTTGATAAATACAAGAAAGTTATCAACAATAAATCTGATCTATTGATTTTGGAGGACCACTAAAAATATGCCAGCATCTTCAATGCATAGCCATCCGATTAGGGTTTAAAGTTAAATAAGGTTAAAAGATCATTAATTGTGCCCATTATCAATAGATGTAGAACTTTCTACGTAATGAATACAACTATAAAAAATAAATCTTTAAGTTTTAAGCGATCCATTCTGTGGGAAGAGATAGAGATTAACTTTTAATGGAGCTCTCAAAGACAGAAAATAAAAATAGCACTCGAAGAAATATTGTTTTACAGAAACAGGTCATTCACTGATTTTATATATTGATCAATTGTTACTGAATGATAACGCAAAATCATCCAGTCAAGGGTTCTCCAATCAGATAAACATTTTAATAACAAGATTACAGACAGTAGAAGTTTCCCCTAGAGATAGGCGAAGATCCAAAGAGATTAGCATAGTCCGCCACTCCCTCATTCAGTGAGATCGTGAGTTATGCAGTGACAACAGTTTCAATAGCTGTAGTTTCTCCTCTTGACCGGCGACCATTAATGGAACTCTCTGCACTTTCTCCTTCCCATATCTCAGGCAAAGCTTCTCTAACGTTGTGAATACTTTCGAGAGCAAAATCCGCTTCCTCTGATCGGACTGAAGTGCCCACCTATTGACAGAAAGCTTATATCAATATTGGAAGAAGATTGGAGCACTTGTGCCTTCTTACAAAAGAAACAGATTCAATTTGGTCTTACCAATACAGTATGCAGGCCTTCACGCTTTCCTGCGGCTATATTCCGGGGACTGTCATCAAAAAAAATCTGCGAGAAGACAAAAACAGATTTAGACACAACTCCTCGCTTGCTCTTGCAATAGGCGCTGTACAAGGTGAAGAAAAATGGACTGGATAAATAGTTAAGTGTGTTATGTGGATGTGCAAGGTTGCCAGGATGTTTTAAGACTTCATAGTATAATATTCTCTTTGTAGCTCCTCTTTGTTGGAAAGGGGCCATATCTAAGGATAAGTGGATGAATGGGTAGTATGTAAGATTATGATCAGACTAATAGGAATCTAGTATGACCACTCTGTCAGCACCAGTATGTGTCAATCTTGATGTACATGTAGATTGAATTTTTAATAAAAATATAATTCATTGCATTTACAAAAATATGATATCACTGAAGGGAAACGGCTATCGCAGTATTTAGTTCGATACCGTTCTTCGTGGATCAGCCTTTGCAAGGAGAAGAGCCTGCCTCATGGCCTCTTTTGACGGCTTGCAAATAATGGGAGTCTTCGCTATTGTAGAGTTAACAACGGGTATATGCCAGTCATTATTGTTTCCAGTAGTTTGTGAAGGAGGATTAAGTGTCTCAAAGCATATTATGCCTTCAAAACAATCTTCCAACCCCAGCCTGTTAAGGACCTTTACAGCATGAGCGTTGTCACCGTTTGTAAATATCTGTTTCACATATCAAACCGATAAGAAGTATGCTTTCAACTTTCTGAAAACCTAACGACGCCTTCATCGAGTATTACAATCATATAAAAATATTGAAGGGAACCATATGTAATTACAATTTTCCTCTGAGGCATGCTTAATAGCAGATTCTTCAGTACAAGGTCTGGTTTAAGATTCTCATATGGCAATCTTCCGTGAACAAAACTGTATAAGAAATAATTGGTTTTTTTGAGTGAGTGAAGAACGATAGCTTTTCTGGGAAAAAAAATCAGGGGTATTCCAAACAAAGTAAAGAACGAAAGGAAAAGCATTGTCATTTATTTTATTTTGTAGAAAGCTGCACACTCACATACTAAAGATAAGATTTCTTAAATACCTGTGGTAATCGTCATAGTCAAATTCATAACCCACCGCCTGCATAGATCAAACAATATGGTTAAAAAAGCAATGAATTCATGAAATTCGAGAAAGTGGATCCCAATTCAAGACCAATCCCCAGCCATGAGGCTGAACAAAACAGATGAGAAACAGTTTTTTGGTGTCAAGATTTCGCAATAAGTCTCTTGGCAGTGTGGTGGCCACTGGATCAATTCCCATGGGATAATCATAGAAGAGCATGGAAAAATTAGGGAAAGTGTATCTCAGATTCTCTGCAAGAAGCACGATTCGATGAATGCAGCTCATAATTCTATTCTTAAGTTTCTTGCTAAGCCTATTACAACTACAGTGTTGCAGAACCCCCCAGAAGTCAGCTATAGAAGGCCCCCGGTGCCAAAAATAGTTAAAACCTTAAAAGTTGTAATACAATGCTGAATTCAATCAAACAAAAAGGATTGAATGCTTACCCTCAGTCCAGCCATGGATGTCCCATAAGTCTTATACAGCCTTCCGCACAAGTCTGGGATTCTGTTCTTTTCAATACCGAGCTTTTGGTTCACATAATCTGTGATACAACCAACCAGGCCGCACGCACAATTCAAACCTCAAAAGTTCCCACAATGCCAAAGAAGAAATCTTAATTGCATATACAACCCCGTAGGGGTGAAGTTATTCAACTCTTAGCGTAAGCTGGTGCAATAATCAATTGAATATAGTCGGTACATTGAGTTTACTGAATATGAATAGTAGTCCATATCACCTTCGTGTTGCAGAGCTAGAACATCCATATTCAAAATTCATATAAATGACAACCAATTCAATATTGGAACTTGGTATATGCAACCTTGGCACATTTTCAGACATAGTTTAAATTCAAATCTAAAACTAATATTCATTCAAACAAAACAGTAAAACAACATAGTTTGGCAGGGTCAGCTTAGCTACAAGATTACCTTCGATGTTTTTGGTGCATGCTGCAGTAAGTCCGGAACTCAAGGGATATAATGTGTCATCCATATCTAAAACCACAGATTGGAATCAGAAACGAATACATAGAGCAGTAGTTCGATACCCATCGGAAAAGGAGAAACGAAAAAGACAGAGAAAAAGCTGTCATGCTCACCAAACAGAAGGCAGTCATATCGAGGCCTCTGGTCTTTCAGCTTTCGATTCTCCTTCAGCGCCATTATCGATCACTGTGCAATACATATATTCAACGATTCTCATTCTAATTTACTGAATTATATGAATACCAAAGGCAACACGAATATGGTACTAAATAGTGATCGAATTTAAAGAAACTCAATACAAACTTAAGAACTATCCAATAAGATAGCCTGTAAACTAGATCAGATATGTTGAATTTGGGTAGGAGAAGATACCCGGCTGAATGCAAAAGGGAGAGAGGCTCTGTATATTGACAGAAATCGGTATTCTGCAAATAATATGGAAGAGAGAGAAGCGAAAGAAGTGCAAGGTAGCGGGGTTTGGAGGAGAAGATTGGGTGCCTTAAATAGAAATCCAACGGCTGAGATGAAGTTATTCGGATAGACTTGGGTACTGTACTTAACATCCTCCTGCATGGCCCCATCACTTCAAATTCAATTGGTTTCACCCTTATCGGATACAATCAAGAGGATTCCTTTAGGGTTTTCTTAAGTAAAAACCTGATAATGTGGGCGCCCTGTCGATGGCTTCTTTGTCTGCAGTGGTTAAGATGGGAATTCATCTTCACAGGCATGAGAGATTTGGAGTTTTGTAAGAATTTTGGAGGCTGGAAAGGCATGTGAAAGCAATGAAGAATCTAGAAAACAGTATTGGAGTGGTTGCCAACTAGGTTTTCAGAATCATTCCATCTTACTTTTCTAATCCTAACCTTGGCTAACCTTGGCTAACCTTGGTTTGAGTGAGATTTGGTGGATGGAGATTTTGGAAAAGGACTCTCCACATGTTCACCCCTTCGTGGATAACTATAGACAAAATCTTTTATTTTCATTAAGGTTCAGAATTTGTTAAAGCATTTGATATTTGCAAGTGGAACATTATTCCACTGTAAGGGCAGAATGACATTCTATGCCTGTGTCCTTTGAAGAGAATCTCTGCCCTTTGGAAAACGTTGGGATTGAATTTGTTTCCCACAGATAGGATTTGCTTGACATAGATTGCTTTTTTTCTTTTCTGGGGGTTGTCTATAGATATGATAGAATATATGAAGAATTAAGTGACAAAGAACGTATATATATTATCCTATCACAATACGTGAGAAATTGTCCCTAGGGTAGCGAAACCATATTAACATCATCATATTATTTTAGGTTACGTTCTTTTGGAGGGAGGAATAGTTACTTTTTATTTTTAAACAATTTTATGAGGATCTGTTTTAATTTGCCCTTAGCGTTTGGATTTGGTGTTTTGCACTTTTATTGAAAGACTTAATCTTTATATATATATATACGATAGATAAAAAAAATATTATTTAATTTGAATATTTTTAAAATAATTTTTTAATTTTTAATAAATTTTGAATTTTTAAAATTTATAATTGGTGATCATGATAGAAAAAGGGGATTTGATTTTTCTAAATAATTGTTAAATGATATGTTTAATGATAATAATCTAATTTTAAGGTTACTATCACTAAATTAGTGTCTAAGACATCTTTTTTTGTGGGATAAACTAAAGTCTACATAAGTGTACATACCTTACTCTATCCCTTCCAATTTAAACCTATGATCTCCAAAAAGGAAATACATATTCGTAATATATCACAAATATATTAATTAGAGTGTTTCAAATGACTAATAAATAGTAATATCAATATATTATTTTTTTATTTTTATTTTTTTTAATTGTAAATTCAAAATATCATCACTAAAAATAAAGATAATTTTGATAACTTCTTACTACCATATATTTATCTTAACTTTCAATTTAAAAAAAAACATATATTAATTTTCATTTAAAAAAACATTGATTTAACATGAATCTAAGTCAATTCATTTAATTTTAATTTTCTAATAAAATATTCCATTTTATAAAAAATTTCAAATATTATAATCAACTATTATTTATTTTTCTTTTATAAATTTCAATATTTTTTAATTTGATTTATTAATTTTACTTACATTTTTTTATAAATTTCAATATTTTTTCATTTAGTTTATTAATTTTACATACATCTATGGACCTTGTAGTCTCATTACACTAAAATGAATCCAAATACTCTCTACCCTTATTCAAATTTTATATCTTTGATAGTGTATTTTAACTTTGTCATATATATATATATATATATATATATATATATATATATATATATATATATATATATATATATATATATAGT
>ML796584.1:186039-245645 GCA_009831015.1 Picea engelmannii
TCATATATATATATATATATATATATATATATATATATATATATATATATATATATATATATATATATATAGTGTAATTTAGTTAATATATTAGAACCTTTTTGAGAAAATTACTTGCGTGTCAATGTCTAACTCGGAAACCATTGTTGGCACGAGCTTGAGAGAGAGTGACATTTGTCCCAAAAAAATGTAACACTTGTCGAAAAAGAGACTTTGTTTGTCATGCAAAAAAGTAAAGTGCCACGCAGGGCGACAGGCTATCTGAAAGCTAATCTATACAAGAGAAAAAACTACAAAGCCTCGCAGGCTGAAGGTTTTCTATAAATTGAACTAAACTAGACATGGCTAGCTTAAAAACCAAGAAATAAAAAACTTAAACATAAGAGCTCTAGAAACCCAGACCAGATTGTGGGCCTGCAAAGGCCTAGGTTTTTTTCATCTTTCCCTTGTCGCGATCTGCAGTTTCCTACCAGAGATCCTAGAGAAAGGACACCAAGTTTTCCACCTTGCTTCATCGCTCTGCATCTCTTTTCTGCAAATCCCTGAGGGTTGCTTTGACGTCCTCCTGTCCTTTTGTCAATTCACACAGTGAGGCCATGATTTTTCCTTGGTCCACGCATTTTTCACAAGTGAAACGAGGCCTGAAGTTGGGCGGGGTGGAGGGAGTGGAGTTGGCTTCATCGGGGTGGCGAGATGGGGAATATGGAGGAGGTGGTTGATGAGGTGAGGATATGGGAGGAGGCAGTCAACGAGGTGGNGGGTGGGAGGAGGTGCATAACCTAGGGAATTTTCCATGGTGTCAAACCATCCTACTCTACAACCATAAGGATTTGAAATCGGTGACAAGTCCTGGGAAGCTTCAAGAATTGGCTGCGCAGGAGCAAGTGCTACGATGGGAGCCAAGACAGGGAGGTATGCTTCGCGAATTGGCTCTACAGGAGCAGGAGTGAAGGGGGGATCAGGAGCGATGAGAGGTGCATGACCTATGGAAGGATTCACAGTGACGAGAGTGTTGACAAGCGGAGTGTGGTTGGAGCGGGGCATTTCCTTTCCGCTAGCAGCGTACCAGGCGGCTCCTCGCCTTGGTTTACCTTGCAGATGAGGCATGGGGAGGGGGGAGGATATCTTAGAGTAGAGGATGTAGAGCCGAGTGACCAGGGAGCTCAAGAGTTGGAGAGGCAGAGCTACGGGGTTCGAGAGAGGGAGAATGCTCCCATGCTTCAAGGCTGGGGGAAAAAATGGGGGAGAGGAGATGGCATGTGACATGACATACAGGTCGTCGGGCGCGTGTGAGGGCGTCCATCTTGAGTGATCTAAAGGGTGGCATCGTCTGAGATTAAATGTTGAGGTGATGTGTTGGGAGGAGGGATTCCATCGTACGCTAGCTAGCTAGCGGTCTGGCCAGGTGGCCTCCCAGTGGCCTGTCCACTCATATTGCCAAGAAACACCCTATCTGGGGGTAACTTTGTCAAATATTATTATATATCTAGAATTTAATTGTGCTTTATAGGTGGACATGAGTGATACATGTGATGGGAATAAAGTATATAAATTAAAATGTACAAGAAAGTGACTTCAAATAAAAATACATGTTTATTTAAAAAAATCATTATACATTTATTTTAATTTAAATGTTTTAGATATTAGGAGATTTGTATATTTTAAATATTGACAAATGTGCTCATAAATTGTCTTTTATTTTCTTAATTGCATTTATAGGAGGTATCTACAATAGATTATGATGGAGATGTGTAATTCCTTCCTTGTTCAATGTGGAAATTTTAGGTGACACTTAAAAAAATATATATATTAAGTAAATAATGAACATACAATATATACCCTAAAAACTGAAGGTATATGTATATTTCATTGGTTGTTTTCTTTCAAACAAGAATTGTTATATTTGTATTACAAAATTATTGCCGTGACACTATTCATAAAAGTGTTGAAACTACATTATTTAACATGAAAACACACATATAAGTAGTGTAGGGAGTGATGTGTCCACAAATAATAATAAAAAAAAACCTTCAAAAAGGATTTATGTAAGCTATTGCCAATATATATTCTAGCAAAATTTCCTAACAAGAAGCAAACTTAAAAAAAAATAAACATTACTGGATGAATCCATATTTACTTCTAGCTTCTTCCTTTTACACTTTATTAGTCATGGAATTCTAATCAGCATTCAACATTTCAACATTCTCTTGATTTTATAGGACTATCTCTTCTTCCTTAACCTCAGTAGACCAAATATATATCCTCAAAATTGAATGGGTTGTGGAGTTTACTCTTACCTGACCTATAACCTTTTTTAAGGAAAAATACACTTATCTTCTAACTCCTCAATTTGTCATATTTGGATTCTAAGGGTTTCCATCATAAATGTAGCTTCAATGTATCTAGTCTCTTCTTGGGTTTGCATTATGTTAGTTAATGTAATTATTGAGTTTCTATTTCTATCAATGCAAGCTTCATGTCTTCTCAATATTCTTTGTATTTCAGTTGTTTCACATAAAGGGAATCTCTCAACGTGCCTATGCTCCATAATGGTATCCCACCATAACAATTAGGCCAGTCCTTTTTCAGCACTCACCACACACAATCTAGAAACTCTATTATCATAGTCTAGCATTTCAAAAAGGGAAAAGTAAAGAGGATTGAAACATAACCTTTACCATACAATGAAAACATTGATGTTGAGAAGTCACAGGTCCAACTCCACAATCTTGAATTTCCAAGCCATGGAAGTCAAGTGGAGAACAAAAAATACCGAGGGAGCAACCTCACATTCTGGAATTGTTGAATCACCAAGAAGCATACCATAAATAAAAGGTTGGTTCATATCCACTTGTTCATCTTGACCCAAAGTTAAACTATATAAACCCAATGAAAATATTGTGAATATCCCATAGGGGAAGTTTATAAGGGAAATAATGAAAATTAAAACACCAATTTCCACTCAAATGTAGTAGAAACAAAAGCCACCATCATGGAATACAATACATTTCTTCATGCTTCAACACCATTATCCCACTTGTGGGTAAATGCATGATCTATTTTGGTTGATGAGGTCGAACCCACATTAACATTTGCATATGTTATGGGACGATACATTAAATGCACCTTGTCCATTGGTTGTGGAATACGATCACCTCCACTAAACTAGCGTGCCAAGTGCTTGACAAGAAAGGGATCATCATAAAGTTTGACAAAATAAAACTTAGGGGATAAAGAAATATAGCTCCCCTCATTTTAGCCTTATTTTTCCACATTCCAATAGATTTGCCTTATTGGTCGGATTGTCGGATTAAAGATTCAACATCGTGAGTACATGATAGAAATCAACAATATCGAACATTGAAAATTCTCACTTGATTCAAGTGATTATTATTATTAAAGTGCCCTTTCCTAGAGGGATAACTTTGAGCATTATTTTGATGATTATAAGTGATTATTCTTATTAGAGTGTCATTTCTTAGAGGGATGGATTTAAGCATTATTTTGATAATTATAAGTGATTATTCTTATTAGAGTGTCACTGATTGGAGGGATGACTTTGAGGATTATCTTGATGATTAGAGCCAAATATTCCATTGCAATTATATTCTTGATGTACTTATCATCAATGGTACTCAACCCTATGAATACATAAAATTCCTTTTCTTGATTATTTGTAACGTTTCCTTGTCTAATCCCCATTCAAAGGTATTTTTCAGTTTTAGTTGTGATCATGTTAGGGACCTAACCTCCCTAACCCCTAACATAGGTAGAATAATATATATTTCCATGTAATAGAGGTCGATATTAATAAATAAGGCCTAGTTAACAATGCGGAAAAGTCTAATGTAAGAAGACTTAATAGAAGCTTCCGCTTCTACAATGATCTTCATCTAGATTGTTCTTTTGAAGATAGATTTAGTATAAATAGGAGTAGAAGGCATGAGAAAGATTTTTCTTGAGAATTATTGTAATAGAGAGATACTTTGTTGGAGGTTTCCCCATCGAAGTGACAAGTGAACATTACTTTCTATCAATAAAAGTATCATCTTTGGTGTCTTGGTTCTCTACATTTTTCTATTCCACTAGTATTTGCTTTAGTATTTTTATTTTCTTCTTATTATAATAGATCTAGTACATAACAAGATGTATAATAACACTTTCCTCTATGGAAACCGTGGGAATTTTTTTTCCAAGGTAAAGATGTGTGTCGTCGACATCTTTAAAGAGAAAAGATATGTCATTCAACATGTAAAATTATGGTGGGGAAGACTACATGTAGGAAATAAAGATGGTTTCATAGGGTTGTATATAAACCAATGTTTCACCTTGTTGGAAACCTATGTAACACTTGCTAGTACCCTTCAAGTAGTACTATGTTAGATAGAATCTGTACATGTCCATAACTCCCACTACTATCAGGTGTATCAATATCCTCCTAGGTCTCCTAAAACCAAACCTGGATCAATTGAATGGTCGCCTAACTATTACAGTGACACCAAGAACAACACTCAGTAAGATACTCTCTAGTACCTCGGTAATTGGGTAGTATCACTAAGGGTATGGTCAATCCTCCTTAGTCGATGAACTGAGGTATTAGGCCAAGTACTATTGTTCAAGCCTGCACGTATATCAGAGAGCTATATCATAGGGAAAACCCTTGTCTATAGGAACCCTATAAATCGTATCCCCTCGAAAAGAAACTGAATAGAAATGCAACATACGAGAGGTATTGTCGTGCATCCTTTCCTCATACATTATGTTTGTGAAATTACTATAGAATATATATATATATATATATATATATATATATATATATATATATATATATATATACTTATGCAGAGTTAGACTCCAACTTGAAGAATACTGCAGTGGAAAATGGCCCAAATTATTAACCAGAAAAATTCTATAGTAATTTTGCAAACATAATGTATGAGGCAAGGATGCATGATAATAGCTCTTGTATGTTCCATTTCTATTATGTTTATTTTCCAGGGGATAGGATTAATAGGGTTCCTACAGACAAGGGTTTTCCCTTTGTTATAGTTCTCTGATATACGTGTGGGTTATATATATATATATATATATATAGTGGTCTCGTCGGAACACTTATTCGGGACCTATCCCATTGGACTTATCTCTTTGTCTCGATTATAGTGGTACATATCATTTTTAAGACTTTTTTTAATGGACGCCACCCACTCCCTGTTAGCCTTATTTAGGACCTATCCAATGGATTCCCCTCTTCCCCTTGATCATAGTGATAGCTATCATTTTTAAGTATCTTTTTTCCCATAGACCTATCCCCTTGTTGAGACCCTTACTTCCAACGTACTCCATTGGATTCATCTAGTTTCACATATTGTCGTGGTATATATCGCTCATCTACTTTTTTGTCTGTGGACCCACCCCTCATCCCCTAATGGATCCTACTCACCAAGACATAAGGAATCATAAACTGAATTCTGACATTTATGTCGTTCATGAAAAAATTGACAACATCCATGAACAACTCAATAACCGAATTGACGAAATAAATTACACTCTCAAATAATTCATGGATAAATTCGAAGTTCCTTCCTCCTTAGACCCACCCATCCATGTTGAAGGTGTTTAATCCAACTAGCCTCTATACTCTCATTCCAACACTCTACATCATGGCCCCCATATTCCTAGAGTTGATGTGAACAAATTTGATGGCTCAGATCCAACAACCTAGGTCACTTAGATGGAACACTATTTTTCCCTGCATGGAATTACTGATGATTTGACCATCTTCATTATAGTATTCTCTATTTGTATCTAAAACAATGGAAATGGTTAAAATGATGTCAAAATGGATGCCAAGGGTATGTTTCTTGGACATAATTTGTTGTTAATATGTATGAACGCTTTGACATAGACACCCACCATTTAGGTCGACTCACCAAGTTGAAATAGTCTGGCCTAGTTTAAGACTTTCTCACTACCTTTGAGCACTTGTGTTTCTAAATGGACGATATGATAGATGCGTTGTTTTGGTAAATTTTTATTAGTGGCCTCAAGGATTAAATATTATCCTAGGCCAGCATGGCTCTCCCCCACATTTTGTTGGAGGAAACTAAATGTGAAAATGAGGAATAAGAGGTCATCCTTTCTTAGAGAAGAAAACCTGATTTTATTCCCCACCCTAAACCCCCCAGTCCTTCCCCTCAGGCCACTCCTCTCAAGGTCCAAAAATTAACATGGACATAAATGGTTTAATGCAACTTCAAAGGTATTTAATATAATTGTGATGAGAAATACTTTCCCATGCACAAGCATAAAAAAAGAAACTTTTTATGGCCATTTGTTTCTAGTGAATATGTTGTGGTTTCACATGAGGAATCCCTATCCTAATACAATGATCTTACACTACCCTCTGATCCTCTCGAAGTTGAACCTCTTATTTCACTGAATTCTCTCACTAACTTTTCTTCTCCCCAAACCCTTAAGTTAACTGGATACATTAAGAATGGGAAATTCATCATCCTATTTGATAGTGGAAGCACTCATAATATCATTCATTGTCACCTTGATCAGGATATCAATTTCTATATCTATGCATTCAACAATTTTCAAATCATTATTACTAATGTGGGTTGCATGAAATGTGAGGGGAATTGTGAAATTGTGCAGCTACAAATTGGTTAGTATCACATGAGATATCACATGTTTGATATTGACATAGGTGGTTGTGACATTGTTCTTTGTTTTGAATGGATTTTCACTCTAGGACCCATCACCATGGATTTTAAGGATTTAACCATGCAATTCCAACATGAGCGATAGAAATATAAATTTGAAGGCATACCATCAGACTCTCCACACATCATCAGTTTCCACTGCATTGAAAAGTTACTTAAAAAAGGTCATTACAGTATCTTTTCCCAACTTGATTCCATTAATGCAGTTGATACACCCTTTGTGAACCCTGACCTCCAATCTATCATTTCCCAACACCAATATATTTTCCGAACTCCCCAAGGCCTTCTCCCCTCTTGCAACAACCATGACCATTCCATTCCTTTAATTCTGGGCATTATTCCTCCCAATGTTCACCTTTATCATCATCCCTTTGCTCGAAAAAATTAAATTGAGAAACATTTCCAAGAGTTGCTAGAATCAGGTGTTATCCATCCCAATACCAACCCCTATTATCCCCCCATAGTCATGGTCCTCAATAAGGAAGGAACTTGGTGCATGTGTCCTTATTTTTGTTCCCTCAACAAACTTACCATCAAGGATAAATTTCCCATTCCTATCATAGATGACCTTCTAGATGAACTCAGTGGGGCTGAATACTTTAATAAAATTGATCTACATTCTGGCTACAACTAGATACATATTAAAGGGGAAGACATTCACAAGACTGCATTTCCCACTCATGAGGGTCACTATGAGTTCTTGGTCATTCCCTTTGGTATCTATAATACCCCCTCCACTTTTGAAAGATTCACGACTCATATCTTTCATCCTTTCCTCTGTCACTTTGTGTTAGTTTTTTTTGGTGATATTATCATCTATAGTAAAACTTGGGAGTCCCATCTCACCCATGTGGATCAATTTCTCCATCTCCTCTCCAAGAACAAATTCTTCCTCAAAAATTTTAAATGTGATTTTGGGGCCTCTGAAGTTGAGTACCTGGGTCATATTTTTGGAAAGGATGGTGTAAGGGTGGATCCTAAGAAAATTGAATCTATGAAGAATTGGCCTCGCCCTAAAAATCTTAAAATTTTACGTGATTTCCTAGCTTTGACAACATACTATATCAACTTTATTAAGAATTATGGTAGAATTGCGACTCCCCTCACATCTCTCCTTAAAAGGAATTCTGTTAGTTGTACTCCAACATATGACCAATCCTTTCAAGCCTTGAAAGAACATATGTGCACTACGCTTGTCCTGGCACTACCTCACTTCACCAATACCTTTTTTTTTCTGGAATTTGATACATCATAGAGAGGCATTGAGATAGTCCTCATGCAAGAAGGTCGACCTTTGGATTTCTCTTGAAAACAATTGTTGGAGTGACATTTGGGCCAATCAATTTATGAAAAGGAAATGATGGCTATTTTTCATGTAGTGGATATCTGACAACATTATCTCTTGTGGAAATGATTTTAAATTAAAATAGATCATCAAAGCCTCAAGTATTTCTTGGAACAACGAATTTCATCCCCAGAGTAACAAAAGTGAGTGACCAAGATGTTTGGGTATGATTATGAGATCATTTACAAGAAGGGAAAATAAAATGTGGTGGTTGATTCCCTTTCTTGGAAATATGAAGAAGAAGGGAACCTATTTTCTAATATAGGAGTATATTTGGCCTCGGGCAATACTCATCACCATTTTTATTTTATTTATGTGCAAGTATATTGTAGGAGGAATAAGGACCTTGCTGTTAGTTTTATGTTGTTAATCCTATGTCGTTACTTTGTGTACGTGATGCAATTCCTATGCTATCACTTCAAGAATCCATCCACATGTCTCAATAAGATCAAGCACCAAGTGGAAATCGCTTGTGACAAAGGAAAGTATGAATCACGAATTGGGAATATGGTTGGTAATGAATTGCCATGACGATTCATATCCTCAACTTACTCAGAAAAAAAATGGCCAAGGAAATCAATCAATAGGAAAGGAATATGCATATGTGAGAGGAGATCATAAGAGGCTCTACGCGGGACTACAACAAGCCACAGTGTGCATAGACA
Organism: Picea engelmannii; assembly: GCA_009831015.1. Taxonomy (NCBI): domain Eukaryota; kingdom Viridiplantae; phylum Streptophyta; class Pinopsida; order Pinales; family Pinaceae; genus Picea; species Picea engelmannii. The sequence goes on from ML796584.1 coordinate 194,778, forward strand.
ATCGATTCAGAAATAACTAGGTCGAATTGATAACATGGTTGGTAGCTTGTTGTAGAAACATGGTTGGTGATATGCCTCCCCCAGAAGCAGTAAAAGAGAATTTGCTTAAAAGGTTCAAGGGTATTGGCGATTAGAGAAGGAAGGCTCTTACTCCTCCAAAAGCTTCGGAACCTACATATCTGCTAGTTCCCCAGGTAAGTTCAGGTAAGACTCTAGTTCATTTTGGCAAGGATTTGGATATTGATTTTGTCAGTCATTTTCAAAATTGAAATATTACTATTCTGTTGCAAAAGCTAATGCCTCTGTCACATGTCAGAAATGGGGTTCTCAAGTTTGCAGGAATAAACAATGCTTCTCAATCCATATGCACAATCAAAGAGGGAGAAGATGAGCCGATCAACATAAAATAAAATATATTGTTGACTCCCTAAACCCTGATTCTCAGTCATTCTTTATTATTTTTTAATTGGTGATTAACATTTCCATGCACATGCTATTTATCATGCACATTCAAGTAAACATCTCACACAAAGAAGGAGATAAATTAATTTTCACGATTATTATTGGATTGTTATCAACATCAGGAATTAGACTAAATTTATGTTGTTGAGTCTCCTAAAGTTGTTTCATTTGGCATCTATTTTTGCGTAAGAATCACTAAGAAATTGGCCATTTCTTTTTTAACATACTTGTGTTCTTTATGCCAAGTTTGTTTGCAGATTTCGGATGATCAACTGATCATTAAGGAAACTAATTGAGCGCTCAATTCATCTCCAAAATACTAATTTCATGAGAAATTCTAAAGAACAAGTCCATGAACATAAACGAAATTTCCAAAAAATTATGAATTCTTGCAACTTCCTGTAATAGTTTAATAGTTTGACATGTTGCATGATAGATTAGCAAAATTGGAAGAGCTGGGTTTGTTCCTAAATGTAGAAGCATGGTGAAAAACCTATCCACACTTGAATTCTACATCTCCAAGTGGTTGGTCAAATACTAATCAAACTCATCTATTTTTAGCAGAATTCATGAGCATATTTGCTATGTTTGAAATTTTGCATTCCATTGAGAGTTTCCATTCCATTGCTATATTTGAAAGTTTGTATGCCATAATTCATTTATTTTCCCAGCAGGAGTCATTATCCATTTCCCATTACAGTTCATTCTCTTCAATCCTAACTCACCAATAAAACCAACAAGGCTCATATACAAGCTTTTTGGCCCACTTTACATATTCATTGTTAGTTTCATTTTTCCTACACTTGCAAATAAACCCTTCCTTCCATACGCCATTGAGTCAAAGTCCTTGAGTCTAAATGTTTTTCTAAACAACACCTTGAAGCTTGCATGCCTTAAGGGCAAGATATCATGTCAATAAACAAAGGGAATACATCAATGTCCCTTGTTCATCGGATATTATGAGTATTCAACAACAACACATACATTCATACTTAGAAAGATGTGTTCAGGGCATCTTGACTCTCATTTGAATCAATGGTGGGAGCTCTTGTGTTGACTAGTGGCATTCATCAATGGCCACTAAGTTAACAAATTATTGCTATGTTCGACACCAACACATTTAATCACATAGTAAGATTTGTACCATCGACCGTTGTAGACTTGAAGACCCATATTTCGTAGCAGATGAAGTAGATTTCCTTTCATTGTTTTTTTATTTTTCAGTTTGTCATGACTTGAGGACAAGTCAATAAATAAGGTTGGGGGGGAATGTAACTTCTATATTTTGTATACCTTCCAAGCCTTATACATTTTCAGCCATATTCAGCAAACTCATCAAATTCTGAACATTCAGCAGAAGATCCAACAACAAATTTAGCAGCACCAACAGATTCCAAAAATTTAGCAGAAGATCCAGGAACAGATTTAGTAGCAGATGCAGCAACAATAAGGATTCAGTTTTTTGACCTCATCCACCATTTTCACAACCAAGTAAATAAGATTATGAACAGAATTTTGCAGCCACACGTGCACAACTTTCATCCATTTTTGAAAGGGTAAGTTAAGGTATGATATTTTCTAACTGTTAACCATTTAATTCCTTGAAAAGTGAGAATGATAATTTTTGGAAAAAATTCATTTCCTTTCCTCATCTCACACAACTGCCAAAACCATCAGTTTGGGGGGAGGGATACATTTACATACATACTTTTTCACCTTCATATTTTTCCATATTCATATATCACATTCTAAAAACTCACATACCTTCAAAATATATTCACTATTACATGAGCATATAAATAGCTTTGTCAAAAGTATTTAAAATTTAATTGGATGCCAACACAATCATGGTTGTCAAACAAGAACCAACCATGATGCATTCCAACAAAAATACTTTGTAATAAAAATCACATTATGCAAAGATCATACATTAACATTGAATGCAACAAACAAAATATGGTTGAAACACAAGAACCAACCAAGTTGCAGTTCATCAAAAACACTTTGCAAAAGTTAAGAAAATGATATCATGCAAAGTTTAAGCCAAAGCTCAGTCGTAGTTCATCAAAAATACTTTGCAAAAGTTAAGTAAATGATATCATGCAGATTTTAAGCCAAAGCTCAAGTATCAAAAAGTAATGTAATTGATTGCATGAGAACATGCAATACCTTCAGTTTGGGGGTATGTAGGGTTTCAAAATAGTCCCTATTCTCACTCCATTTATTCACTAAAACCTTCACAATTACTTCCATTTCACCTTCATATCACCTTCATATCACCTCCACATCATTACATTTACCTCATCATTGGGTCATAACTATGCTTTTCCAAAGTTTATCAATTCTTAACATTTTTAAGTGGATTTGTGGTTAAACTTTAGAAAATAATATGCTTATACTTTTACCTAACAGTTAGAATGAGTTTGTTGACATGTGTAGGTACAAAATAAGCTTCCAAGACACCTTTATGTGGAACTATATGTTCAAATTCGAATTTGAGGAGATCATGGAGGAGATCATTGAGAAGATCATGGACCTCATGGAGAATATCATGGAGGATAGGGTTATGTGTCTAGATGATTGAGAGATGTATGGAACTAAAGAGAGATTAGTGGATCACATTTATGAGTTTGTTATCATAGCTCTTGTATAAATAGGAGTGTTACCTCCTTCATTTGTAAGCTTGTAATCTTAGAATTAGAGAGAGTTGTAATCTTAGAGTTGGTTTGTAATGGAGATTTTGAAATAAAGAATCATACTTCGATTTTGCTTCTACATTTGAGTCTCCTTTGAAGTGGTGTGCTTGTGGAGTTATGGAGGACCCCCATGGCCTCACTTGCATGCTGATTTGCCTATTTTAGGTATAACTTAATTTATGTTTTTTTGTTTGATTTCAGCTTTTAAATTTTTGTTAAATGTTCTAATACTGGAAGGATCTTATTTGAAAATGTTTTTGTAAGAGAACCATAAGATCTCAGACAATTATTAGATTTAGGTTTGTTTCATTTCAGCTTTTATTTTTTGTTAAATGTTCTAATATTGGAGGAGATCTTAAAATTCAGGTGTTCTTGTAAGAGAACCTTAGTGTCTTGACAATTGTTAGATCTAGTTTTGATTAGTTGTTGAAAGAGATTTTGATGAATATGTTCTTGTAAGGGAACTTTAAGATCTCAGACATATTAGAAATCTTTCTAGATCTATATATTTTAGGTAGCGCTTCTAAGTTTACCTTCCCGGGTTGAAATTAAATAAACTCTGATTGGCATCATCAATTAGAACTAAACAGTGTTCTCATTGATTAGATTGGGGAAAATGTCTAGGACTCAAATCGGGTGAGGATTTCCACTATGAAATTGAAGGGCCATTAAAAACTATGGTGGTATATGTTGTATAAGGATATAGTTAATATTCAACTAAAAAATATTAAAATGTGGAAGAAGATGGTCACAAAAATCAATCAGAAATTTCTGTGTGTTCATTACCAACAAAATTTGCATAGACAAGTCTAGAACCTAAGACAAAGGGAGAAATATTTTTTGTGAATACACTGAACATTTCTTTAAGTTGTCACTCTAATAAGACATCAAAGAAATGGAATTTCAACGAGTTGCAAGGTATGTAAATGGATTAAAGTATTCAATTCAAGATGAAATAAGTACACATTATTTTCACACTATTGATGAATCCTATCAAGTTTCCTTGAATGCGGAAGAAAATATTTATAGGAAAATACAACCAAGAGGTAGGGAAACATATTCTAAAGGAAGAAGTAAAGAAATGAATTTTAAAATTAGTGAAACGGAAGAAGAATATACCAGTGGGAAAGGTGGTAGAGGAGGAGGTAATGCTAGGAAAGAAAAAGGAGGATTCAAAAGAGTAGAGGGTAAGTATGTGACTAGTTTTTATCGTCTTGGAGTATAAGGCCAGAATAAATATGAATGCCCAAAAATACAATCTTCATGGAGAAGAGGTGAAGCAAAGACACAAGTCATGCAGGCCAATGAGGTTTCTATTATTGGATAAAATGTGATTGTTCTTCAACAAGAATAGGGTGAGAACTTGATGTTTCAGAGAGTGTTACTTAAATCTGAACAACAGGAACTAGAAGAATTAGAACAGAGAAATAAATTTTTTAAAACCAAATGTAGAGTCCAAGGAAAATGTTGTAATTTGGTTATAGATGAGGGAAGTATATAAAACATAGTGTCTACTAAAGTCACGTTTAAAGTGAAATTGAAGAGGTTGGTCCATCCAACTACTTACCATGTTTCATGGTTGGAAAGAGCACAACAGGTGACTATGACTGACATAGCTGATTTTAGGGGACAAATTTCTCCAATGGGATAATTTTCCATGGTTTTTCTCAAAACAAGATTCGCCAATTTCTATTTTTTCTAAAAACGATTCAGCCAAATTCCATAGAATAAAATTATTATACCTTAAAAATTGCAAAATTTTTATAGAAACTGTATAATATCCTTAGAAATTTGAATATTTTTACAAAACTATTTCCAAACATTTTACATTTTTCATATTAAGGACTACTAATATTAGCCTAGACTTCTACATTTTAATATAAATTTCGATCCTTAAAATTATCCTTGTTGACTGAGCAATGTTTATTAAGCTTTCATATAGGAAGTCTCCATGAGCAGGTATTATGTGATGTGGTTGAGGTGGATGCATGCCACATAATTCTTGGAATCCTGTGTCTATTTGACCAACAAGTTCACCATGATGGCAAGGAAAACACATATGAGTTCAATAAAGATGGACAATGATACAAATTAACTCCAATGCTAGAAAATGTAGTGGAAATAACAAGAAATTGTGTTGGTATAAGAACTAGTAACATCAAAATCATGGTATGTTCTGCCAAAGAATTTTTGAATGAAGAAAGAAGAGAAGAATTTCGTTTAAAAATGATTCCAAAATAAGTAAAGAAGGTAGAGGTGCCAAATGTTGTACCTGCAGAAATAATTCCTTTTCTCGATGAATTAAGGAAATTATTGCTGATAATTTACTAAAGGGATTACCTCTGATGATAATTATTTCTCTTCAAATTGATTTAATTCTTGGATCAAGCTTATTTGACAAGGAACCTTACATTATGACTCTTACAGAGAATGAAGAGGAAAATAGACAAGTATCAGAGCTGCTTAATAGTGGATTGATTAGAGAGAGTTTAATCTCATGTGTAGTACCAACAATATTCACTCCAAAGAAAACATGAGAGTCGTGGATGTGGACAGCTTCATGAGCCATAAATTGAATCATCATGAAGTACCAATTTACTTTTTCAAGGATGGAATATCTTATGGACTATTTAGTGGGGTTTCATAATTCACAAAGACTGATTTGAAGAGTGGTTATCAAAAGATTCAGATAAGTGAAGGTGGTGAGTGGAAAAATACCTTTAAGACTAAAGATGGCTTGTTTTAATGGTTAGTTATGCCATTTGGGATAACTAATGCTCCTAGTACATTTATGAGGCTTATGAATGAAGTCTTGAAACCATTCATGGGAAATTTTGTTGTAGTATACTTGGATGTTAGTTTAATATTTAGGAGGAACAAGGAAGAGAACTTGGAGCATGTGACACAAGTGTTACAGTGGTCGCAAGAGGAAATGTTGTTGATTAAATTGAAGAAATGTACATTTCTGTAGAGAAAATTAGTGTATTGGGGATTTGTGGTTTCCAAGGAAGGATTGAAGATGGATTCCAAAAAGGTGAAGGATATTTTGGAATGGCCAAAACCAAGTGGATTCCAAGTTTTGGAATCCACTTTTGAAGTTAGAAGATTCCATGGATTGGAGAGGTTCTATCGGAAGTTCATTAGAAACTTCAATGGAATTTGTGCACCACTTACTGAATGCATGAAGAAGGGAAAATTTGAATGCACAACAACAACAATGAAGGAATTTGTATATTTTAAAAGGAAGGGGACAAAGAAGCTTGTTTTGTCACTTCCAAAATTTGATGAGGTATTTCAAGTTGATTGTGATGTAAGTGGGACAATAATTGGAGAAGTTTTAAGAAAATAAGGGAGATCAATAGAATTCTTTTGTGAAAATTTGAATGATGCTAAAATAAAGTATTTTGTGTATGATGAAGAATTTTATGCGATAGTGAAAGATTTAAATAAGTGGAGACACTATTTGTTTCCCAAATAATTTGTATTTTTTACTGATCACAAGCCGTTGCAATACATCAACAGTCAACATAAGTTTAATCAAAGACATTCTAAATGGGTTTACTTCTTACAAAGTTTCACATTTATTCTGAATTATAGATCCAGAAAGTCAAATAAAGTGGCAGATTCTTTGAGTAGAAGAGTGTTACTACTTAACATTTTATTTGTAGAAGTGGTGAGTTTGGAAAGCATGAAGGAATTGTATGAAGAAGATGCATATTTTGGAGAAGCGTGGAAAGCTTGTAAGAAATAATGAAGTGTCAATAGAACAATGTTCCTTGATTATGACATACATGAAGTATTCTTGTTTAAAATTAAGCAATTGTGCATTCCTCAAGGGTCAGTAAGATTGAATCTTATCAAAGAACTACATGGTGGAGGATTAGGTGGAAATTTTTTCATGGATAAGACCATGATATTGGTGAAAGAAAGGTATTTTATGGCCTAGCATCAAGAAGAAGAGAGTGGTTTTCTAGGTATGTCATATGAATGGAATATAAAACTATGTACCATTCAAACCAATGGAAGAAATGGAAGAAATTCTTGCCACAAGGGTTGGTAAAGAAACCCATCAAAAGAAATAAGGAATATTTAATTAAATGGAAAAACATGGCATTAGAAGATGCATCATGGGTTTCCATGAAGGCGATATCACGTCAATGAAGTTATTCAACCTATCAACCAATTACCACATGAGCTCGAAGATCATGATTTTCATTACCAAGGGTGTGTGATGTAGGAAAATCCTTAGCCTTGGGCAATCTGCATCACCAAATTTGTTTTGTATTTATGTGCAAGTAGATTGTACTAGGAGGAATAAGGGCCTTGTTGCTACTTTTATGTTGTTACTTTGTGCATGTGTTTTGACTCATGTGGTGTCACTTCAAGAAACCATCCATGTGTCTCAATAAGATCAAGTGCCAAGTGGAAATCGCTTGTCACAGAGAAAATAACGAATGGTGAATTGGGAATATGGTTGGCAACAAAATATCATGACAATCCATCTCCTCAACTTCCCGAGAAGTGAAATGGATAGGGAAATAAATCAACATTCAGGGAAGAGGTACACGTGGGAGGAGAAGAGAAGAGGCTCAGAGAGGGATTGCGACGAGAGATAATGTGCACAAACAACCAGTTCGGAAATAACCAGTTCATATTCATAACTCATAGGTCGATGTAATAAGACCGTGATTAATGTACCAATTGTTGTTTTTTTTTCAAATACTGTCACTGATTGTAATAAATTATTCGATTACAATAATGAATTAAATCATTCACAATTATATTTCTTGTAATTTATGTGATTCATTATGCACTATGTTTTCACATGAAGTTGTTATGGGTCAATTTCATCCTTAGGTTTTTAATTTTTTATCCTTGTCTTGTTTAAGATTTACTTTTGATTTTCTCCTTATGGTTTTCTTAGGTCTTAGCAACAAATAAATGTAAGGTTGAATGTTGGACCATACCCTTGGATCATACTGTTGGTTCATTCCTTTGGTTTATACCTTCATCTCATCACACAATTAGACATTCATCACCATCACCCTTATGCCACCACTAGTATGACATGTCACTACCTCCACTATGTGCCTAAACCCCTCCACTCTATCCCTCTACTCCTTAGAAGGTGAAATCAATTTTCTTTAGTACGCTACGAACTCATCAGGACATATCGTAGCGCATCTTGAGTATGTCCTCCCTCATTACCATTATTGCATTTATGAGGCTTGTGCCAGTCGTTCTCATTGATTTCATCATCCATGTTTTAAAGGAAATAAGTTTGGATTTACTCATTTAAGGATGTCTAAATCTCTTCTCAATATTTGAATTTCTCTCCTAATTCGACGCTACAGAAACACCTAAGTTCAAACAGGCACTACAGAATCTGCTACAGATTGGTTGACCAAGGGGAATTGGGGGTTAAATTTGTTGCAAACTGTTTCATGTTATTTGAAGCATATCTACTCTCAAGCCACGGTGTCTAGGTACTCCTTGAGTTTTCTAAGATCTATTGAAGATCATATTAAAGATGAGCTTATGTTTCTCTTCTTGGGTGTGACGAATTGAGGATCTACATTCCAAACCTACCTCTTTACCTTTTCTATCACCAACTTCTCATCTTATATACAATATTGTCAACCTCTTCTATCACAACTGATAAAATCCTACTATCAGAGCCATTGTGCCTATATCTTTCTTGGCCCTTGTTGTTATATTGTGAAATATGCTATGAATTGTGCTACAGATCCCCTATTCCAGTACTGTGAACCTGTGCATAAAACTCAACATTGTTATCCTCTGATTGCATGGCCTGTATCAACTGAATTTCTTTATATTTTTATTTGTTATTCCAAGTCTAAAATCTATCTATGTTGAAATTTTAAAGATCCTTGTTAATTTAAGTGATGATGACCTTGCAAATGGTGGTGAAATGTTAGCTTTAAACCTTGACAGTTGCTTCTTCCTTGCATATATTGTTTTTTGAGGAGGTTTATTCCATTTCTGAACCATCATATTTCACTTTCATTAGCTTATAAGTCAAATAGAAGGAAAACTATGAAGCCTTAAAAGAATCCAGTTGTGAAAGAGACCATCATTCAAACCCTAATACCTCTATCCTTGTTTGGCCTCTCATATCTCTCAGATTATTGTAGTGTTTTTCCTCTTTTTTATAGAAAATGGATACACCTCAACAAAATAAGTCTGACTATGGTAGGAGTGTAGTTAAGATAGAGCCTTGTGATATGCAATTGTTTGATGTTCAACCTATGATTAGAGAGGTATTCTAGAGGGTTGGATGTTTAAATTTCTGTTAGAATATGCAGAGGGGACACCTTGAGGTATCCAGAGATCTTGACTTAAATTTTGATGGCACTAAAACCAAGGTGGGAATGCTTGAAATGGAGGTATTATAAGCCACCATTGCAACAACCACTGAGATACCCAACACTAGTGAAATATGGTTTAAATCCATGACTCTTTATGCAACCTTCTCTAAAAAGTTTCTCAAACCAGAACATCAGGGAGATAACCTATCAAAGGGATTTCCTCGGAGCCACTTGGTTGATGGATTTGATAAGATGTTAAAGGTGATCTATAGGTATTTTACCTATGAGGGAATATTCAATATGATTTACCAATACCACATTAGACTTTTCCTGCACTTCATAAGAAAAGAACTTATGAACATCCATTTCTATTTGTTTAGAAGTATGGGGAAAATGGTTGATAGGGTCCAAGCCAAGTCCAAGTTTGTGGACACAAGTGTTTTCCACTCAGGGTTAATTAGGATGCTTGTGATGGAGGAGTTGAAGAAAATAAACATAGATTGGGATAAATTCATTGCCTCTTCACATATGAAACAAAATGTAGCCCCTACTCCTCAATCTAAGGTGGAAATACCTCTACAAGTGGACGATGTTGTTCACACGGAAACAAGTAAAAAGATAAAGGGAAAACACATTGCCAAAGATGATGAGGATCCTAAGGAAAAAGAAGAGGAAGAAGGAGGAGCTCATCACTTTCCACAAAGGGAATTTTCACCCCAAGCTTCTCCAGAACTAGAAGCAATTATCTTAGCTAAAACCACAGGAAAAAAAGGGAAAAAGTGACTCTTCCACTAACCTACTGCTTCAATTGAGACTAGAGATAAGAGGCCCTTCACTAGGTAATCGACTAAGAAGGAAAATGTTGAACAAGAGGTCATAGCAGAAGCTCCTTTCGAGAGGAAGGACAAGGGTAAAATTGAGACTGTTGAAAAACACATTGAAGTCATAGACATAACTACTCCCCCTAAAAAAACTACCTTCAAAATATTGATCAGACAACTCAAAGATTCCATAAAGAAGGTTGCTCGCTTGAAGGAAGAAGGGTTGGTTGAGAGGAAAAAGTTGAAGGACCTTATGGATATGTAAAAGGAAACCATTGATCTGGCCAGATTTACAGCAAAGAGATTTATGCTCCTTCATAGACATCTTAGAAATCTATACAGGAAGAACATAGACTTACAATCTCAGATCAGAAATCTCAAGATGGAGTTACAGCCCTTAAAAGATGAGTTAGCTCAAAAAAATCTCAATGTGCTAGCTCAAGATGCAACTAGGAGAAGTAGAAGACTAAGGAGATGAGATGGAGTGGCTGAAAGACCCTCAATTTCGATGATGATTATCCTTGCATTTTGAAGCTTTTTGGGGAAGTATCATGATTATAACTGATTAGGAGGCATCTACAGGATTATACACCTTAAGGATTTTGGTTATTTTTGGATCAAACTACATAACACAGAGAGCTACATGACATTTTTGTAGCGCCTGGCGCTGTGAAATGGTCTACACAGATAAAGGCTGGAGGTTCACTATGGAATGCATTGCAAAATCATTTACACATGCAGAAGTTGCACAATCGTTGCAGAATCCATTGTGAAAGGACCTAGACAGACAAAAAAATGAAGTGTTGCTACAAAATCTACTGTGAAATAGTGTACACCGGTAGGTGCTGCATAATTCTCTACAGAATTCACTACGAAATCCACTACGAACTAGATGATAGAGTCAACACTTCAGGGTTTGCTGCAAATTCTAGTTTTGATGGGTTTTGAGGGAATCACTGGTCACCAAGTGGAAAATGGAGCTTAGCACATATGCTTGAAGGTCAATTGAATCTGGTGGACACATGGTAGTTAAGGAGATGCACTCAAGGAATAGCTCACTATGCAAAGATTATGGTGTTAGGGTTGTTGCCAACATTTTCCCTGTTTTTAGCAGTTTGTTTATTCCATTTGTACAAATGTAACATTTCCTGTTTTAAGTGGAAGAATCCTAAGTTAGAGGATCCATATCGAATTGCATGATTTCACTCATTGTTTATACTATAAATGCATCATTAGAAGTACATTTTTAGGTTCAAATGGTTGAGCATAGACTCCCTTATGTAATGTTTTGATGTAACAGAGCCAGACTTTTGTTTTTATGTATGAGATCTGAGACATTTTTCCTAATAGAAGTCAACTTCCTTTTCCATTATATTTCTTCTTTCTTACTCTGATTTTCTCATTATTGAATGATTCAATTGAGATATTATAGATGTGTTACAGTGTATGCTTGATTGTGATGATGTTGTAATTATTATCAGTGTTTTGAAGTTTAGATCAAGAAGCTCTTGTGTCTAAGATTTTTCTTCACTTGTCTACTAGTAAGGCATGATGCTAGTAGTAGACTTTTTCATCCATCTCATTAAGTATTCCATATACTCACATTTATCTTTAAATCACTGACTGGATTTATCCAAGACCTCACTTTCTTATGCATTCTTACCTATAAATTTATGTGCTTGAACATTGTTGTGCTGAGTTTTGTCCATTTGACACTCTATCATAAAATTGCCATTACAAACCTATTTGATGGGTAATGGGATTATCCTATATCAATCTGTGGGTGACTCTCAGTGCTAATATTATTGGTGTCATTTCCAGGGAACGATTTGAAAACATTTCCCTGGGATTGAACGACAAAGAAATATTGACTCTAAATCTACATTAGAAATCAATACATTAAAGATTGGAACTTGTACCTGATGAATCCACTATTTCATTTGTGTCTCCCAAAGGTAGACACATGAGGTATATTCCACATCTACCTTTGGCTGCACCTGGAGCTGACCCAAAGAATATTATCAACAAGGGAAAATCATCTCAAGAAGGATTTTCAGCTACTATACCAGGTACTTCTGGTCATTTTCCTGATTCCACTTTTAATATATGAGTAGCTATATCTAGTTCTCCTCTTTTACCCTCTATTGATATTTCTATAAATTTGGATCTTGAATATTTCCCTGTAGAATACTCTTCCTTTTATCCCAAATTGAAAGAAGAAAGTTTTGAAGTTCTTGCCTCTCCTGATGTTGTAAGTTGGTTTAGATTCGAGAGCTTAGAAGATTTTCCTACCTTGGGTTCTCCATATCCTCCTTCTCTTAAAATTGTTGTGAAAAAAGAGGAAGAAACCTCAATTCCATTGGAACCTATACCATCCTCTTCAAAGAATCAACCTGTCCTTGTGAAAACTGAAATCTTTCCATCCTACATTCCTTCTTTTCCCAAGCTACACATAATCAAGACTACAGTTTTACCTGTTAAGACTCAATGTCCTCCTTGTTCTCCTAGAATTTAAAATCCAATGGCAGGTTCTAAACTTCCTAGAAATATGATGGATGTCATAGTAGCTGCTAGGTATGCCCCTCTTGTGTTACCTCGGCCTATGAATGCTCTCCCAGTTGGAGATTACCTTAAGTACATGCCCAAGTTTACAGGGGAGGAGGACATAACTGAAGAAGAACACCTTGCAACCTTTTATAGTTATTCTAACAATCTTAATATTGAGAATGAAGATGTATGGATGAGATTTGTTTTATAGAGGCTTGATGGTGAGGCTAGAAAATGGTTTAGGGGTTCAACTCCTGGATCTGTTGTTGGACTTGAAGCTTTGGATGATGTCTTTTTGAGGCATTGGGGATATAAGAAATATTTCCTATATTATATCACAGATTTTGGGTTTCTCAAGAGGAAAGACGGGGAATCTGTTTCAGAATTTTCAAAAATATTCAATAAAATGTACAACAAAATCCCCACAGAAATTAATCCCACAAAAAATTCTTCCAATATCACCTATGTGAATGCTTTTGACCGTTATTTTTTCCTCCTATTGAGAGAAAAAAGATCTACCTCTCTATCTCATATGCAAGATGCATCCTTGGATGCACAATCTAACATATTGGCATATGAAAATCTTATGGGATAATATGATAGAGATAGGAGAAAAAATAGGGTTGAAGATTCAAACTCAAATTCCTCTACTATCAATCCTCAATTTGATGAACTAAAAAAATTGGTAAATCACTTTCTGTTGAAATGGAAAAGATGAAACTTGAAGGAAAACAGAATTATAGAAACACACAAAATGATTATAACAAAGGAAATTTCAGAAGACCAAACAGTGCCCCTCAATTCCTTCAAAGAGATCAAAGAAATAGGGATAGGGATGATAAAAAATTCCAAACCCCTCTCCAAAAGAAACTAGTTGATGATGAAGTAGGAGAGGATGAATAAACTTATCCAGAAATTCATTGTTTGGGTGATACCTCTCCTTCCCCTCATCTAACTCAATCTACATATGAATATTCTCTTATGGACATCCAATTGAATGAATTGAGTAAAGGGGAAAAAACCAATGAAAATTCAAATAAATACAAACTAAGGTAAAACTAGGTTTCGACCGAAAGAATATTTCGGTCGAAAACCTGAAAATTGGACTGTTTGCAACAAACTGCAAATTATTTACATCTTACTTGATCTGTGGAGGTAGTGGACTCCTACAAATACTCAAAATTTAGTTTCAAAATTGATACCAACATTTTCAAAATTGAATCTAACTTCATTACATATAATTTGTTTTCATTTTCATTTTTTTTTTATCTAATTTTATTTAATTTTATAAAACAATCACTGCATAATATTTTTAGGTGAGATTATGATTCAGTGAAATGAAAAATCCATATCTCTAAAAATACAAAGTGGAAAATTATGGAAAATTTATATTCATAATCCTTAAATTGTTCTCTTCAAAAGGGTATTTTTAGATTTTACTTATAAGTAAAAATTAATATAGATATATGGTGTGGGAAAACATGTGTTTAAGATATGTAACATTTTCAGATTGGTCAACTTCAAAATATTCTAGAAATTATAATATTCATCCGTTAGATTCAAAACTATAGTCATCAAAAAATAGAGTCTGTGTAGATTGTTGTAGTATATTTCATTTTGTCAAAAAAAAAAAGTTTAATAATGGATACATTGTTGTGGGAAAAAACAACTCATTATCTTTCCCTTCATTTTTAAGGAACATATTGTCAAACAATTTCCAAATTGACATATCAAATATCAATAAAAAAAATTGAAAAAATAGACATTAGAAAGCTAACAAAATTATTCATAAGTTTTTGTTTTTTACAGTAAAGTAAAATTCTAAATAAAAAAAATACTTTTGTTTGCCAGAAGTTGAAGAACCTGTTAAAATAAAATAAAAATTGACATAAAACAAGAAAAAGTGTTACCCATATTCATGATTTTACCTCGGGTCTTCCTTTAGCTTTGAGAATGAAATTCAAAAGATAAAAATCCCAGTACCCTTTTTAGAGCTGATTAAAAATGAAGATTTTAAAAAATATATTCCCAAGATGTTGCAACCCATATCTTCCTCCACTTCCATAGAGTCCGTCAATCTTCAAGATGAAAAACCAACAGTCATATTGGGGCCTTTGGTAGAAGATATGGATGACTCATCTCCTCCTTTATACACATCTTTGAATTTTGATGATAAAGTTTTTCACAAGTGCTAGATGGACTCAGGTGAATCTCATAACCTTATGCCCAAAACTGTCATCAATGAGCTTGGTATGGAAATTAGAAAAACTTATCATGGCCTATACTCATTTGATTCTAGAAAAGTGAATTTCCTTGGGGTAATCAAAAACCTGGTTGTTACCTTGTTCCAATTTCCCATGAAGAGTGTGGTCATGGATATTGTGGTGGATGAATTCCCCACTAAGTTTGGGATGCTTTTGTCAAGATATTGGATCAAAATACTAGGGGGAACTTTGTATATGGACCTTTCATATGCCACCATTCTTGTATTTGGAGGATAGAACAAAATTATTTATAGGGAAGCACAACTAGCTTACATCATTAGTGATGAAGCTAATCCTTCAAACCACCCCATTTTTGCAGTTGATATTGATTTAGGATCCAATATTTTGCAGCTAACTAATGCTCCTCAATCACCTATTGAAATTAGAAAACAACCTATTGAAACTTGTGAGGTTCCTCTTCAAAAGAAGGTGTTGGTGTTGGAGTGGTCTTTATTTCCCCAACTCAAGAGATCATATTTTTGTCTTATAAAATTTAATTTGAAACCACAAATAATGTAGCACAAAATGAGGCTCTTGTTTTGGGTTTGAGGGCTGCTAAAGATATGAATATTGAAGAGTTAGCAGTGTTTGGAGATGTTGAACTAATTTTACATCAAGTTAAAAAATTGTATCAAGCTAAACACCCTAGGTTAAGGACTTACATAAATGAAGTTTGAGATCTTGTTGATAATTTCTTCTCAACTTTTAATATCTCTTTTGTTCCAAGAGAAGAAAATACTATGGCATATTCTTTGGTTTTTTCTGCAAGCAATTTTAAAATTCCTTTCCTCCCCAAGATCAAATATGATGTGGAAGTGAAGTATATACCCTCTATACTTGAAAATGTCAAACATTGGAAGGTCTTTGAGGATGATCTTCAGATCTAAAGATTTATAGAAAATATGGAAGAGTTTCCTTCTCTTCATATTGATCAAGATCATGATGATACCAAAAGGTCTCATGCTAATATTTTCCTCAATAAAATTGCAGACCACAAGATTGTTCAATTTTCTAGTAACCATATTCCAAAAGGATTTCCTTTCGAGAGATTATTTGACAGAAATTATGTTTTTGTGAAGGTTAAAGGTTCAAGTGAAGAGGATGATGTGACAAAATGCAATTTAGGTACATAGGAAAATACAAAATATGTGAAATTGTCTAGCAGTTTATATAAATAGCAAAGGGTTGAGTATGTTATTATTTTAAAGGAGTTTTTTTATATATTTTCTTCGAAATATGAATATCTACAAACTTATGACACAGGCATCATTAAAAAAAAGATCCCTTTGAAAGAGGAGACCAATCCATTTAGGTAGAAACTCAGACAGATAAATCCCATGTTTCTTCCTATTATGGAAAAGGAAGTTAAGAAGTTGTTTGATGCCAAGATCATCATACCTTTAAGGTACTCTGAGTGGGTGGAAAACTTGGTCCCTATGAGGAAGAATAATTTTTAAATCATACTTTGTGTTGATTTCAAAAATTTGAACAGAAGTTCCAATACAGATAATTACCCCTTGCCAAAGATGGAGGATATTTTGTAGAGGGTGATTGGCTCATCAAGGATGCCTATGATTAATGGCTTCTCAAGCTAAAATCAAATATATGTCCTACCTGAAGATAGAGAGAATACAACCTTCAGTACTCCTTGGGGCACATTCATGTATGCTAAAATGCCCTTTGGATTAATGAATGCAGGAGAAACCTTTCAACGAGCAATGGATATTTCCCTTATTGGGGAGAAGGACAAATTTTTTGTCATCTATATGGATGAAATTGCATTTTCTCAAGATATGATAAGGAACATTATCATCATTTTAAAAAGGTCTTCCTGAAGTGTAGAAAGTTTGGTCTCTCTCTCAATCCTATGAAGTCTTTGTTTTCTATGAAAGAAGGCAAGTTATTGGGACACATTGTATGAACAAAAGGAGTAAGAATTGATCCAAGTAGAGTAGAGGAAATCCATACTCTATCTCTTCCTAGATCCAAGAAGGAAGTCGATTCTTTCTTGGGTAAAATCAATTTTCTGAGAAGATTTATCTCTAACTTTTCTTAATTGGTTAAGTACATCACATCTATGCTTAGGAATGAGAATGAGGTGAAATGGACTGTTGAAGCTCATGATTCTTTTGACAAAATAAAAAAAGAATTGATTGAAGCACCTATTCTCATCAACCCTGATTATTCAAAGGAATTTATGATATTCTCATTTTCCCGATATGACACATTGGTTGTTGTCCTTCTTTAGAAAAACACAGAGGGGTGGAAACAATCTATTTCCTTTTTCAACACAGAATTGAGGGATGCATATATAAGGTATGATATTATGGAAAAGTAGGTTTATGCTTTGGTTAAATCCATCGGATACTTTAGAGTATACATTCCACCTTTCAAGATTATTTCCTATGTCCCATCATCCTCTGTGAAAGAAATATTTATCCAACCTGACATAGATGGAAAGAGGAGAGAATGGATTGACAAAATTTTGGAATTTCACCTAGAAATGAAGCCTACAAAGTTAGTGAAAGGACAAGGTTTAGCTAGATTGATGCTTGAATAAAATTGCAATGAAATGGGGGTTAATTTCATGAACCTAAGCTTAGAAAATCAACAAACTGATATTTATTTCAAAATCTCTGATAGCAGTCCCAAATTGGAAGAATGCACTTGGTACAAAGACATCATTTATTTTCTGCAAAATTTGCAGCCTCCTAATGGTTTGGAGAAGAACAAGGTAAGATATTTGAAGCTAAAGGTAATCATATATTGTATCATTGATCACATATTGTATTGGAAATATCCTCTAGGGGTTCTCTTGAGATGTCTAGATCCACAAGAGGCTCAAAGGGCCATGACTAATTTTCATGATAGCTTGTGTGGGGGTCATCACTTTTTGAGAACCAAACCATATAAGATCCTCAGACATGGGTATTTTTGGCCCATCCTTTTTACTGTTGTTTGTGTAAAGATTAGAGATTGTGACGAATGTCAAAACTTTTCAGGAAAGAAGCAATTCAAATATTTTCCTATGAAGCCTGTCGTGGTTTATGTCCCCTTTCGATAGTGGGGACATGACTTCATTGGGAAAATTTATCCAACATCAAGTGGCCAACTGTAACATCCCGCTCTGGTGCACTGACAAAACTTATTCTTTGAGGACACTTGCTCGCAAGTGATCTGGATTTTTATGATGATAAAACTTTTTCCTTCATTATGATGCGTTAAGTTAGATGACAGGATGTTTTTACTACTTTGATGTAGACAGGTGACGCTGACTCAGTTTCATTGAGTGTGCAGGGTTTCAGACCTTGAGGATGCAGAGGCATCGGTGGAACTCCCTTGGACTCCAGATTGAGTCAGGGAGTGGGCTATCTGGGTTGTTTCATTTATGGTGATATTGTTTTGTTTTGATGATATGCTATTGATTTTATGATATGTTGTTGACATGATCTGACATGATGGTTGATGATGCAGGCTGACGAAAGATTGCCGACCAAGAATCACATATGGAGTAAAGGGCCCACACATGATTTCCAGAGAGGATGAGGGAGAGGTGTGGACAGTAGCCCTGCCACAGCCTACTAGCACTCCCGCCGTGGCTCAAACTGTAGGTTAATGATTACCTAGTTCGAGAGGATCCACGATGCCGTGAGGGAAGACTACGACAGTCGCTCATGATGATTCTGAGGGGCGCGCAATAAGGCGGGGGCCTTATAACTTAGAGACCTTAGTCTCCCACAAGTTCACCTAGCGGAGTGTTGATTCCAGGGGTTATAGAGTCTACCAATCCGTCAAGTCAGCGAGTGGCACCCTTGGAGCACGTGGTGCATCCTGAAGGGCATGCCGTGCAAAGAAATGCAAGTCAGCGAGTGGCACCCTTGGAACACATGGTGCTTCCTGAAGGGAATGTCGCGCAACAGAAGAAAATGAGGTGAGTGGCACACTTGGAGCATGTAGTGCGTCCTGAAGGGCACGTAGTGCGTCCTGAAGGGCACGTCGCATTGATGAGGATGATGAGACAACCTAGATGACACTAAGACCTTGACGCCTGATAAAATTCTTAAAAACGACTCCCCTAATTAAATTGTCGCCCTGTTCAAATCAAAACCTAAATTAAAACATCTCTAAGATAAATTTTGACAAGCCCTAAGAAAAGATCCTACAAAAATAAACCTAGGGCATAAACTAAAACCCTCCTAGGTGTTAATTAAAGTCTTCTTAAAAGTAAAGGGGGTAAAGTAATGAGGGAGTTAAATTAAGTGAAACCCATGGCTTTTAAATTATAAATAAGAATTAAATTATTAAATAGTGGGACTATAAAAATTTACGATTTAAAAAAAAAAATGAATAAATAAAAATAATAATAATAAAAGAGAGGACTAAAAAAATAGAAATGAGGAAACTTGCAATAAAGGAAACTTAATAATGAAAAGTAGGAGACATAGGGTAAAAAGAGAAAGGGAATCAACATTTAGGAGTTACTAAAAATCAACACTTCATTTTAGGAAAGTTATTAAAAGCATGAGAGGGGATCTAGGAACCCTAGGAGTAATTTAAGGAGCGATTTTTGGGGGAGTGAGGGAATTGAGTCTTTTAATTATTAAAAATAAATTAATTTTGGGAGAACCATAGGGATGAGTGACACTTGGACGGCAGGAAATTTTAGAGGATTGTCATAAAAAATTTAATTAATAATGATTTAGAAAAGTAGTTGGGTTGGAAATTTCTATAAGAGAAGGGGAAATTGGAGGAAGAGGGGGAACGGTTAGTGTAACGTTACGCTGCCGAATTGTGGCTTGACAGATTGCTTGTGAGGAGTTGGGTTTATCTCAGCTATGTTGGAGAGGTAGTTCAGCCGTGGAGGCGAGCTGAGAAGCTAGTCTTATCTCTGGTTCTTGTGTGGCCCCTTTGCGGCTCGAGGGGCTAAGGGGGAAGTAGAGTACCCCTAGCGTTTGGTTGGGAGGTACCGGTGAGCCTTCTACGGTCGGCGAGCGGGACACGGCACGGAGCGCAGGTTGCGGCATGGAGAGCGGGACGTCTTCCAACGTGGGCATAAGGCAACGGTATGATTTTAATTGGTGAAGTAGAAAGCATTTTTATATTCGGCAAATTTACTGTTATTGATGATGATATTGTGAGATTGTTCTGGCAAAATTTCGGCAAACTTACTATTATTAATGATGATATTGTGAGATATTTTTGACATTTTTATATTCGGAAAATTTCGTTTCAGCAATGTTATTGTGAGAATGATTCGGCAATTTGTCTTTATATCACTGTACTGGAAAAGATTTTACTATGTGCATCTTCTGTTGTGGGATTTTGGGCGTTTTTATTATATACCATGAGCAATTCTAATTTGGGCATTTTTTTTGTTGCCTCTGTATATTGGAAGTTTGGCATCTGCGTACTGAGCATTTTGCAATTGTATTTGGGCGTATTTATCACCCACAGTGAGCAAATCCGTCATTGGTGGTTGATCTTATATATTGGGCGTGTTTGCATTGATTATTGGGCGTTTTTTTTTTCCCATGTGCATGGAGCGATTTTTCCCGATTACTCAGTGTTTTTAGCCACTGTGTATGGAGCGATTTGTGCTTTTACTCTGCGTTTTAATGTTTGTTGTTGCTGTCAAAAGGGTCTACGTTTGATCTGTGGTTACCGTGTAAATTTCTGCGTCTATTTACCTTCATTTTACCCACTATGGACTGCATGGTTAATGTTATGTGCAAAAAAATTTCATGCAATCTGAGCGCATTTCCATTCGCCTTACATTTCAATCAGTTATTGAGAGGTCTGCGATTTTAATGACAGTTGCAGAACCTCATGAAATCTGAGCACATTTCCATTCACCTTAAATTTCAATTAGTTATTGAGAGGTCTGCGATTTTAATGACAGTTGCAAAACTTCGTGAAATCTGAATGCAACCTTAAATTTCTGTACTTTTCATTTTAGCTATTGGGGGGTTCTGCGTTTTTCGATGACAATACAAACTGGCAATTTGTGTGCCAATCGATTTCTTTCATTTCTATTCAATTATTGGGGTTCTGTGTTTTTCAATGACAATACAAACTAATGCAATATGAAAACAGTCGAATTCTTTACATTCCATTTCAGTTATTGGGGTTCTGCGTTTTTCAATGACAATACAAAAATTGTGCAATCTGAACGTAATCGAATCTGTTTACATTTCAATTTAGTCAGTGGGGTCTGCATTTTAAATGACAATGCAAATCTAATAGCAATATGAAGGCAATCTGACTTTCATTACATCTCGTTTATGTTTGGGGTCTGCGTATTGTTGGGTCTGCGTTCCTAAATCAGGGGCTCTAATACAGGGGCATTTTCCATTGGGTCTGCGTTCTTGATAGTCCTTAATGCCATGCATTAGGGTAACATTACTAATCTGCCATACTTTAATGTAATGCAATAATTATAGTTGCGTTTTCTAATTGTGACTGCGCTTACAACGGTTTATTAATTGATAATTATTAAATTGTTATAACAACAACGTTGAATAAATTGGTATTATTCCTTTACAGGCATTTTGGTATCATTGCTACAGTTGGGTTGTTAAATTTCCATTACTTTATGGTAGTAACATTGTAGGTTTTAATGGCACCATTAATCGGTAATATGAAGTAAATTCTATATTGGGACCACTGTAAATTATTGTTACTTACAAGTATGGTCATTTATATTTGTTAATTTGTCATTTTCAATTCTGTCTGTTTTGCAATTTTAGAGATTGTCTTAATACGTATTGCCATTTCTAGGTATGATGTTATTTGAAAATTTCCATTATGATGTTATTTTTGAAACATGAAGTGATATGGTAATTCCCAAATTATGAAGTTAACTTAATTATGATGTTATTATAAATGTGAGTGTATATTGACATTGGGAACCTATACTTTAATTACAATGTCACTTTTGTCCTTTTAAATATGGATATTTTAGGTGTGACCTTTTAAATGTCTTTACATAGGGTCCCTCCTAGTTATTTAAATAATGTCATTTAAATATTGTAATGGYTATATCTTGTCATTGTAATTATGATGGTTTATTGATATATTCAAATATGATGTCATTAGCAACGTGATGTTATCCTTATATTGAATTGGGTAAAGGTAATGCATGTCGTTATAAATTAAGGTGCAACCTTTTTAGTGTTAGGTACTTATGAAAAACAATGGCATTGTGGACTTATCCTAATACGATTAAAGCTTGGGTTACTGATGGTTAAAAAAAACAAGGTCCTAGAACCTAGTACCTTGAATTGCTAAGATCGTAATGGGGAAATTTTAAATTACTTAAATTTACATTCTTAAACGGTTGGGTTGGGTATCTCGTCTACTCATGGAGTTCATGGGAGTATCGGGCCAGTATTACATGCCTTGAGTCATGGGATCTACCTTGTCTTAACTTTGTTGGGTCATTGTTGGATTCTGTCAGACCAGGGCATCCGTAGGGTTAGTGGTTTCCTTGTGTTGTTGTTGTACCTAGACGAGATCAATCTTTTGTTGATTGGTCTGCTTGTGTCAGGCAGGATATAGACACCTTCGGTAGTCTTAGCATATATGTCTGTGTGTTTTTCTGTGTAAAGGATCCAGTGCTGTATCAAGAGTCTTGGGCCCTTTAAAGGCAGGGTTCCACTCTTGCGACACACCTGACGGAGGTTACTAGTTTCTGCCTGAGCAGTCGGCTAGGAGCCGATCTAATCTTCTTTCGAGAAGACATAAGACTAAAAGCCATGCTTTTCTGTGCAGAAATAGTAAACTCTACTGATGGATTCTTCCTTCTGTGACCGTACTGTACTTAACACCTGGTGTCGTTTACTGCTTACAGCTGATAGTTGTACACATTATGTCTAGGGGCATTATTACTTGTTGTCACTGTGATTGTCGGGGTCGTCTAGTTGTGTTCATCTTGCTTGTGTCTTGTTCTAGGTCGGGTTACTAGTTTCTGCCTGAGAAGTCGGCTAGGAGCCGGTCTAATCTTTTTTCGAGAAGACATAAGACTAAATGCCCTGCTTTCTTCTGCAGAAATAGTAACCCTAACACCTGGGAGTCTTCCCTCTATGTTCTTACTGTTCACCCCCAGTATGTCTTAATGATTGTGTCGTGCCTCGTCTGCCTATGGTCGTATTTGTTGCAGTTTCTCGTTGAGGCCTTCAGTCCTCTTGTGCTAAACTTCGTGGTTGCGTCTTGTTGGTTGTCGAGTGGCGTCGTACAGTTACGTGTGTTGTGACTTCTACACGCGCGGAGACACCTAAAAAAAAAAAAAAAATTTGCACCTGTTACTAGAATGGTTGTCGTAATGAGGAGGTTGTTACATATGGTATCAGAGCCGGTTCGACCCGCGACTTGGGATTCACTACGGCTTCCGTTGACATGATAGTATTTGATTATTCTATTGTTGATTGAGATGATTGTGTGTGTGAAGGTAATCATGGTTAGAGGACGCCACAGAGGCAGACGACGGGGTGCTAGGGTAGGAGGCGCGACACCTCCAGCAGCATCCACGCCTGAGGGGTCTAACCCCCAGGGGGGCGAGCAGGTCCTTGGACAGGAGCAGATCACAGTTGTCGATGTTGTGGGGATGATGAGATCCTTCCATCGCATGCCCGAGGCGCTGATCAGCCGTTACTGGCAACATTCACTGTGAACTCGAGAAGGTGAAATTTCCTGAGTTCTTTGGTGCCCCAGACGGAGCAGCCGCTGAGGCATGGTTGGAAAATATGGCGATGTGCTTCACACTTCGCACTTATACCTCCAACATGAAGGTCCGCATGGTGATCTTTCAACTAAAGGAGAGCACTCTTCTATGGTGGAAGACACTCCTACCGCAGCTGAACATGGCCGTCGAAGACATGTCATGGGAAATGTTCGAGGAACGATTCCGAGATAGGTATCTTTCAGAGGAATTCATTGAGCGTCAGCTCAATGAGTTCAATGCATTATGACAGGGAGGTCGTACAATGCCCGAGTACGAGGCACGTTTTATGGAGCTACTCTGGTATGCTCTGCATCTGAACACTGAGAAGCTCAAGGTCAACAGGTTCGTGTTTGGCCTTAACGACAGCTTGCATGCGAAGGTTAGGATCCTGATGCCTCAAACCTTGCACGACGTTGTCCAAAAGGCCCTCATAGCGGAGGAGGAGCTTATCAGTGGGGGTCAGACAAGGACTCCGGCGAGACTTGCAGGACAAGGTTCATCTGGAACGACGTAGCACTAGACACCAGCGAGGCATACGCCGGGGTATCGTGGCTTCCAGAGGGGATCCACTTTTTCTACACCACGATGATCACCACCTCAACAGTGGACACCTTACCAAGGACCATAGCAGGAGCAATAGCGTCGCCCGCAGCAGCAGTATTTTTGGCCTGTTCAGCATAACAGACTAGGTTTCCAGGCCAGTGGGACGTCATCTTCTACTTCGGGTACCAGGACTACTGGGCTGAAGAAGGGGTGTTGGACGTGTGGGGAGCCACACTACCAGCGTGATTGTCCTGTGGAGAGGACTAGGGCGTCCGGATCAACCAGACCTACTACCGTGGGAGATATGGGCAAGGCCCATCGGATTCATGCAGCGGTGAATAACCGCCAAGCAGAGTACCAGTTGACTGTGCTCGAGATGACACGTACCGTCGCTAACCAGACCCTTAGTATTTTGATAGAACCAGGAGCTACTGAGAGTTTCATTTTTTCTGCAGCACTAAAAAGTATTAAGGTCAAGGCAGTCGAACAGGATGAGTTTAGCTTCATTGAGATGGCTTCGGGAGCCAAACAGAAGGTCGGCGGAAAGGTTACGGGTTGTACCCTTAACCTGGGAGAGTTTGTCACGACGGTCAACTTGTACATCATGATCTTAGGATCTTATGACGTCGTGATTGGCATGGACTGGTTGGAATCGCATGAGGCGATACTCAACTGTGAGATGAAACGGTTGAGCTTAGTCGATGATGAAGGACAGAGACATGTGATAGTAGGACGGAACCAGGGAGTATCCCTAAGGTTCGTCTCTTCCTTACAGTTACGGAAGAGTATGCGCAAGGGGTGCAAGCTTTATGTGATCCTTGCGCTCAACGAAAAGGGAGTAGCAGAAGGTCTAGAACACCTTCCGGTGGTGAACGAGTTTGCGGACGTATTTCTAGAGGAGTTGCCTGGGATGCCGCCAGAAAGAGAATTGGAGTTTACTATAGACCTCAAACTGGGGACTGAACCGATAGTGAGAACACCTTATCAGATGTCGACCTCAGAGTTGAAAGAGTTAAAAATGAAACTGAAGGAGTTGTTGGACCTGGGACTGATACATCCTAGTGTGTCACCGTGGGGTGCACCCATTATTTTCATTCGGAAGAAGGATGGATCGTGGAGGCTTTGCATTGACTATCGTCAACTGAACAAGGCTACGATCAAGAATCAGTACCCCTTACCAAGAATTGATGATATGTTTGATCAAATGAAGGGTGCGACGGTGTTCTCTAAGATCGATTTTCGATCAAGGTATCACTAGTTACGGATCAAGGAGGATGACGTCCCTAAGATCGCTTTTAAGACAAGATTTGGACATTACGAATTTACTGTTTTACCGTTTGGACTGACAAACTCCCCAGGGGTATTTATGAGCTTGATGAACGGGGTGTTCTGCGAGTACTTGGACAAGTTCGTCCAAGTATTCATTGATGGTATTCTAATATACTCTTGGATGATGGAAGAGCATGACGAGCACTTGCGATTGGTACTACAATGTTTATGAGAGCACAAATTATATGGGAAGCTGTCCAAATGCTCTTTTTATCAATCCAGGATTCACTACTTAGGGCATGTCATCTCCGGCGAAGGTAGCGCCGTGGATCCAGCCAAGGTTGAGGCTATTATGGAATGGCCTGCGCCAACGAATGTCACAGAAGTGCGTAGTTTTATGGGTTTAGTAGGATACTATCGACGATTTGTCAAGGGATTTTCGAAGATAGCAGGTCCGATCATGGAGTTGCAGAAGAAAAACAAGAAGTTTGTTTGGACTGAGAAATGCGCGGAAGCATTTCGAAGTCTTAAGGAGTTGTTGACAACAGCGCCGATACTAAAGGTCCCTGACATGGATGTATACTTCTTGGTATGCACTGACGCATCCAAAGAAGGTTTAGGTGGAGTCTTGATGCAAGACGGACAAGTGATTGCATACATTTCGAGGAAATTAAGAAGGCATGAGGAAAACTACGCGATGCATTTTTTGGAGTTATTAGCCATCGTATATGCCTTAAAGGTATGGAGACACTACCTGGTTGGATGAAAATTTGAATTAAGGACTGATCATTGCGGATTATAACACATTTTTACACAAAGCGACCTGAACGCGCGACAATGGCGTTGGTCAGAATTTCTTAGCGAGTACGACTTCGAGATTACTTACATAAAGGGAACAGTAAACCGAGTGGCAGATGATTTGAGTCGGAGGCCACGCATCTTTTCGGTGTTGCCTCTTCAAACAAATCTATGTGAGAAGATTCTCACTTTTCAGCGTAACGATGACTGGTACAAGGAAGTCGAGGGTTTTATCGGACAAAACACTATGATGGTACCACGATTTGAGGGATATTCATTTGATAGTGATGGTTTATTAAGGTTTAGAGGTCAGATTTACGTACCGCCAAACGACGAGTTGAGGATGTTGATCCTGAGCGAGGCTCATAGAGCAGTTTACATGGCTCACCCAGGAGTTACGAAGATGAGGGCTGACCTTGAGCCCTTGTTCTTCTAGAAAGGAATGAAGGCCGACATAGTCAACTTTGTGGCAAGATGTCTCGAGTGTCAGCAGGTTAAGGCTGAACATAGACACCCGGCGGGATAACTTCAACCACACGCCATTCCGGAATCGAAATGGGAAGTCATTTCGATGGATTTTATTGTTGGATTTCCACTGACAGAAAGGAGACACGAATGGATTTTTGTAGTAGTAGACACTCTGACAAAGAGTGCTCACTTTATTCCGGTGCATACGACATATCAGGCACCTGACATAGCGAGAGTTTTCATCAGCGAGATTGTGAGGCTGTATGGAATGCCTAAGAGGATCATATCTGATCGAGGATCGGTGTTTACCGGACGATTTTGGACGAGTTTCCAAGAGGCCTTAGGAACTCAACTTAACTTTAGTACTGCGTATCACCCAGAGACTGACGGACAGATAGAAAGTATGAACCAAACCTTGGAAGACATGTTGCGCATGTACGTGATGGACCAACAAAATCGTTGGGAGGAATTCTTGCCTCTCGTAGAGTTTACTTATAACAACAGTTACTAGAGCACCATTAAGATGGCGCCTTTTGAGTTTCTTTATGGGTGACCATGTCGGACGCCCTTGAGTTGGGATCGGCTTGATGATAGGGTCCTGGTGGGACCAGAAGCGATCCAAGAAATGGAAGAGCAGATGCAAACCGTACGACTAAGGTTAAAAGAAGCGTAGGATCGATAGAAGAGTTATGCCGATGTGCACCGAGTCGACTGTAGTTACGAGGTCAATGATAAAGTCTTCTTGCGGGTAAAACCGCATAAGAGTTCGATCAAGTTTGGAAAGGGAGCTAAACTCTCTCCTAGGTTCGTGGGACCTTTCGAGATTGTAGAGAGAAAGGGGCCTATGGCCTATCGACTAGCCTTGCCTGATTCTTTGAGGCGTATGCACGATGATTTTCATGTATCTGTTTTGAGACATTATGTTAGTGATCCTACACACGTGATTGACATGAGTTACTTGCAGGTATCGGACGAGGGAGCGCTCACGGCTGAGCCAGTCTGCATTTTAGATCATCGCGTTTGACAGTTACGGCGTCGAACGATAGACCAGGTCAAGGTCCAGTGGGATAGTTATAGTCCGCACTCAGTGACCTGGGAGGACGCATATGATATGCACCAACAGTTTCCATTTTTGTTTGATAGATAGACTTATGATACTTTGGTATTTATGATAATGGTGGTACATTTATTTCAGCATTTATACTGAGAAACTTCGGGACAAAGTTTAGACCAAGAGGGGGTGTATGTAACATCCCGCTCTGGCGCACTGACAAAACTTATTCTTTGAGGACACTTGCTCGCAAGTGATCTGGATTTTTATGATGATAAAACTTTTTCCTTCATTATGATGCGTTAAGTTAGATGACAAGATGTTTTTACAACTTTGATGTAGACAGGTGTTGCTGACTCATTTTCATTGAGTGTACAGGGTTTCGGACCTTGAGGATGCAGAGGCATCGGTGGAACTCCCTTGGACTCTGGATTGAGTCAGGGAGTGGGCTATCTGGGTTGTTTCATTTACAGTGATATTGTTTTGTTTTGATGATATGCTATTGATTTTATGATATGTTGTTGACATGATCTGACATGATGGTTGATGATGCAGGCTGACGAAATCTTGTCGACCAAGACTCACATATGGAGTAAAGGGGCCACACATGATTTTCAGAGAGGATGAGGGAGAGGTTTGGACAGCATCCCTGCCACAACCTACTAGCACTCCCACCGTGGCTTGAACTGTAGGTTAACGATTACCTAGTTCGAGAGGATCCATGATGCCATGAGGGCAGACTGCGATAGTCGCTCATGATGATTTTGAGGGGTGCGCAATAAGGCGGGGGCCTTATTCCTTAGAGCCCTTAGTCTCCCACAAGGTCACCTGGCGGAGTGTTGACTCCAGGGGTTATAGAGTCTACCAATCCGTCAAGTCAGCGAGTGGCACCCTTGGAGCACGTGGTGCATGCTGAAGGGCACCTCGCGCAAAGAAATGCAAGTCAGCGAGCGACACCCTTGGAACACATGGTGCTTCCTGAAGGGTAGGTCACGCAACAGAAGCAAACGAGGCGAGTGGCACCCTTGGAGCACGTAGTGCGTTCTGAAGGGCACATCGCATTGATGAGGATGATGAGACAACCTAGATGACCCTAAGACCTTGACGCCTGATAAAATTCTTAAAAACGACTCCCCTAATTAAATTGTCTCCCTGTTCGAATCAAAACCTAAATTAAAACATCTCTAAGATAAATTTTGACAAGCCCTAAGAAAATATCCTACAAAAATAAACCTAGGGCGTAAACTAAAACCCTCCTAGGTGTTAATTAAAGTCTTCTTAAAAGTAAAGGGTGTAAAGTAATGAGGCAATTAAATTAAGTGAAACCCATGGCTTTTAAATTATAAAGAAGAATTAAATTATTAAAGAGTGGGAGTATAAAAATTTAGGATTTAAAAAAAATAAAAATAAAAAAATAAAAATAATAATAATAAAAGAGAGGAATAAAAAAATAGAAATGAGGAAACTTGCAATAAAGGAAACTTAATAATGGAAAGTAGGAGACATAGGGTAAAAAGAGAAAGGGAATCAACATTTAGGAGTTACTAAAAATCAGCACTTCATTTTAGGAAAGTTATTAAAAGCATGAGAGGGGATCTAGGAACCCTGGGAGTAATTTAAGGAGCGATTTTTGGGGGAGTGAGGGAATTGAGTCTTTTAATTATTAAAAATAAATTGATTTTGGGAGAACCATAGGAATGAGTGACACTTGGACGACAAGAAATTTTAGAGGATTGTCATAAAAAATTTAATTAATAATGATTTAGAAAAGTAGTTGGGTTGGAAATTTCTATAAGAGAAGGGGAAATTGGAGGAAGAGGGGGAACGGTTAGCGTAACGTTACGCTGCTGAATTGTGGCTTGACGGATTTCTTGTGAGGAGTTGGGTTTATCTCAGTTGTGTTGGAGTGGTAGCTCAGTCGTGGAAGCAAGCTGAGAAGCTAGTCTTATCTCTGGTTCTTGTGTGGCCCCTTTGTGGCTCGGGGGGCTAAGGGGGAGGCATAGTACCCCTAGCGTTTGGCTGGGAGGCACCGGTGAGAATTCTACGATCCACGAGCGGGACGCGACACGGAGCACAGGATGTGGCATGGAGCATAGGACACGGCACGGAGAGCAGGACGTCTTCCAACGCGGGCGTAAGGAAACGATATGATTTTAATTGGTGAGATAGAAAGCATTTTTATATTCGGCAAATTTACTGTTATTGATGATGATATTGTGAGATTGTTCTGGCAAAATTTCGACAAACTTACTGTTATTAATGATGATATTGTGAGATGGTTCTAGCATTTTTATATTCGGCAAATTTTGTTTGAGCAATGTTATTGTGAGAATGATTCGACAATTTATCTTTATATCATTGTACTGGAAAAGATTTTCCTGTGTGCGTCTTCTGTTGTGGGATTTTGGGCGTTTTTATTATATACCATGAGCAATTATGATTTTGGCATTTTTTTTGTTGCCTCTGTATATTGGACATTTGGCATCTGTGTACTAAGCGTTTTGCAATTGTATTTGGGCGTATTTATCACCCACAGTGAGAAAATCCTTCATTGGTGGTTGATCTTATATATTGGGCGTGTTTGCATTGATTATTGGGCATTTTTTTTTGCCCCTGTGCATGGAGCAATTTTGCCCGATTACTGGGCGTTTTTAGCCACTATGTATGGAGCGATTTGTGCTTTTACTCTGCGTTTTAATGTTTGTTGTTGCTGTCAAAAGGGTCTGCATTTGATCTGTGGTTACTGTGTAAATGTCTGCGTCTATTTACCTTCGTTTTACCCACTGTGGACTGCATGGTTAATGTTAAGTGCAAAAAAATTTCATGCAATCTGAGCGCATTTCCATTCGCCTTACATTTCAATTAGTTATTGAGAGGTCTGCGATTTTAATGACAGTTGCAGAACCTCATGAAATCTGAGCGCATTTCCATTCGCCTTACATTTAAATTAGTTATTGAGAGGTCTGCGATTTTAATGACAGTTTCAAAACTTCGTGAAATTTGAACGCAACCTTGAATTTCTGTACTTTTCATTTTAGCTATTGGGGGGTTCTGCGTTTTTCGATGACAATACAAACTGACAATCTTTGTGCCAATCGATTTCTTTACATTACCATTCAATTATTGGGGTTCTGCATTTTTCAATGACAATACAAACTAATGCAATCTGAACGCAGTCGAATTCTTTACATTCCATTTCAGTTATTGGGGTTCTGCGTTTTTCAATGACAATACAAAACTTATGCAATCTGAACGCAATCGAATCTATTTACATTTCAATTTAGTCAGTGGGGTCTGCATTTTAAATGACAATGCAAATCTAATAGCAATCTGAAGCCAATCTGACTTTCATTACATCTCGTTTATGTTTGGGGTCTGCATATTGTTGGGTCTGCGTTCCTAAATCAGGGACTTTAATACAGGGGTGTTTTCCATTGGGTCTGCATTCTTGATAGTCCTTAATGCCATGCATTAGGGTAACATTACTAATCTTCCATACTGATAATGATGGTTTATTGATATATTCAAATATGATGTCATTAGCAACGTGATGTTATCCTTATATTGAATTGGGTAAAGGTAATGCATGTCGTTATAAATTAAGGTGAAAAATTTTTAGTGTTAGGTACTTATGAAAAACAATGGCATTGTGGAATTATACTAATAATATTAAAGCTTGGGTTACTGATGGTTAAAAAAAACAAGGTCCTAGAACCTAGTACCTTGAATTGCTAATATCGTAATGGAGAAATCTTAAATTACTTAAATTTACATTCTTAAATGGTTGGGCTGGGTATCTCGTCTACTCATGGAGTTCATGGGAGTATCGGGCCAGTATTACATGCCTTGACTCATGGGATCTACCTTGTCTTAACTATGTTAGGTCATTGTTGGAGTCTGTCGGACTTGGGCGTCCGTAGGGTTAGTGGTTTCCTTGTGTTGTTGTTGTACCTGGACGAGATCGATCTTTTGTCGATTGGTCTGCTTGTGTCGGGCAGGATATAGACACCTTCGGTAGTATTAGCATATATGTCTGTGTGTTTTTCTGTGTAAAGGATCCAGTGTCGTATCAAGAGTCTCGGGCCCTTTAAAGGCAGGGTTCCACTCTTGCAACACACCTGGTGGAGGTTACTAGTTTCTGCCTAAGCAGTCGGCCAGGAGCCGGTCTAATCTTCTTTCGAGAAGACATAAGACTAAAAGCCATGCTTTTCTGTGTAGAAATAGTAAACTCTACTGATGGATTCTTCCTTCTGTGACCGTACTATACTTAACACCTGGTGTCGTTTACTGCTTACAGTTGATAGGTGTACACCTTATGTCTAGGGGCATTATTACTTGTTGTCACTGTGATTGTCGGGGTCGTCTGGTTGTGTTCGTCTTGCTTGCGTCTTGTTCTAGGTCGGGTTACTAGTTTCTGCCTGAGCAGTCGGCCAGGAGCCGGTCTAATCTTCTTTCGAGAAGACATAAGACTAAATGCCCTGCTTTCTTGTGCAGAAACAGTAACCCTAACACCCGAGAGTCTTCCCTCTATGTTCTTACTGTGCACCCCCAATATGTCTTAATGATTGTGCCGTGCCTCGTCTGCCTATGGTCGTATTTGTTGCAGTTTCTTGTTGAGGCCTTCAGTCTTCTTGTGCTAAACTTTGTGGTTGCGTCTTGTTGGTTGTCGATTGGCGTCATACAGTTACGTGTGTTGTGACTTATACACGCGCGCACACACCTAAAAAAAATAAAAAAAAATTGCACCTGTTACTAGAATGGTTGTCGTAATGAGGAGGTTGTTACATATGGTATCAGAGCCGGTTTGACCCGCGAGTTGGGATTCACTACGACTACCGTTGACATGATAGTATTTGATTATTCTATTGTTGATTGAGCTGATTGTGTGTGTGAAGGTAATCAGGGTTAGAGGACGCCACGGAGGCAGACGACAGGGTGCTAGGGGAGGAGGTGCGACGCCTCCAGCAACATCCACGCCTAAGGGGTCTAACCCCCAGGGAGGCGAGCAGGTCCTTGGACAGGAGTAGATCACAGTTTTTGATGTTGTGGGGATGATGAGATCCTTCCAGCACATGTCCGAGGCACTGATCAGCAGATTGGACAGAGATGAGGCGAGGGCGTCGACACCTGCTGAGGTTCCACCGCGCGCACCAGCCGTTACTGGTAGCATTCACCGTGAACTCAAGAAGGTGAAATTTCCTGAGTTCTTTGGTGCCCCGGACGGAGCAGCCGCTGAGGCATGGTTGGAGAATATAGCGATGTGCTTCGCACTTCGCACTTATACCTCCAACATGAAGGTCCGCATGGAGGTCTTTCAACTAAAGGGGAGAGCTCTTCTATGGTGGAGGACACTCCTACCACAGCTAAACATGGCCGTCGAAGATGTGTCATGGGAAATGTTCGAGGAACGGTTCTGAGAGAGGTATCTTTCAAAGGAATTCATTGAGTGTCAGCTCAATGAGTTCAACGCATTACGACAGGGAGGTCATACAGTGCCCAAGTACGAGGCACGTTTTATGGAGCTACTTTGGTATGCTCTGCATCTGAACACTGAGAAGCTCAAGGTCAACAGGTTCGTGTTTGGCCTTAACAACATCCTGCGTGCGAAGGTTAGGATCCTGATGCCTCAAACCTTGCACAACGTTGTCCAAAAGGCCCTCATAGCAGAGGAGGATCCTATCAGTGGGGGTCAGACCAGGACTCCAGCGAGACCTGCAGGACAGGGTTCATCTGGAATGACGCAGCACCAGACACCAGCGAGGCATACGCCAGGGTATCGTGGCTTCCAGAGGGGATCCACTTTTTCTACACCAGGACGACCGCCACCTTAGCAGTGGACACCTTATCGAGGACCACAGCAGGAGCAACAACGTCACCCGCAGTAGCAGCAGTTTAGGCCTGTTCAGCAGAACAGACTAGGTTTCCTGGATAGTGGGACGTCATCTTCTACTTCGGGTACCAGGACTACTGGGCCGAAGAAGGGGTGTTGGACGTGTGGGGAGCCACACTACCAGCACAACTGTCCTGTGGAGAGGACTAGGGCTTCCGGATCACCCGGACCTACTACCGTGGGAGATATGGGCAAGGCCCATCGGATTCATGCAGCGGTGAATAACCGCCAGGTAGAGCACCAGTCGACTATTCTCGAGATGACAGGTATCGTCACTGACCAAACCCTTAGTATTTTGATAGACCCAGGAGCTACTAAGAGTTTCATTTTTGGTGCAACGCTAAAAATGATTAAGGTCAAGGCAGTCGAACAGGATGAGTTTAGCTTCGTTGAGATGGCTTCGGGAGGCAAACAGAAGGTCGGAGGAAAGGTTATGGGTTGTGCCCTTAACCTGGGAGAGTTTGTCACGAGGGTCAACTTGTACGTCATGATCTTAGGATCTTATGACGTCGTGATCGGCATGGACTGGTTGGAATCGCATGAGGCGATACTCAACTGTGAGACGAAATGGTTGAGCTTAGTCGATGATGAAGGACAGAGACATGTGATAGTAGGACGGAACCAAGGAGTATCCCTAAGGTTCGTCTCTTCCTTATAGTTACGGAAGAGTATGTGCAAGGGGTGCAAGCTTTATGCAATCCTTGTGCTCAACGAAAAGGGAGTAGCATAAGGTCTAGAACACCTTTCGGTGGTGAAGGATTTTGCGGACGTATTTCCAGAGGAGTTTCCTGGGGTGCTGCCAGAAAGAGAATTGGAGTTTACTATAGACCTGAAACCGGGGACTGAACCGATAGCGAGAACGCCTTATCGGATGTCGACCCCGGAGTTGAAAGAGTTAAAAATGCAACTGAAGGAGTTGTTGGACCTGGGACTGATATATCCTAGTGTGTCACCTTGGGGTGCACCTGTTATTTTCAATCGGAAGAAGGACGGATCGTGGAGGCTTTGCATTGACTATCGTCAACTGAACAAGGCTACGATCAAGAATCAGTACCACTTACCAAGAATTGATGATCTGTTTGATCAAATGAAGGGTGCGACGGTGTTCTCTAAGATCGATTTGCGATCAAGGTATCACTAGTTACGGATCAAGGAGGATGATGTCCCTAAGACCTCTTTTAAGACAAGATTTGGACATTACGAATTTACTGTTTTACCGTTTGGACTGACAAACTCCCCAGGGGTATTTATGAGCTTGATGAACGGGGTGTTCCACGAGTACTTGGACAAGTTCGTTCATGTATTCATTGACGATATTCTAATATACTCTCGGACGATGGATGAGCATGACGAGCACTTGCGCTTGGTACTACAATGTTTACAAGAGCACAAATTATATGGGAAGCTGTCCAAATGCTCTTTTTATCAATCCAGGATTCACTACTTAGGGCATGTCATCTCCGACGAAGGTATCGCCGTGGATCCAGCCAAGGTTGAGGCTATTATGGAATGGCCTGTGCCAACGAATGTCACAGAAGTGCGTAGTTTTATGGGTTTAGTAGGATACTATCGACGATTTTTCAAGGGATTTTCGAAGATAGCAGGTCCGATCATGGAGTTGCAGAAGAGAGACAAGAAGTTTGTTTGGATTGAGAAATGCGTGGAAGAATTTTGAAGTCTTAAGGAGTTGTTGACAACAGCGCCGATACTAAAGGTCCCTGACATGGATGTAGACTTCTTGGTATGTACTGACGCATCCAAAGAAGGTTTAGGTGGAGTCTTGATGCAAGACGGACGAGTGATTGCATACATTTCGAGGAAATTAAGAAGGCATGAGGAAAACTACGCGATGCATGATTTGGAGTTATTAGCCATCGTATACGCCTTAAAGGTATGGAGACACTACCTGGTAGGACGAAAATTTGAATTAAGGACTGATCATTGTGGATTACAACACATTTTTAGACAAAGCGACCTGAACGCGTGACAACGGCGTTGGTCGGAATTGATTAGCGAGTATGACTTCGAGATTACTTACATAAAGGGAATAGTAAACAGAGTGGCATATGCTTTGAGTCAGAGGCCACGCATCTTTTCGGTGTTGCCTCTTCAAACGAATCTATGTGAGAAGATTCTCACTTTACAGCGTAACGATGACTGGTACAAGGAAGTCGAGGATTTTATCGGACAAAACACTATGATGGTACCACGATTTGAGGGATATTAATTTGATAGCGATGGTTTATTGAGGTTTAGAGGTCGGATTTACATACCGCCAAACGACGAGTTGAGGATGTTGATCCTGAGCGAGGCTCATAGAGCAGTTTACATGGCTCACCCGGGAGTTACGAAGATGAGGGCTGACCTTAAGCCCTTGTTCTTCTGGAAAGGAATCAAGGCCGACATAGTCAACTTTGTGGCAAGATGTCTCGAGTGTCAGCAGGTTAAGGCTGAACATAGACACCCGGCGGGATTACTTCAACCACACGCCATTTCAGAATCGAAATGGGAAGTCATTTCGATGGATTTTATTGTTGGATTGCCACTGACGGCAAGGAGACACGACTCGATTTTTGTAGTAGTAGACACTCTGACAAAGAGTGCTCACTTTATTCCGGTGCGTACGACGTATCAGGCACCTAACATAGCGAGAGTTTTCATCAGCGAGATTGCGAGGCTGCATGGCGTGCCTAAGAAGATCATATCTGATCGAGGATCGGTGTTTACCGGACGATTTTGGACGAGTTTCCAAGAGGCCTTAGGAACTCAACTTAACTTTAGTACTGCGTATCACCCAGAGACTGACAGACAGACAGAATGTATGAACCAAACCTTGGAAGACATGTTGCACATGTACGTGATGGACCAACAAAAGCGCTGGGAGGAATTCTTGCCTCTCGTAGAGTTCACTTATAACAACAGTTACCAGAGCACCATTAAGATGGCACCTTTTGATTTTCTTTATGGGCGACCGTGTCGGACGCCCTTGAGTTGGGATCGGCTTGAGGATAGGGTCCTCGTGGGACCAGAAGCGATACAAGAAATGGAAGAGCAGATGAAAACCATACGAATAAGGATAAAAGAAGCTCAGGATCGACATAAGAGTTATGCCGATGCGCACTGAGTCGACCGTAGTTACGAGGTCGGTGATCAAGTCTTCTTGCGGGTAAAACCGCATAAGAGTTCGATCAAGTTTGGAAAGGGAGCTAAACTCTCTCCTAGGTTCGTGGGACCTTTCGAGATTGTGGAGAGAAAGGGGCCCATGGCCTACCGACTAGCCTTGCCTGATTCTTTGAGGCATATGCACGATGCTTTTCATGTATCTGTTTTGAGACATTATGTTAGTGATCCTACACACGTGATTGACATGAGTTACTTGCAGGTATCGGCTAAGGGAGCGCTCACGGCTGAGCCAGTCTGCATTTTAGATCATCGAATTCGACAGTTACGAAGTCGAACGGTAGACCAGGTCAAGGTCCAGTGGGACAGTTATAGTCCACACTCGATGACCTGGGAGGACGCATATGATATGCGCCAACAGTTTCCATTTTTGTTTGATAGATAGACTTATGATACTTTGGTATTTATGATAATGGTGGTACATTTATTTCAGCATTTATACTGAGAAACTTCGGGATGAAGTTTATACCAAGAGGGGGTGTATGTAACATCCCGCTCTGGCGCACTGACAAAACTTATTCTTTGAGGACACTTGCATGCAAGTGATCTGGATTTTTATGATGATAAAACTTTTTCCTTCATTATGACGCGTTAAGTTAGATGACATGATGTTTTTACTACTTTGATGTAGACAGGTGCTGCTGACTCAGTTTCATTGAGTGTGCAGGGTTTCGGACCTTGAGGATGCAGAGGCATCGGTGGAACTCCCTTGGACTCCGGATTGAGTCAGGGAGTGGGCTATCTGGGTTGTTTCATTTACAGTGATATTGTTT
Organism: Picea engelmannii; assembly: GCA_009831015.1. Classification (NCBI taxonomy): domain Eukaryota; kingdom Viridiplantae; phylum Streptophyta; class Pinopsida; order Pinales; family Pinaceae; genus Picea; species Picea engelmannii. Next base: position 232,588 of record ML796584.1, read on the forward strand.
TGTTTTGATGATATGCTATTGATTTTATGATATGTTGTTGACATGATCTGACATGATGGTTGATGATGCAGGCTGACGAAAGCTTGCCGACCAAGACTCACATATGGAGTAAAGAGGCCACACATGATTTCCAGAGAGGATGAGGGAGAGGTGTGGACAGCAGCCCTGCCACGGCCTACTAGCACTCCCGTTGTGGCTCGAACTGTAGGTTAACGATTACCTAGTTCGAGAGGATCCACGATGCCGCGAGGGCAGACTGAGACAATCACTCACGATGATTCTGAGGGGCGCGCAATAAGGCGGGGGCCTTATTCCTTAGAGCCCTTAGTCTCCCACAAGGTCACCTGGCGGAGTGTTGACTCCAGGGGTTATAGAGTCTACCAATCCGTCAAGTTAGCGAGTGGCACCCTTGGAGCACGTGGTGCATCCTGAAGGGCACGTTGCGCAAACAAATGCAAGTCAGCGAGCGACACCCTTGGAACACGTGGTGCTTCCTGAAGGGCAGGTCGCGCAACAGAAGAAAACGAGGCGAGTGGCACCCTTGGAGCACGTAATGCGTCCTGAAGGGCACGTCGCATTGATGAGGATGATGGGACAACCTAGATGACCCTAAGACCTCGACGCCTGATAAAATTCTTAAAATTGACTCCCCTAATTAAATTGTCGCCCTGTTCAAATCAAAACCAAAATTAAAACATCTCTAAGATAAATTTTGACAAGCGCTAAGAAAAGATCCTACAAAAATAAACCTAGGGCGTAAACTAAAACCCTCGTAGGTGTTAATTAAAGTCTTCTTAAAAGTAAAGGGGGTAAAGTAATGAGGCAGTTAAATTAAGTGAAACCCATGGCTTTTAAATTATAAAGAAGAATTAAATTATTAAAGAGTGGGAGCATAAAAATTTAGGATTTAAAAAAAAATAAAGAAATAAATAAATAAAATAATAATAAAAGAGAGGAATAAAAAAATAGAAATGAGGAAACTTGCAATAAAGGAAACTTAATAATGGAAAGTAGGAGACATAGGGTAAAAAGTGAAAGGGAATCAACATTTAGGAGTTACTAAAAATCAACACTTCATTTTAGGAAAGTTATTAAAAGCATGAGAGGGGATCTAGGAACCCTAGGAGTAATTTAAGGAGTGATTTTTGGGGGAGTGAGGGAATTGAGTCTTTTAATTATTAAAAATAAATTAATTTTGGGAGAACCATAGGGATGAGTGACACTTGGACGACAGGAAATTTTAGAGGATTGTCATAAAAAATTTAATTAATAATGATTTAGAAAAGTAGTTGGGTTGGAAATTTCTATAAGAAAAGGGGAAATTGGAGGAAGAGGGGGAACGATTAGCGTAACGTTACGCTGCCGAATTGTGGCTTGACGGATTTCTTGTGAGGAGTTGGGTTTATCTCAGTTGTGTTGGAGTGGTAGCTCAGCCGTGGAAGCGATATGAGAAGCTAGTCTTATCTCTGGTTCTTGTGTGGCCCCTTTGCGGCTCAGGGGGTTAAGGGGGAAGCATAGTACCCCTAGCGTTTGGCTGGGAGGTACCGGTGAGCCTTCTACGGTCGGCGAGCGGGACGCGGCATGGAGCGCAGGATGCAGCACAGAGCACAGGACACGGCACAAAGAGTGGGACGTCTTCCAACGCGGGCGTAAGGCAACGATATGATTTTAATTGGTGAAGTAGAAAGCATTTTTATATTTGGAAAATTTACTGTTATTGATGATGATATTGTGAGATTGTTCTGGCAAAATTTCGGCAAACTTATTGTTATGAATGATGATATTGTGAGATGGTTCTATCATTTTTATATTTAGCAAATTTCGTTTCAGCAATGTTATTGTGAGAATGATTCGGCAATTTGTCTTTATATCACTGTACTGGAAAAGATTTTACTGTGTGCGTCTTCTGTTGTGGCATTTTGGGCATTTTTATTATATACCATGAGCAATTCTGATTTCGGAGTTTTTTTTGTTGCCTCTGTATATTGGATGTTTGGCATCTGTGTACTAAGCGTTTTGCAATTGTATTTGGCCGTATTTATCACCCACAGTGAGCAAATCCTTCATTGGTGGTTGATCTTATATATTGGGCGTGTTTGCATTGATTATTGGGTGTTTTTTTTTGCCCCTGTGCATCGAGCGATTTTGTCCGATTACTGGGCGTTTTTAGCCACTATGTATGGAGCGATTTGTGCTTTTACTCTGCGTTTTAATGTTTGTTGTTGTTGTCAAAAGGGTCTTCATTTGATCTGTGATTACTGTGTAAATGTCTGCGTCTATTTACCTTCGTTTTACCCAGTGTGGACTACATGGTTAATGTTAAGTGCAAAAAAACTTCATGCAATCTGAGCGCATTTCCATTCGCCTTACATTTCAATTAGTTATTGAGAGGTCTGTGATTTTAATGGCAGTTGCAGAACCTCATGAAATCCGAGCGCATTTCCATTCTCCCTACATTTCAATTAGTTATTGAGAGGTCTGCGATTTTAATGACAGTTTCAAAACTTCGTGAAATTTGAACGCAACCTTGAATTTCTGTACTTTTCATTTTAGCTATTGGGGGGTTCTGTGTTTTTCGATGACAATACAAACTGGCAATCTGTGTGCCAATCGATTTCTTTACATTTCCATTCAATTATTGGGGTTCTTCATTTTTCAATGACAATACAAACTAATGCAATCTGAACGCAGTCGAATTCTTTACATTCCATTTCAATTATTGGGGTTCTGCGTTTTTCAATGACAATACAAAACTGATGCAATCTGAACACAATCAAATCTTTTTACATTTCAATTTAGTCAGTGGGGTCTGCGTTTTAAATGACAATGCAAATCTAATAGAAATCTAAAGGCAATCTGACTTTCATTACATCTCGTTTATGTTTGGGGTCTGTGTATTGTTGGGTCTGCGTTCCTAAATCAGGGGCTTTAATACAGGGGCGTTTTCCATTGGGTCTGCATTTTTTATAGTCCTTAATGCCATGCATTAGGGTAACATTACTAATTTGCCATACTTTAATGCAATGCAATAATTACAGTTGCGTTTTCTAATTGTGACTGCGCTTACAACGGTTTATTAATTGATAATTATTAAATTGTTATAACAACAACGTTGAATAAATTGCTATTATTCCTTTATAGGCATTTTGGTATCATTGCTACAGTTGGGTTGTTAAATTGCCATTACTTTATGGTAGTAATGTCGTAGCTTTTAATGGCACCATTAATCGGTAATATGAAGTAAATTCTATATTGGGACCCCTGTAAATTATTGTTACTTACAAGTATGGTCATTTATATTTGTTAATTTGTCATTTTCAATTCTGTCCTTTTTGCAATTTTAGATATTGTCTTAATACGTATTGTCTTTTCTAGGTATGATGTTATTTGAAAATTTCCATTATGATGTTATTTTTGAAACATGAAGTGATATGGTAATTCCCAAATTATGAAGTTAACTTAATTATGATGTTATTTTAAATGTGAGTGTATATTGACATTGGGAACCTATACTTTAATTACAATGTCACTTTTGTCCTTTTAAATATGGATATTTTAGGTGTGACCTTTTAAATGTCTTTACATAGGGTCCCTCCTAGTTATTTAAATAATGTCATTTAAATATTATAATGGCTATATCTTGTCATTGTAATTATGATGGTTTATTGATATATTCAAATATGATGTCATTAGCAATGTGATGTTATCCTTATATTGAATTGGGTAAAGGTAATGCATGTCGTTATAAATTAAGGTGCAACCTTTTTAGTGTTAGGTACTTATGAAAAACAATGGCATTGTGGACTTATCCTAATAAGATTAAAGCTTGGGTTACTGATGGTTAAAAAAAACAAGGTCCTAGAACCTAGTACCTTGAATTTCTAAGATCGTAATGGGGAAATCTTAAATTACTTAAATTTACATTCTTAAACAGTTGGGCTGGGTATCTCATCTACTCATGGAGTTCATGGGAGTATCGGGGTAGTATTACATGCCTTGAGTCGTGGGATCTACCTTGTCTTAACTATGTTGGGTAATTGTCGGAGTCTGTCGGACCTGGGCATCCGTAGGGTTAGTGGTTGCGTTGTGTTGTTGTTGTACCTAGACGAGATCGATCTTTTATCGATAGGTCTGGTTGTGTCGGGCGGGATATAGACACCTTCGGTAGTCTTAGCATATATGTCTATGTGTTTTTCTGTGTAAAGGATCCAGTTTCATATCAAGAGTATCGGGCCCTTTAAAGGTAAGGTTCCACTCTTGCAACACACTTACGGAGGTTACTAGTTTCTGCCTGAGCAGTCGGCCAGGAGCCGATCTAATCTTCATTCGAGAAGACATAAGACTAAAAGCCCTACTTTTCTGTGCAGAAATAGTAAACTCTACTGATGGATTCTTCCTTCTATGACCATACTGTACTTAACACCTGGTGTCGTTTACTGCTTACAGCTGATAGTTGTACACCTTATGTCTAGGGGCATTATTACTTGTTGTCACTGTGATTGTCGGGGTCGTCTGTTTGTGTTCGTCTTGCTTGCGTATTGTTCTAGGTCGGGTTACTAGTTACTACCTGAGCAGTCGGCCAGGAGCGGGTCTAATCTTCTTTCAAGAAGATATAAGACTAAACACCCTGCTTTCCTGTGCAGAAATAATAACCCTAACACCCGGGAGTCTTCCCTCTATGTTCTTACTATGCACCCCCAGTATGTCTTAATGATTGTGCCGTGCGTCATCTGCTTATGGTTGTATTTGTTGCAGTTTCTCGTTGAGGCCTTCAGTCTTCTTGTGCTGAACTTCATGGTTGCGTCTTGTTAGTTGTCGAGTGGCGTCGTACAGTTACATGTGTTGTGACTTCTACACGCGCGCACACACCTAAAAAATAAATAAAAAATTTGCACCTGTTACTAGAATGGTTGTCGTAACGAGGAGGTCGTTACACCAACATCGATGGATATTGACTGAAACTGAATATTTCACCAAGTGGATAGAATCCATTCCTATAGGGAGTGCCTCCCACAAGGTAATCATTAGTTTTCTTGAGGATATCATGTCAATATTTGGTTGTCCAAGCAATATTGTTATTGACAATGCTACCTCTTTCAAAGTTGAATCATTGGTCAAGTTTTTTGAGAAGTATGGGATCACATTAGTCCATTCTACTTCTTATTACCCCCAAGGAAATGGTTTAACAAAGTATTCTAACAAGAGCCTTGTATAGATCATCAAGAAGTTATTGGAGGACAACAAGAAAGCATCTGACTCAAAGATAAAATTTTCCTTATGGGCTGATAGCGTTACTACAAAGAAATCACTTGGTATTTCCACCTTTCAACTTGTATATGCGATTGAATCTATTTTTCCTACTCAACTTTCCTTTCCTGTGGAAAATTTCCTTCAGAATCAACAAGGAGAACCTGGTGATATGGTCAGAAGGATACAACAACTAGTAGAAGTACAATAGACTAGGGAGTATCTCCTTGATAAAGAACATAACCATTAACAGAAGATCAAGCAAGCCTTTGACAAGAAGGTAAGAAAAGAATATTTCCAGCTAGGAGATATGGTGCTCAAGTGGGATGCACCCAAGAAATACAAAGGAAAACATGGTAAATTTGAATCCTTGTGGATTGGTCCTTTCAATATTTCTAAGGTGTTTCAAAATAATACTTATAAATTGCAAAACTTGGAGAATTTTGAAGTTTTTTGTGGTCTTGTTAATGGGTACTTTTTAAAGAAGTATTTTTCTTAAGCCATGAGTGGTTGTCCCATCCATTGTAAATATCAGTTTTGTTTTTCTTTCTGTTTGAATAAATGACCCCATAGCCCTAGGATAAGACATTGAATCTGCTTGTTCTTGGCAGCTTGCAAGGAGCATGCCATCCCCTGTGGAGCCAATGTTATCACATGAGGTTGTTATGGGTCAATTTCATCCTTACGTTTTTAATTTGTTATCCTTGTCTTGTTTAAGATTTACTTTTGATCCTTTACGTTTTTAATTTTTTATCCTTACATTTTTATCCTTGTTTTAACACAAAATAAATGTAAGGTTGAATGTTGGCCCATACACTTGGATCATACCTTTGTTTAATACCTTTGGTGCATTCCTTTGGCTTATACCATCATCTCATCACACGATTAGAAAACCATCACCCTTATGTCACCACTAGTCTGACATGTCACTACCTCTACTATGCACCTAAACCCCTCCATTATGTCCTTCTATGCGTTAGAAGGTCAAATAAATTTTTTTTAGTACACTACCAACTCATCAAGACATTTAGTAGTGCATATTGAGTACATCCTCCCTCATTACCATTATTTCATTTATGAGGCTTCTATCAGCCGATCTCATTGATTTCATGATCCATGTTTTAAAGGAAATAAGTTGGGATTTACTCATTTAAGGATGTCTAACTATTTTCTCAAGATTTGAATTTTTATCCTAGTTCGGTGTTGTAGAAACACCTAAGTTCAGACAAGCGTTGTGAAATCTTCTATAGAATGCATGGCAGAGGGGAATTGGAGGCTAAAGTTGTTGCAGGTGTTTTTATGCTATCTGATTAATATCTACTCTCAAGCCACAGTGTCCAGGTACTCCTTCAGTTTTCTAATATTTGTTGAATATCAGATTAAAGATGAGCTTATGTTTCTCTTCCTTGGAGCTACGAATTGAGGATCTACATTACAAAACTACCCCTTTACCTTTTCTATCACCAAATTCTCATCTTATCTGTAGTATTGTCAGCCTCTTCTATCACAATTGAAAAAATCCTCTTGTAAGAGCCATTATTCCTATATCTTTCTTGGACCTTTCTGTTATACTGTGAAAATGGATAAAAATTGTGGTACAGATCCCCTATTCCAGTGCTATGAACCTGTGCACAAAACTCAAATGAATTCCTTTATATTTTCAGTTTTTATTCAAAGTCTAAAATCAACTGAATTCCTTTATATTTTCGATTGTTATTCAAAGTCTAAAATCTGTCTATGTTGAAATTTTAAAGAGACTTTTTAATTTAAGTGATGATGACCTTGCAAATGGTGGTGAAATGTTATCTTAAAACCTTGACAATTTCTTCTTCATTGTAAATCCCTTTTTCTGAGGAGGTTTATTCCATTTCTTAACCATCAGATTTCCCTTTCATTAGCTCAGAAGTCAAATAGAAGGAAAACTCTAAATCCTTAAAATAAGCCAGTTGTGAAAGAGACTATAATTCAAACCCTAAGAGCTTTGTCCTTGTTTTCTGTCTCATATCTCTCAGATTATTACAGTGTCTTTCCTCTTTTTTATAGAAAATGGATACACCTTAGCAAAAGAAGTATCAAAAGGGTGGGAGTGTAGTTAGGATAGATCCTTCTAATATGCATTTTTTTTATGTTGAATCTCTTATCAAAGAGGTCTTCCAGAGGGTTGGATGTTTAAATTTCTATTATAATATGCAGAGGGGACACCCTAAGGTAGCGAGAGATTTTGCGTTAAATTTTGATGGAAATAAAACAAATGTGGGAACCCTTGAAATGGAGGTATCTGAATCCACCATTGCAGAAACCACTGCGATACCTAACACTTGTGAAAGATGGTTTAAATCCATGACTCTTAAGTCAGCCTTCTCTAAAGAGTTTCTCAAACAATAACATTAGGGAGATAACCTATCAAAGGGAGTGTCTAGGAGCCACTTGGTGGAGGGATTTGATAAGATGTTAAAGGTGATATAGAGGTATTTTACCTGTGAGGGAAGATTCAATATGATTTAACAATACCACATTAGACTTTTTCTTCACTTTATAGAAAAAGACCTTATGAACATCCATTTCTATTTGTTTATAAGTATGGGGGAAATGGCTGATAGGGTCCAAGCCAAAGCCAAGGCTGTGGACACAAGTGTTTTCCACTCAGGTTTGATTAGGATTATTGTGATGGATGAGTTGAAGAAAAGAAACATATCTTGGGAGCAATCCATTGCCTCTTCACATGTGCAATTAAAAGTAACCCCTACTCCTCAATCTAAGGTGCAGAGCCCTCTACAAGATGACAATGGTGTTTGCACAGAAACAAGTAAAAAGAGAAAGGAAAAACACATTGCCAAAGATGATGAGGATCATAAGGAACAAGAAGAGGAAGAAGGAGGAGCTCATCACTATCCACAGAGGGAATTTTCACCTCGACCTACTCCAAAACTAGAAGAAATTCCCTCATCAAAAACCACAAGCAAAAATGGGAGAAAGTTACTCTTCCCCTCACCTACTGCTACAATTGAGACTAGAGCTAGGATGGCCTTCACCAGGTCATCATCCAAGAAGGAAATTTTTGAACAAGAGTTCATAGTAGAAGCTCTTGTCAAGAGGAAGGATAAGGGTAAAATTGAGACTGCTGAAAAGCACATTGAAGTCATAGACATAACTACTCCCCAGGAGAAACCTACCTTCAAAAGATTGGTCAGACAACTCATAGATGCCAGAAAGGAGTTTGCTAGACTGAAGGAAGAAGGGTTGGCTTAGAGGAAAAAGTTGAAGTAACTTATCCATATGTACAAGAAAACCATTGATCTGGCCATATTTACAACAAAAATATTTCTTCCCCTTCATAGGAAGCTTAGAAATATGCACAGGAAGAACAAAGACTTACAATCTCATATCAAAAATATCAAACTAGAGTTACAACCCTTCAAATATTAGCTAGCTCAAAGAAATATCAATGTGATAGCTCAAGCTGCAACCAGGAGAAGTACCAGACTAAGGAGATGAGATGGAGTGGCTAAAAGACCCTAAATTTTGATGATGATCATCCTTGTATTTTGAAGTTTTTGTGGGAAGTATCATGATTATACTGGCTTAGGAGGCATATACAAGTTTATACACCTTCTACTAAGAATTTTGGGTATTTTTGGATCAAACTGCATAACACTGAGAGCTACAAGACATTTCGTAGCGCCTAGCGCTATGAAATGATATACACAGAAAAAGGTTGCAGGTTCGCTACAGAATTCGCTACGAAATCATTTACACATTCAGAAGCTACACAATCGCTGTGAAATCCACTTCGAAATGACCTAGACAGACATAAATGTGTTGTTTCTATGGAATCAGCTATGAAATAGTCTACACAAGTATAATTCTCTATGGAATGTTCTACGACATCCACTAGGAATTGGTTGATACAATCAACACTTCAAGGTTCACTGCAAATTCCAGTTTTGATGGGTTTTGAGGGAATCAATGGTCACGAGGTGGAAAATGGAGGCTAGCAAAGATGCCTGAAGGTCATTTGAAGGTGGTGGACACATGGCTGTGAAGGATATGCGCTCAAGGAAAAAATCACTATGAAAAGACTATGGTGTTAGGGTTGTTGCCAACATTTTCCCTATTTTTAGCAGTTTGTTTATTCCACTTGTATAGATGTAATATTTCCATTTTTAAGTGGAAGAATCATATGTTAGAGGATCCAACTCGAATTGTGTGCTATCACTCATTGTTTAGACTATAAATGAAACATTAGAAGTATATTTTGAGGTTCATATGGTTGAGAATACACTCCCTTATGTAATGTTTTGATGTAGCAGAGCCAGACTCTGGTTTTTATGTATGAGATCTGAGACATTTTTCCTAATATAAGTCATCATCTTTTTCCATTATATTTCTTCTTTATTACTCTGATTTTCTCATTATCGAATGATTCAATTGAGAAATTATAGATGCGTTACAATGTATGCTTGATTGCGATGTTGTTGTAATTGTTATCAATGTTTTAAAGTTTAGATCAAGAAGTTATTGTGTCTGATCTTTTTCTTCATTTTTCTTCTAGTAAGGCCTAGTGCTATTAGTATACTTATTCATCCTTGTCAGTAAGTCTTCCATATACTCACATTTATCTTTAAATCGCTGACTGAAGTTAGCCAAGACCTCACTTGCTTATGCATTCTTGCTTAGAAATTTATGTTTTTGAACATTGTTATGTTGAGTTTTGTCCATTTGACACTCTATCATAAAATTACCATTACAACCCTATTTGATGGGTATTGGGCTTATCCTATAGAAATATGAGGGTGACATAACACACTCTGAAGGAAGAACATAACTTGTAGTTGATAGTTGTATTGTTGTTAATTGTTTGCATATTTATGATCTGTGTCAAGTACTATTTAGCACTATATTCTTGATGCTCTATATTAAGAAAGTAGTATTTTAGAGCTGCAGGTTGTTTCTCTGCATATTTTTCCCTCTCAGACATTGTCAAATATTAGCTTCAGGTTGCTCACGAGGAATAGTTTCATGACCCAAAACTTTCCATCCTCATCCAAAAACTACAACAAGATCCTCAATATTATCCATGATACTCTTGTCATAATGAAGAGTGTCTTTGTAAAGGCCTCATATATTTAAACAAAAAGTAGACCCTTAAATCCATGGTTCTATATGAGTTTCATGATTCACCTACAATTGGGCATTCACGTTTAGTGAAAACTTATGATCGGTTATTTTATTTTTTAGGACAGTATGAAACATGTCATATGCACCTTTGTGGCTGAATGTGATACCTATAAATGCAATAAAGGTGATACTATAAAAAATCTTATCACACTCCAACCACTTCCACTTCCAACTACTATTTGCACATATATTTCTATGGATTTTATTGTTGGATTACCTAAATAAGGAAATGGATAAATAATAATGGTGATCATGGATCATCTTTCCAAATATGCTCATTTCCATGCTCTTCAACACCCTTTCACAACCTCCACATTAGTTCATTTTTTTATGGCTAATATCTTCAAACTCTATGAAATGCCTCATTCTATTGTTTCTAACTGTGATCCAATTTTTACTAGAGATTTCTAGAAAGAATTATTAAAGATCCAGGGAACCAATTGCATCTCATCACCGCCTATCATCCCTAAACTGATGTCCAAATTAAAGTAGTCAACAAGTGTTTAGAAACATATTTGAGGTGTTTTGCATCAGATAGACAAAATCAATGGGTTCATTGGTTACCCCTCACTGAGCGGTGGTACAACACCTCTTACCATACTGACACTCGCATGAATCCCTTTGAAGCAGTATATGGACAAAGGAAACCATCGGTTATCCCATCCATGCTAGGTATCTCCAATGTTCAGGAGATTGAATGCAATCTGACAGTTTTCACGACCATTCTCCGTACTCTAAAAATGAAACTAGTCATGGCTTAGAACCACATGAAGCAATAGGAAGATCATGGTTGTTTTGAATGTCAATTTCATAAAGGGGACTAAGTGTTTCCCCAATCTGCAACTGTAAAAGAAAACTTCACTCAAATCCTAGCACTGTCAGAAACACACCCCCAAATTTTATGGTCATTATACTATTCTCAAATGAGTGGGGCTAGTGGCCTACTAATTATCCTTTCCGAGTCAGTTTAAGCTACATCTTATTTTTCATGTTTCCTGCTCGAAGAAAGTGATTGGAACTAAATTCTAGACCTAGAATAGCCTACCAGATTTAGATGAAGAAGGTTCCATTTCGTTGTAGCAATAAGAAATTGTAACATCCCACTATGGCGCACTTACCAAACTTATTCTTTGAGGACACTTGCTCGCAAGTGATCTGGATTTATATGATGATAAAACTTTTTCCTTCATTATGATGCATTAAATTATATGACAGGATGTTTTTACTACCTTGATTAGACAGGTGCTTCTGACTTAGTTTCATTGAGTGTGCAGGGTTTCGGACCTTGAGGATGCAGAGGCATCAGTGGAACTCCCTTGGACTCCGGATTGAGTCAGGGAGTGGGCTATTCAAGTTGTTTCATTTACGGTGATATTGTTTTGTTTTGATGATATGACTATTGATTTTATGATATGCTATTGACATGATCTGACATGATGGTTGATGATGTAGGCTGATGATAGCTTGCCGACCAGACTCACATATGGAGTAAAGGGGCCACACAGGAGTTCCAGAGAGATTGAGGGAGAGGTGTGGACAACAACCCTGCCACAGCCTACTAGCACTCCCGCCGTGGCTCAAACTGTAGGTTAACGATTACCTAGTTCGAGAGGATCCACGAGCCCGTGAGGGCAGACTGCGACAGTCGCTCATGATGATTCTAAGGGGCGCACAATAAGGCGGGGGCCTTATTCCTTAGAGCCCTTAGTCTCCCACAAGATTCACCTGGCGGAGTGTTGACTCCAGCGGTTATAGAGTCTACCAATCCGTCAAGCTAGCGAGTGGCACCCTTGGAGCACATGGTGCGTCCTGAAGGGCACGTCGCGCGACAGAAGCAAACGAGGTGAGTGGCACCCTTGGAGCACGTAGTGCGTCCTGAAGGGCATGTCGCTTAGAGGATGATGATGAGACAACCTAGATGACCCTGAGACCATAGCACCTGATAAAATTCTTAAAAACGACTCCCCTAATTAAACTGTCGCCCTGTTCAAAACAAAACCTAAATTAAAACTTCTCTAAGACAAATTTTGACGAGCCCTAAGAAAAGATCCTACAAAAATAAACATAGGGCGTAAACCAAAACCCTCCTAGGAGTTAATTAAAGTCTTGTAAAAAGTAAAGGGGGTAAAGTAATGAGGGGGTTAATTTAATTGAAACCCATGGCGTTTAAATTATAAAGGGGAATAAAAATATATATATTAAAGAGGGGAGTATAAAAATTTAGGATTTCAAAAAAAAAATAATGATAATGATAAAAATATTTGTTTATATATTGAAAAGAAAATTAAGTGCAATTTATCATTTTGGGGGTTTTAACAAATAATAATAATAATAATAAATAATGGAAGGAGAGAGAAAAAGAAAATAAAATAAATAAAAATAAGGAAACTTGGAATTAGGGAACTTAAAAAAATTGGAAAGTAGGAGACATAGGGTAAAAAGAAAAAAGGGAATCAGCATTTAAGGAATTACTAAATTTCAGAAACTTCTTTTTAGGAAAGTGAATAAAAGCATGAGAGGGGATCTAGGAACCCTAGGAGAAATTTAAGGAGCAATTTTGGGGGTGTGAGGGAATTTAGACTTTTAATTATTAAACAGAAATTAATTATTGGAGAACCCTAGGGATGAGTGAC
>ML796584.1:261802-274641 GCA_009831015.1 Picea engelmannii
ATATATATATATATATATATAATTGAAATTGTGGAATTTGTATTAATAAAAAACTATAACAAATATTGATTCGAAGATTTTTTTTCATGAGTATATTTGCACAATTGTTTTACATAATACATAGGTTTGATTTCTTATCATTGTTGGTTAAGATCATGAGGAACATTTGTTTTTATTTCCTACTTTTGTTAACATTTCTTTTTCATTTGTTGGAGTTCGTGTTACTCTTTCAAGTCTAAAATTGTCTTGTTATGGTGGTTTTTCTTATTGCATCACCTTATCTTCTTCAGCTTAATCTTCCCAACTTGTTTTTGTCCATGGGCTTAACTGACTATATGATTCTACCCTCAAAAATAGAAAGACAAGTTTCTCTTTATCCAGTTTATCAGTTGCATGTCTTTATACTTTTCTTGAAGTATTGAATTTGGTTGGATTGGAGGATTTTCTTGTTATAACAATCCTTCTGAATGAAATACTAACTAGTGATATTCCATAGAGCTGACCCACCAAGTTGGTATGCATTGATTCGTGTTATTCTTCCTAGGTCCTTTGAGGCATTGTGATATAATGTGTCATATTTCAAGGCAAGCTCTACATCTCAAAGAAATTCTCATAATCCAAATTCTATGACCAAGATTAATTTTTCCTTGTTAAATTAACTTATGTTGGAAACCCTTTGTTGAAATACATTTCCACCCAATTTTTGGCATATGATAAAATTGTATACCTCTTAGTTTCCTAACTAGAAAAATGGAACTTTCTTAGAGGTGAACCAATGGCTTGAAGAGAGGTGTTGAGATTATTTTGTTCTTCCTTGTTTTCCTTCCCCATTCTCTCTTCCAAACTTTTTTTTTTTCATTTCTTTTCCATCCTCTACACCTCCCCTTATTTCCCTTTTTATTTTATTCTTTCTCCTCTTCCTTTCTAGTTACTATACTTAGTCACATTTCAGTGATTAGAAAGTTCGCGAGTTGGCAAACCTTCTTCTCCATCCACTTTCTCATGTCATAATTCCACCACTACACTTAGCCATTTTTCAATTGTGCAGGTTCGCGGGTTCAAGTCATCATCCTCTAAGTTAAATGACCTTCACTTTTCAACCTAGGTTCGATGATCTACACTTTGACCATCATATTTTCCACGGGTGTTGAGCTCCAAAGTATTTTATTTATGTTTCATGCAAGTCCGATAGACCACCTTTCTACACTTAGCATATTTTTGATCATCCATAACCATCGGTTCACAAGTTCCTGGGTTGGCGAGTTCATGAAAGGCTCCATATTCAAATTCGCTCTCATCCGTCCCCACCAGTTTTTTTCTTTTATCAATATGAATTAATTATTCTTTAATACTAACAACTGTTGTACAAGATCTGAAAATATCGTCATTAATGGTGAAAGGATCGAGGAATTACTCATTAAATTGCATTAAATCAACATTTTCCAAGGGATTAAATTATCATTATCTCTTCGAAAATATTTATTTGAGGTTATTATCCAACTAAAGAAATAGTCTTGTCAACCTATGGCAACACCATCTAGGCAAAAAATTTATGGTGATACTCTGAATATGTTTGGTCGTGAAGACCAACACTTCCAGTGGTCCAAACCATATTCATATTATTCCTCTCCTCTTGCACATAAAGACCCAGTTTGGGCATATGGAATCGCTCGTGTTGGGTGTGTTCCTAAGGTTTTTTATTGTAAATAACTTGTTTCATGGTGTGTGGAAAAGTAAGTGCCAATTCAAAGAATTATACAGCTCCAGGATCATTCTCGGATTTCTCTTTCACAAAAAAATTTCACAAGATGTTAAAGTTTCCAGAGTCGACACATACTTTCAGAGGAGAAGACTGCAAAGATTTTTCGATGAAACATAACAATGGTCTTGATCTCTTTCTTTAATATTTGGATAATCTTGCATCTATCCCATTAGACATAACCAGAATCCAGGTTGAGTCTTTTAAAAACCCCTATCGAGAAATTGCATGGTTATTTACTAGGTTGGAAGGTTAGGAAAGCATTGCTTCTATCTCTCGCATGATTTTATATATTTTGTATTTTACAGTGAAATAACATGCCATATTTGACTGGGGAAAACTAATTTCTATCAAAATCCCATCCCAGTTATCACACTATAAAAAGGACAAAAAAATATTTATTGCTTCTTATCTGATAGTTTCTATTGACTATTGTTTTTAATTCCCAACCTTAACCATAAGTAAGAGGGTGAATTGTGAAATAGATCCAGTTACCTTTTGGTACCAGGCACTATGGAGACATAAGACCCCTTTGTATTTTTATGAAGTTTATAATGATTTTGTTTCATTCTTCAAAATGTCGTTTTTGGGCGAAAGTACTTCAAGGATATCTAACCAAGCTACGGGATTCTTAGAGAAAAAAGGAACAATAGAAAAAATGGAGAATCATAGTATCATAAGGATATTCTGCTTGATAGAAAATCCTTCTTTTCTCTTGTATCATGTATCTGACAAACTATTTATTTCATAGGTGGCAAGGAAATATAACTTATGGCTATATTTTTTCCATGAAAAAAGGAAAAAACAATTTATTCCCCTATCATGGAAGATTGGAGAGTTTGATGCAAGAGCATCATCAACAAGTACACGTGCTAGGACAACTCAGCGCCTAAGGACCAATACGAGATCTTGAATAATAACTAGCACTGCAAATATTTTGAAGATCATAGAAAACAATAAAATAAGATATCACGCACATAGACAGAATGAGCATGCTTGACTTGAACATTTAACCCTATTCTCGATGTAACCACAATTAGGTATCAGTTAGTTTTTTTCTTTTGTATAAAGAGAGGTTTGGTACACCTTAAAGGGGGGTTACGATAGTTGTGAGAAAGTAGGAATCTCAGAGCAGTGATTGTTGTTTGATTTTTACTGTAACCATTTTCTTGCTTTTTGAATGAAGATAACAGAGGAAAATTGATCCAAAGTATGGTGTGAATAGTGTTTGCAATTTCTCTGTTGTTGTCATAATATTTTCAAGAATGAATGAATCTTGCTACGGTTGTATGTAGCTTTGAAATGCTTGCATAAGAATTTAAAATCGCTTTTCTTCATGAGTCAGTGGAAGGTGTGCACACAGTCTACAAAGAGTGCATTGACCGGGTCTATTTCGACTCGTAAATCTTAGAATAAATAACATAACATTTCCTTTGCAAGAAGTGCAAAGTGATTGTTGCAAGGAGTGCACAATCATCCACAAGAATCCAGATCTTGCGTAAGAATCTGTTGCATGGAATGCATAGATCTAGAATTCGACTCAATGTTGAAGCGACTCCATAAAGAAGTCGGAGGACAAGAATAGAGGAATGCTAGGAAGGCAGGAAATAATTGTTTTCAAGAATCTTTAAATTTGAGTATGATGAATTTCTCGAAAATGGAAGAAGTGCTTGGGAGATCGAAACCTTTGAGGAGATCAATCTCAGAAAGGATAACACTTTCCAAGAAGTGTGGAAGAGATCCAAGAAACAGACTCATAGGAAAGACAAAGGTTGAAGCCTTTGAATATTTCAAAAAATATTCTAAGTTAGAAGAAAGCGTAAGCTCGGGGAGAGAGATCTAGACCATCTGATGAGCATCCAGACAACGAGGAGCAAGTGAAAAGGAGGAAATATCTCAACCGTTCAATCTGAGCACTAGAGAAAAGATCTCAGTCATTTGATTGAAGCACAAAGAAAGGATCTCAACCATTCGATCTTAGCGCCTAAAGATCGTAGTTGTCTAATCAAGGTAAAGTACACTAACATTAAAGATTTGAAAGTGTACAGGAGAATTAGACTTACAAAGTTCCAAAATCATCGGAGTCGTCCATCGTCAAGGGGGACACATGGAAAGAGATCAACATTTCACTGACTCGGGACTCAGAGAAGTCAAAGGTTGAGTTATAAGAACTCACTAGTCATGATATCATGATTTGATCATAGTCATTGATCAAAGGAGGGAGTTGAACCCTAGATCTAATTTCATCGGCAGTTCACAAATCAGGAAATCAAAGGTAAGAGTACTAGGAACTCGTGGATTCTGAAATCATGATTTGATCTGAGTTGTTGGATCAAGGAAGGATATGGATCATTGAATCCTTTCAAAGAAAAGGAGATATCGGGAGTAAGGATATCTGGAGTTCGGATATCGAGAGAAGGGAGGTGAGATATCTTCCAACTTTGAAAAACAAGAAGTCATGATACGTGAAAAAGATATCAGGACCGTTGGATCGCAGGGATTATGGACCATTGATCTGGTGATCGAAACTTGCAAGTTCGGGTTTCAGAAGAACGAGCATGTGGCCGAAAAACGTTTTTAGTTAGGAGAATGGTCATAGCGAAATGTCACATCCGTGGAGGAGGATAAAGGGATAGCATGGGCTAGGCTCTTGTCAGAATTTTGGAAGTCATGAGAGTCGAGGTGACTCATATGCAAAGACCCGATACGTGAAATTGTGATGCGCCTTTAAATTAGGTGATTGTTCACAGCCTTGGTCATGTAAGGAGAAGGATTAAACAGGAGAGGTAGCACCTAAAATACGTTGAGGCTTTAAAAGCGTTAAGTAGAAAACCATAGTTCCATATAACTTGCACCTTCAGGGAAAGAGGGCCTATTCAATTGATTGAAGGTCCTTGAGTGAACAAAGAGTCAATTAGACTCGATTTCTTGATCGATCCTAGATCGGGAGGTTGCGCAACCCTTAGGATAAAAGGGGGTCCTGCATCAGAGTTCATGTTCAGAAATATAAATAAAATTGAGGAGTTTGCAAATCATTTCAACAATGTGAATTTAAAGTATGTTGAAAAGATAAAAGGTTTTGATCCAAAAAAAATCTTTGTGGGACATATGCTTTCAGTGGGATTCAATAACTCTTTGATTTAGACTATATTGAACAAAGAAGAAGAAACTCAAAAGTAGTGATTTGTATAAGCAAAGGGGAAAAGGTCCCAGTGAAAAAAGTGCTCAATCTCCAGTTGTTACTCCCAAGAATACTACATTCCAGAGAAATGATCCAATGACCTACTCAGTCAAAAATATTGTCAATAATAGTTCAAGTAGAGGGGGAGAGAATAATCCTCCCCCTGGGAAAGTTGAGAGTTCACATAATCTTCCCGTGAGAAAGAAAAGGAAAAATTTAGTGCAAGAGGAAGAGGATAATATTATAGAAAAAGGCATCCAAAGATTTTCTTTGGAGGACATGGAATTAAAAATAGATATTCAGAAAATATTTCTGATAATGAAACAACCAAAAAATATGTCTCAACAAAATTATTTGTTGGAAGTCCTTGGAAATGAGACTTTTAGGGAAGAAGAATCCTTGACTTTTCAAAGTGTTGTTTTTTTATAAATATTCTAAAAGGTTGATTGTAGAAAGAAGTGACCAAGAGAATAAAAAGGGAATGTCCCACTCAAAATTTGACCTAAAGGACATGTGACCGTCCCAAATTTCCAAAATCCATAGGGAAATTGAGGATTATCTTGATTATTCTATTGATGGTTTAGAAGATTAAAATGATACATTAAAGGAAAGAATCAGATAATTGGAAAATTCCTTGATGCCTCTTCCAATTTTGGAAAGTCCTTTCACAATGGTTAAACCAAGTACACCCACTATTAAGTTATAATGATCTTCTAGTTTACTCACATCAATCTGAAGTTATGTAGAGAAAAACATTATAAATAGAATTTCACCGATAACATAAGCATGGGATGTATAAAAAAATATTGTTTCTTTAGGCTCAAGGGCACATGCTTTTCATGTGTATGTTCAATATTATTTAAATAATGAAGAAGGTTTCTACGCTGATGTTGTATTTCCATTTTAATTAAACGTATCATACATGACATAATTGAAAAGAAGAGAAGAGGATTCTCCTTCTCCAAGTCGAATTAAACACTCGAATGCTTGTTGGAAAGAAAATATCAAGAATTTTAATAACATTGTCCAAGCATGCAACAAAGCCATAGTAAAAAAGAATAATTGTTCAAAAGACTCAGTGAGATAAATCTGGTAGGAAACACTGATGGGGTACAAGGTCCTAAGTTAATTCTCAATTCAATGTTAATGGAAAAGCAACAAGTTGATGAACAAGTGGAGATATTAAGGGGGTTATCAATTGAGAATTCTTTTGGCATAATTGAATATAATGAAGAAGAGATAGATAATTGGTTGGTTGATTATTCTATGAAAAAACAAGATATTGAGGAGGAAATACATGGCATTTTCATGACTTAAGAGACTTAGAAGGAGAATTGTTCTATATCAAAATCAGTTCTTGCTACTCTGTCATCTCCCACCATGTTATCTCTGAAAGTTACTTCTTGTTTATATTGCTTCATGGTCCATGGGAGACCCAATCCCATTCCTAAGGACAAATAGATTTAAGTTTCAAATCTTTGTAACATACTCTATATTTTTCAGAAATCCCAAGAGAACTATTTTGGGATAAGTTTTGACAATGTTTTATAACTCTGAATTTTGAGTATAAAATATTTTTGGTTGATCTATCATTTTCTTTATTTGAATTCCACATTAGTTTACTCTATTAATGTTCTCTTATGCAAGCATACCATTTTCTTTTATTTTATGTGATTATAAATATTTAGTTTAACTATGATGTTTCTTATCTTTTTCAATATGTGATGTGTGAGATTCGTGATCATCTCTCAGGAACTCTCTTTAAAAAAAAAACATTTTGTTTTACTGCAATATTTGTATTTCTTTGAATATCACAACAGACTTTCTCAAAGTCCAATATTATTTTGAAAATCTACAATTCCAAGAAAATCTTGAAACGGAGAGGAGTACCACCGCTATAAAAACACAGGGGGATTTGTATCCCTATGAGGTTGTCTTTTTGGTCCTAACAGATTCAAGCTTCAACAATAGGGTAAGCCCCAAAAGTGTAAGTGAATATTTGGGATTCTCACCTAAATAGGAGTTGAAGAAAAAATATTAGTCAAATTATTCAAAGAAGCATACCAAGGATGCATGCACATACCTTCATTTCCCTAAAATAACGATGCTAAATTAAGAATAATATCCCTATCTTCAATGATATCAAAATCAACAATAAAAAAAACCATTCACATAGGGGTGCATGAAGGATTATTTTTTAATCACAGTATTTAATTTCTTGACAATTATTTATAAAGATTGACTAACCAAGGTCACAATAGATTGAATTTTCAAACTAGGTTGTGAGATCTCAAGAAATCTGCATATGCATCTACATCAAGTCATATTACAATGGAAACAATAGGGTATTCCTGCACTACAAAATAAGAGGGGGAAGGAGGGTGTATAATAGACACATTTAGAATAGCATATTTCAATGAAAGGTCACTCAAAGAGCCAACCTTGCGTATATTTGTACATGGTGTATGAAGGACTCATTTGAGTTAGAACCACATAACTAAATGTCAACTACAAGAATCTCTACTCTTGTTGATGCGATTGGAAAGAATGAAAAATAAAGGCACAACTTGAGGAGGGATAGAGGAATCTTTTCACGTAGTTATATCTAAAGCCTATATTTTATCACCAAGTGTAGGCTCCATCCCCCCTCTTGGTTATAGAAATTGAACACTAATTACTTTTTGTTTTAGTCCATTTTTTCTTTGTATTTTTTTCCATTTAGCTTTCTATTGCCAATGTCATTTTCAATGACCTTGGTACATTATTAGTACAATTTGGTAATGGTAGATGTTATTTTTCTTTTAATAATTTCAAGGGAATAAAACAAAGAAGATTTTTGAGGACCACAACTAGGAAACATTATGTAGAGTTTGGATGGATTGAAGGTGGGTTAGTGCAATATCATTAGTTGGTAATATAAACATTACATGTTTTTATTATTGTTTAAATTTTTTTTACCATTACAATATTTTATATATAATAAATTATGAAGGGATTAACTTCACTGATTGTTAACATTCTTGTTAGGTATTTGGCTAGTTCCATGCTGGCAAGTACCTGATTTGAATTAATATCGTGAAATAGTCTACAATGATTGGTTTACTAGGAATGCTATCCATGTATGTGGGGAAGCATCCCTTGGGTTTCCTTATGTGGTTTAATTGGAAAAAATTGATATATGGTAAAAATATATGATTATTTCTAGTTATCAAGACAATATTTCGTAATCTTGAATTGCATAAAGATACAATTAGTAGTAGACATATTGATGATTGCATTGATGGAGATGGATTTTATGGAGATGAAGTAGATGGGGATAAAATTGATCATATGGAAGAAAATGACATTGATATAATTTTCAATGATGAGATAAATATATTGATCCATGAAACCTTTATTATAATGGATGAGGAAGCACTCATGGATGATAACTTTTATGATGCTAACAATGTACATCTTATTGATAATGCACGCAAAGACAATATATGAATGATTAAAGAGAAGTATCATCTCTTCCATATTTTTTTTTTAAATGTATTGAACAGTGTGTCAAAACACCCACATCACATAGATTCTAAGGTATGCAATACACATTTTTATACATCAATACATTTGTTTTTCTACATTTGGTGATCATTGTATAAAGAATGGAATACTATATATAATATTTAGTAAATTAATTTGTTTTAAAATTTATATATTTTTATGTGATATTATTCTACCATTATCATATACGTTATCCCACACATATCTAAAACTGTGTCATTATAAATGTGTCATTATAAAAGACATAGAAACATAGTAAAAATAATCGATGCATGACCTAATGATCATATTAACTATTATGGAAACCATGCATCAAACACAACATACTATATATGTGGTAATAGAAGATAATGGAATTATCATATTAAAAAATTGTTTTTCTATAAGTTCATCCATCATATCGCCATAATGTTGGTATATAGTGAGGAAATATGGCCCATTTTTATATAAGAATCTCATGATTTTAGGATTTCATTAGAAATTAGTGGTGTCATAACATTTGGAGAGTTCAATTCCATTTTTTAGTTTATCTTATTTTGGTTATAAATAACAACCTTTCTCCTTGGATGCCAATAAAGAGGGCACACACAATATTGGCATTGATTACTACATATTTTTTTTACAATAATATTTTCAATATACCAAGGATGATTTTAAGGAAGTAATTTTTTTTTGAAATGTAGAAATCTTGGTGAATCTTACAATCTGCCATATGCCAACTATAGAATGTTTGGCGACATTTTTGTAAAAATATTCAAATTTATAAGGATTTTATATACTCTGTATAAAATTTTGGCGAATTTTAAGGTAAAATAATTTTATCCTATAGAATTTGGGCGAATCATTTTTAGAATAGCGAATATTTTTTTGAGAAAAACCATGAAAAATTAGCCCATGAGTGAAATTAAGATCCTAAACTCATCCATGCAATATACCAATTCATTTTTCTTATTTGTTTCATAATTCATTACATGTAAAGGATACAAAATAATGTTTTTTCAAATAATAAGGTAAGTACCAAGTTAAAGATATCGATGTATATATTGAGCCTCTTATTGATGATATTTTAAATATATGAGCTGACATCACTATGTATGCCATCTCTAAAATAGTAGCACAAGAATAATTTCAATTCCATGTTAACTTATATAGACAATTTATGTCGTCCCAAGGTTAACACATGTTTATGGTATGTTAAGTACTACACTTTAAAAATATAATTTCAATATTGTTTTGTGATTTTTTTAATTGTTTTTGTATTGTATTAACATTATTGTAGATCACTTAGCTCTTCGAATAATGGGTAAAATTTTCATGTCTAATATCTGGTTCTAGAACAAAATCTTAGTGTTTAAGAAGTTTAGGAAATGAGGTGTTTGATGAGTACAAGCACTTCCTACCTAGGAATTGTTAATATAAAAGTACCAAAAATATATATTTTTATGTGAAGAAAGAGACTATAATAAAACCACCAATGACATCACAATTATAGAAAACAACATGTGAAAAGACTTGTCATCATAAGCAATATTTTATTTGCATATTATTCCTAGCGTCCTATATCTTGTATTTTTATTAAACACTTTTTATTGTATCTAAGAAATTTTGCTTCGTGTATGTTTCCTAAAGGTCAATACAATGATATTCCATGAGGAATCAAAATATACTCCATCCAGTTTAATAGGTTTCCATTCTAAGAGCGCTTACAAACAAACACATTTGTTTGACACAATACATGTTGAGAACAATGCCATTAAATGTCACTTATGGCAATTGAACCTAGGTGGGGAGGATAACAATGATTCTTCCCATCCACCCACGATAAACCTAATCATAATTCAAATAAGTATTGCTTGTGATCCCATACTATATATACTTATTTGAATAGTAATATTTTGTTTCAAATCTAGAAAAAAAATGGTGTTTCCTTCTACAATATAGTACATTATACCTCTATATCTCCCATATAGCTTTGGTAAAACCATAAAACAAGTTATATATAATATCCACAAGTTTATGTGGTAAATAAATTGATAATTGAAAGTTTAGTTGTAGAAATTGTAGACATGTGATTTACTTGTATTGTATAATATTTTTTTTGTTGGCATGTCTAATTTCCTTGTACTTGTATGTGGTTTTCATCTAAATAATATATAAAGAAGATATAATGTATTGGAAGAGAGAAATCCTTGGCTAATGTGTGAAATGAAAAATTAATTATCTCTAAGTTTTTTAAATGCACAAGAACACTACCTAATGCACCAAGATGGGGAGATTGAAATATGTGGACCTATACACAAAAGCTAAATGTGGTTGGGGAAAGGAACTTGAAGGAATTAGAGGATTCCGTTAGATAATGATCATATATTGAGGGATATATGGTATAAGGTATATCAATCCTTGATGTAAATTAGTGAGTATTTACCTAAAGTAGTAGTAGATATCAATGTACCTCACATTTGGAATGTCAATTCCATCAAAACAGCTGAAAGGGGCGGGGGGGGTTATTGAGGAGAGGTAGATACAAGAAATTCCACCAAAACAATTAAAGGAAGGGGTGTTTATTGGTGAAAGGTAGATAGAGGAAATTCAAAGGTGAGACAATGTAAAGTTATAATATTGTATATTATCTTTTATCATTGTACGCATTTATATTTTCATGTGTGTGTGTGTGTGTAATGAAGTTTTTTTGGTACATAATTCAATTTTTAATTTTTTGTATAGGTAGTTGAGAGCGAGATGCATTATATTTATACATTGAAAATAATTTCGATTGGATAATGGTATGAATTCAGTGTTGTAAATAAGTTAATGATATGTTATCATGAAATTAGTTGGTGTAATTTATTATAAGAGTTCATTTGGATCAATATACCAATGTAGTGAAGAGGGAAAACAATTTAGTATGTGGTTCAAAAGATAGACATGAAATCATTACCCATATTAATTTTTAGTTTTTTTTCCAATATGCATGTGCTTTAGTCCCTCAACATGTTAACTCATCCTACATATTTATCAATTGAGAATTCATTTTTAACATGTACATCATACATGTGAAACACCATGAGGTTATTTGATACAATCACCAAAACTTCTACAATGAGCACTTGAATGATCAGAAAAAAAACATTTTCAATTGTAGGATAATTATAGTTTTTCAAGCTACTAAAGTTTTCTACAACAATAATAGTTGTACAAAAATACATGAAAATAAATATTATAGATTATTGAAATATATATTTGAGATAGACTTGAAATCCACCAAGGTACTTTTCTTCAAAATTAGTTGGTACATATTACATATGAATGAATATGATTTTCATATAACTATTATTGAGAATGTCAATGGAGTTACCAAGATTAATACATAATTATTAAATCTCAAACTCGTATATCTTTGTAACTCAATGTAAATTGGATATGTAATAAAATTCATTTTTAAATTGAAAACCTTATTTTGAAGTATAAATTATCAATTTACAATAACTATGAAATATGGAATTTGGTTGGGAGTTAGTGTATTTTCTTTTTTTTTTAGCATTTTATTATTTTCCTTTTTGAAATTATCATGGATTTTTATTATTTTTTTATGTCAAATCACCATATTCCATTACAATTAAAATGACTTTATATAAATAAAAACTTTTAAATTAATCAATTCATTTTCAATGGACATTTATTTATAATTGGTTTCCACATTCCTTTTTTTTTTCTTTCTTTCCTATATTATTAAAATTTATGTAAATACAATAAAACATAATAAAAAAAACACACGATGTATCTAAATCATAAAATTGTGTTCACCATAATCTTTTATTCAATTTACTTATATAGATGAATCATAAAATTGTATTCATCGTAATCTTTTATTCAATTTCCTTATATAGATGACATGCACAAGAAGATTGAGATTGGACAATGTAATGCTTTACTCACGATCTTTATATCCATATTATGAACATTCTAAAGTCATAAAAGAAACTCTTGTTTCTTATGAGGGAGAAGGTCTAAATTGGAATATATGCACACAAGATCTCAATCCTACTTTGAAGCCAACCTATTATCATTTAAACCAAACTTACATCTTTGCAGATCGGTTAATTATTAATGTTAACTAGTTGAACATTATTAGATGTCATTTTAACCAAACTTACAACTTCGCAGATCGGTTAATTATTAATGTTAACTAGTTGAACATTATTAGATGGCTTGACATAAATTTCCCTAAATAGATCTAGGGAAATAGAATTAGCTCCTCCTAATTATGTATTATGTAATCTTGACATTTACTATTACTGGACCTCACCATGTCTTGTCAATAAAATGATTGAGCAATATGGAAAAGGTATATAT
>ML796584.1:274649-303825 GCA_009831015.1 Picea engelmannii
TTATATCTCTCTTGGTTACGATCTTGTGAGGTGGAGGGTTAGGATTTGGATTGTTTTTAATTTTACTATTATTAATTTAAAGGTATATATTTTTCATTTCTCAATTCAATATTTTTAGAAATAAAAATGACATAATTATGTTTTCAATACAAACACATTTTTAAAGATCAATTATCAAAATTCCAAACAATTAATTATCATAACTAAGAAGTGCCTCTTATAACAATTAATTTTCATAATTAAAAAATGCATATGTTATTTGTCCATTTCCTTCTGGACATAAGATTGGTGTGTGGTGCCTACCTATGGGGCATTGTGCTTCTTAATGGGGTGACCATGATCATCATTTACGTTGAGATAATTCACAAAAATGTTTTTCCTATTTTTCTCTATTGGAATGATAATAGGCTATGAGTTTTAATCTTTTATTTTATGGTTTTGGTAAAAGTCACACTTTTTGAGTTACATAACACGTATCCATTATCTAAAGTTCCATGCTTCCATAATAGCCCAAGATCCTCGATCCTAATTTGAAATAACACATATCCATTACCTATATTTAGTTACATGGATGCATTACCTATAATTTGAGTGGCTTAGGAAAGAGGACTCAACTTCATGATATACATATCCATATCAATCTTTTTAGAATTCTAATTGGAAGGGGTGGAGGGATAATCCTCATATGAGGAGAGGGAAGGATCCTAAGGTAATTTATTTATGACGTTGTGGAAGATTTGGTTGATCCAATTTTGATCCCTTTAAGGTAATTTATTTATGACGTTGTGGAAGATTTGGTTGATCCAATTTTGATCCCTTTATAGTTGGATTCATGACATATACTTTTTACATATTATATTTGAAATAATACATGAAATAAGAAGGAAAAACCCTAGGATACTTGTATATTGTGGAGAAATGCAACTCAAAAGACAAGTGAATATGAGAGTAAGAGGTCAATTAATGTTGTTGAAAAGGGATCCCTTAAAACGCTAATTTAATATATTTGACAATGAAAATGTAGGAAAAGTATAAGCACGATATATGGTTTTCAAGTAGAAGAGACATTGAAAATGAAATCCCACATAAGGATTTAGAACAAACCATGAGACTCCAAGTATAATAAGAAAGGAATTTTTTTCAAAACTACCTCCCATGATGTGAGCATGGCGAAAATTGCAATTTTTCTGTTACTAAGGTGAGTGAATAGTAAATAATTGAATGAATAACTCCCTAGAAATGACCCATGATCAATGTTCAAGTGTAACTAAAAAACATCCCATCTACCACCACAATTCAGATTAAATGACACTTCATTGATAAATAAATGGCAAGTGTTACATGTGATAAATTATATTAAATTGTACACACACATAAGCAAAAAAATTCAAGTTTGGTTATCTTTAAGGGTTACTCATCTAAAAAGTGATAATAGTTTGAAGGATGCAAACAATTATGCCATATATTACTCCCCTTATTCTCCATAATTTTTGGATGGAAGTCACATTGACCATAAATGTTGTAGATAGTAATCATATAAGACTCAAACATATGGCCTTCCCATTGGAAACATACCTTTGGTGAATAGTCCTATTATATTGAGTCAACCCTTGGGGATATATATAGATACATATATTGATATATAGTCCAAGGGATTTTGTCAATTAGTTGTATCCAATGTTGATATAAATTTATGTAGTTCTATGTCAATAGGTACTTGATTAGAATAGCATTGGATTAAGCCCATTATTCTATGATGACAAATTTACTTGAGAGATGTCAACCACAAATGTGGGGAAACATCCTTAGGGTTTTTGATTTAGATTATTTTCAGAATGAAATGAAAGCAGAGATATTACAATGAAATAAACATATAAATTGCCATAAACAGAGAAATATAACAATACACAATTTCTATTAATGAAATAAATGTATAGATACTATAAAAATACAGAGCGCAAGACTCACTTGAATGGTGGCAGCTTTATCTCCAAGAAGAGTTGTGACGGATATTCTCATTCGTAATAAGATGATTACAATGAAGTTTTGAAGGCTGTTTTATGATAAGAATGAATGCCAAAACCGTGGACATCCAAAAAAATAACCCTAGGAGATGAAGCGCCAAAATTCATGTGGGCCTCGTTGGGGTAAGTTAGTACATTAACTTCTCAGGGCTGTAACTTTTTCATACGATTTTCATTTTAGGCGTGTGATATCCCATTGGAAAGGTCATTTCGAGGAATATGCATTAAGCCATCAAAATCTGACTTTGTCTATATTTTGATTGTGTCAAGCCAAGAAAACACTGTTTAGAGCTCCAAAACGACCCTGGAAGTACAAAAAGATATACTGACATGAAAACTTCCAAAATAAGCCAGTTGGAATAAGTGAGAAACCAAAAATATCTACTTATATGTTGTGTAGGGCTTTAGGACAACCTCGTAAGTGTAGAACCCATAATTACAAAGAAATTTCCCCATTATAGAGAAACCTGTTGAACTAAAAACTGTAAATATGAGCTAGTTGGAATTTGGAACAGGTGGTTGGTCACCAATATCCTATAAACTCCACAATTAAAAGAACAGAAAACACAAATCAATCTCTCTTATTATCAAAAATGAATGCAGATACATTATGTATAGGCGGAGGCGGATAGTTGTGAGACAGTTGCTAACAATTACAATTATATGGAAGATGCAGATAGTTGAACCGCCAAATAAATTAACACTAGATTAGTTAACATCTATGAGTATGTGTCCCACTTTTTAGTGAATGAAAAATTGTCATTTTACATATTTTGTAAATTGAATCCTTAAAAACTCATGTACCAATTGTAAATTATAATGAGTATTAAAAAACCAATTTCTAATAAATTATGTTTTATTTTTAATGATTTTTTAATATAACTTCATTTAATGTTTCATATTTGCATTTAATTAAAAGCTTCTCCTTGAAAATATCTAAAAACTTTATAAAGTAATTTCTATTCCCAAGACTAACACCTACTATCACATTCCTCAACTAATAATATAGTAGGGTAATTGAAACCATCTTTGAAAATTGTTATCTATTACAATAAATTCAACTAATGCATTAGTATAACAATAATATATTCAAAATTTTATTACAAATTTTACTTTTTAGGGTAATTTTTTTCACTTTATTTTTTTTTCTAAAAAAAATAAATTCACAAATTAATCAATTTCACTTTAAATTTTTTCTTTTACACAAAATAATCTTATATTAATAATATTTATCAAAAATTTTAAATTTTAAGAATAAATTATATTTTTCATTACATATTGCATATCTATATCTATAAATTTTTCAATTTAAAATAATTAACTTGAATAAAATAATTACTAGTAAAAGTAGATAGATTAAGTGGTGCTAATAAGAATTTGGATTATCTACCAAATAATTAAAAAGTAGATAGAATAAGTGGTGCTCCTAATATGTGACCAAATCCAAACTCTATAGAGAGGGAAAAAAAAATTCCAATTGTTTTTAAAACATAAAAAAAATATCATTTAATGATTATAGATGTCTAAATTATGACAAGTTTATTGCAATATATTTCATAATTTCATTTATTTTAGAGATACATTGGTACACATGTGACCATTAAAATTCTATAAACTTTTATTTATGTGTGGATGCTCCACTATGTAACATCTCGCTTTGGCGCACTGAACAAACTTATTCTTTGAGGACACTTGTTCGCAAGTGATCTGGATTATTATTCTATTAAAACTTCTGATTTTGATTATGAGGCATTATGGGTTTATGACATATTGTTTTACAACTTTGACTAGACAGGTGCTATTGACTCGGTTTTACTAAGTGTGCAGGATTACAGAACTAGAGGATGCTGAGGCATGGATGGAACCCCTTCAACTCTGGATCGAGTCAGGGAGTGATACCATTGGGGTTTGATTGTTTTACTATGATATTAGTGCATCTGACTGGATGATATGATATGGATATGTTCTGACATGATTTGTTGATGATGCAAGTTGATGATAGCTTGTCGACCAGACTCACATATGGAGTAAAGGGGTCACACATGACTACCAAATATGTTGAGGGAGAGGTGTGGACAACAGCCCTGCCACAATCTACTAGAATTTTTTTCGTGGCTCAAACTGTAGGTTAACGATTACCTAGTTCGAGAGGACCCACGATGTCGTGAGGGAAAATTGCGACAGTCACTCACGATGATTCTAAGGGGCACACAATAAGGCAGGGGCCTTATTCCTTAGAAGCCCTTAGTCTCCCACAAGTTCACCTGGCAGAGTGTTGACTCGAGGGGTTATTGATGTCTACCAAATCATTCAAGATGCGAGTGGCACCCTTGGAGCACGTGGTGCATCCTGAAGGGCAGGTCGCACAAGAAAAATGGAGAGAGGTGAGTGGCACCCTTGGATCATGTTGTGCATCCTGAAGGGCACATCGCGCAAGAAAAATGGAGAGAGGCGAGTGACACCCTTGGAGAACATGGTGTGCCCTGAAGGGAACGTCACGCAAAGGAACATATGAGGCGAGTGGCACCCTTGGAGCACCTAGTGCATCCTGAAGGGCGCATCATGTTGATGATGACAGAGGGATGAACCTAGATGGCCCTAAGAAAAATAACATGTTAAGAAATTCTAAAAAAATTCCCTAATTAAATGTCGCCTAGTAAAAAATCTAAGTTCCAAGTCTAAAATTTCGCTAGGGGTAAAATTTTGTCTACCTTTAAAAATAAAAAAAAATAAAATAAAATAGATAAAATAAAATAATATAATAAAATTTAAAATAAAAACCACTTAAATAATAATTATGATCTTCATAAAATTTAGTAACATGAAGGGAGTAAGAAATTAAATTATTCATAAGAAATAAAATCTGTGGATATAAAATGTAAAAAGGGAATTAATTATTTTATCTTTTGATAATTTAAAAAGATACTAAATTAATGACAAAAGGGAAAAGGGGTTAAATTCCACACCTGCCTTTTTGAGTTCTAAGTAAAAGGGGAAGGAGGGAAAATAAAAAAACAGGAAACTAGGGAAAAGAGGTAACATAAAAAGGAAAAAGGGGAACTTAAGGGAAAAAGCGGGAAGTCAATTTAGTAAAGAATCTACATTTAAGAGCCTTCTAATTTTAAACTAAATTAGCAACTTCATAATAGGGAAAGCCTTTAAAACATGTAAGGGAATTTGGGGACACCTAGGAGTGATTCTAGGAGTAACTCTAGGTGGGTGAGGGAAATAAAGATAATTACTTAATTAAATAAATTAATTCATGGAGGATTGTAGGGGATGAGGGACGCTTGTACGGAAAAGAATTTTTGGGAATTTATTTTTAAAACTTTAATTAAATGAGATTTTAGGAAAGAAAGGAAGTTCGAAACTCTAAAGAAGAAAGGGAGGATAAGGAGGAAGGATCATCTTCTATTTGTGTAATGTTATGTTGTAGAAATATCGACTTGACTGATTGACTTGTGGGAGTTGGGATACCCAGCTCGGAGAGGAGTGGTATCTCAGCCTTGCAAGGCGAGCTAGGTGCTAGACTAAATCTCAGGAAAGTGTCTGTATGGCCCCTTTGCGGCTCAAGGGGCTAAGGGGGGAGAAGAGTACCCCTAGCATTGGCTGGGAGGTACCGGTGAGGTCTCAACAGTTGACGAGAGGGAGTTGCATGAAGTGCGGGATGTCATTCAAAGCGGGTGATCAGGCAATGATACGCTCTTTTTATTTGGTAGAGTAGGATGCATTAGGACTTATGCTTGGATCTTCATGTTGATTTGTAAATGGATTAGATGTTTACATTGATAGCGGACCCATTTTTCTTAGCCTAGCTGATTGTTTGGTTGATTGCTTTCCCATGGCCTTCATCCCCGCATGACTCGACAACCCTATGGCTTGAATGTGACCCATGCAATTGTTTTTCTTTTCGTCCCTAGCAAGCTAGTCCTCGCCTGAGCAGTCGGCAAAGAGCTTGATCTACGGTCGTCGCCTTAGCTTTAAAATACCTATGGATCTCAACGCCCTACTTTTATGTGTGAGGATGGTGAAGCGAAGGACGAACTCATCCGTCTATCTCTGTTGTTGTCCTTGGTTGATTGTGTTCTTGTGCCTTCTAGCCAAATTAACTTTGCATCTTTACCCTTTGCTGGAAACTTAAATCTGTGTTGTGATCCCTCCCAACAGTTAGATATATGTTTATTTTTATTGATGGAAACCATCCTCTCAGATTGATTGATCTTCTCGGCGCTCCGTCTTTGTGACTTCTCGACACACTATTGCCGCATCTTCTAGTTGGGTTGTGTTTATGTGTTGGCAACCATTGTATTTCTGAGTGTTCTTCCTGGCATGTTACACTGCATTCCCTGCATAAATTAACATACATACCCTTGTAGACGTAGAATTGATAAGGGGAAGCAAGTGAAATGACCAACAACGCTCATTAAGAGACCCCAAAATTGTATTCCCGCAAATTACATTGATTCCTTAGCTGCAAATTCATAATCATTTTGACTGCAATTCCTTATATATATATGACGGCAATGAGGACTGCGATCTACTTTTATGCATATGTGACTTCTTGAATGAATGATCTTTGAGGGGCAATCTGATAGTTTAAACACAACATTGTTATATCTTATGGATAGCACACAGTGTGGTGAATAATAGAACTATTTTGTTAGACATTGATCCCATTTAGCTTGGGTACCTATATACCTAACAGATCACAAGTATTACAATTTCTTATAGGCAGCGATTTCCTTATCCCGTGGATTGCAAGAACTCAGCAATAACTTGAGGACAACGTTATTTTAAATCGTTGCATGACTTTTATTAATATCTAATCTCAGACTACGTGTTGCTTAGTGTGAATAGGTTTCCTTTTAAATATTATTTGCCTGTCAAAGTGAATCGTTACAAGAACAGATTCATTATGTTTTATTTAGTTCTTCTGTGGAACAATAATCCTGAGGGTAAGAGGTGCCCATGGTCACACCTAGAAGTAATCGTATGCCTGCAGTTTCCTTCCTATTTAAGACTATGTTTATTACTTGTCAGCATTTTTACCTTTAGTAAGTCTGAGTTATTCCTCGTGTCACCATTCACTTAGCATAGCTGACGGTATGTATCTCGTGTTGACAACCGTGTGATTTGATTACCCGCATTGAATTATGGTCATGTTTTATGAGATTCCCAGGCGACCTGTCATCCCCAAGAATTCTGTTTTTAAAAGAAAAAGATAGTGCAGGCATGGTTTACACAGTAGCTTGGTAGTATGGTAAATTTATTTACTTTTACAGCATTGTGTTATCACTTTGTAGACATCTTCTTCATTACTGCATTGTGGTTGTGGACTTAGTTTGGGGTCTGCGTGGATGTGTTGAGAGCGCTAGAGCAACGAACCTTCTATTTCTTTACAAGACAACCTTCCTTATTCACTCATGCTAGCTAGTTAGATTGCCTTGGTTGCGTTATGATAGTAACCCTTGACTCTTGATGACACTTAATTAATACACCGACCGTAAATTGGGCAATAAATATTGATAGGGGGCCAGCTAGACAGTGACCCTCTTCTGAGACAGTCTTTTACTTGCATTATGTATTATTTAGCCAACAACCTTATAGTGTAGACTGAACAATGTTTTGCATGCTCATAGCTATTGATTCATCGATTCGGCCTGAGTCCTTACCTTTATTCTTTTTACCTGGCAGTGAATTTTATCAATGCCTTATTAATTGCCTTATTATTTTTAAATGCCATGTCATTTGCCTTACATTAAATGTTGGTTGATTGATCTTAAATGCCTTGTTCTTCGCTTCATTACTTATTTTAATGGTAGCATTCTAGTTTAAGATGGTTGCTTTCAAATGTCTAATGATTGTGAATTAATGGTTAAATCATAATTTAGACAATCTAGTTAGCTTATAAATAATGAGTATTATATGACTTGCCTTAGAGTATGGAAGGTATATTATCACAATAAATGTAGTATTTGATTTAATCTAAAGTTAAATGTATTTGATGGTTCTCGTATTATTTGAGAACAAGTTTCAAAAAAAAAAAAAATGTTTGTTATATAATTCTATTATTTCTTTTGCTATTGAGATAAATGAGTTTGTTCTATTATTCCTTTTCATAGAAACTAGATATTTTTAGTATATTTTGTTTTGAATGTGATTGGTCTTTGTAACAATTTTTTTTCAAAAGAGATAAAAATACTTCTTAATATCTTCTTAATTATTTTCCATCATTTTAAGTTAATGTTAATGGTTTTTACATTGTAATGCCATGTACACTTATCAGTAGTGGTACTCAAGTTTCATTGTTTGTTAGAAGTTCTTCCCATTTGTAGGGTTATGAAAGTGACTTGAAAATGTGTTTCTTAATTTTCATTTCATTGAGAGCATGCCACCTTAATAATGAAAAATCCCTTGTGTTGATTTTCTTATGTGATACTTGATTGAAAACTACACATATCAAGAATATGGATAAGTTCGTTGATATAGATTTTAATTTTGTGTAATTGTTTGGGGTGCGTGGGGTTGTTAGGATGATGGTATTCATCTTAGTAAGCTTGGTCTGCTTGTGTCGGGTGGGATGTAGACACCTCCTTGTTCCTCAGAATAGTCGCCAGCCCTGAGAACTTAAATGGTCAAAATCGATGGGAACCTGGGCTTGAGCGTTGCTTATGTGTCCTAGAGGTCCTAACCATTGCAGGGTAGGACGACGGGTAATTAGTCTTTTTATTCTTGTCATTTGAATTCGTACATTGCTTCCAGGTGATTGATGTGCCTTTATGTTGGGTCATCATGTTGTTGCATGAGTTTCTTGTGCCTTGTTAGTCATTATATTGTGTTATCGAGTATAATGGCATCGATACCTTCACACACACTCCGACACCAAAAAAATAAAAAATAAAATCGCACCTATTATGTGAGGCTTGTTGTCGTGACGAAACGGGTGGTTCGTTACACACATTTTATGGAAAAATCAATCTATCAATGTCTATAAAAGACAAAAGTATATATTAAAAAGTAAGAATTTAAAATGAAATTGGAAGTCAAAATAAAGAGATTGTATTTTACTCTTAAATGTAGAATACAATTATGATTAGGTACTTAATGCACAAGAACAATATTAAAAACATGGATGCCAAGAGACTCCTCAAAATTTCTTCATAATCGAGCCAAAATCACCAAAAGCTCAAGTGGGGATGGTATAATGATGCCAAGTCTTGGCTAAACCATTGGAGAATAAAAAAATAATTTATTATGTAGAATATACCCATAATATTAAAAAAATTGTTCAAAATAAATTTAGGCAAAAACTATGGTGCTATCAAAAATTAGAGGGTAAAATAAAATTAATATATCATAAGGAGCTTGTGAACCCTAATAACCATGGCTTGAAAGAATCTCTCACATTTGTGACACTAATAGAGTTGAATATGAAAAACACTTTCTTCTTCACCTTTTATATATCGAAATTAGATATGAATTTCAAAATATTTGTCACAATACCAACCTTCATAACCTTCTAGATCATCAAAACTATAGTAATGTTGAAATGCTTATACTAATGTTTTTCTAGCATGGAAATAACACTTTAAAGAAATCCAAATAATATATGTCCTTTCTTAAGGTTATATAAACCAATTTTACTCTTAGTAAACTCAATGTTAACCATCTCATCATCACTAGTATACAAATTAATCAAAATAATAATAACAACTATTACTTAATTCTTTGTAATTTAAAAATCCTATATAAATAAATGATGTAATTCAAAAGAAACCCACCCATTATAAAAAAAAACAAAATCTATATATACTTTTAATATAA
Organism: Picea engelmannii; assembly: GCA_009831015.1. Classification (NCBI taxonomy): domain Eukaryota; kingdom Viridiplantae; phylum Streptophyta; class Pinopsida; order Pinales; family Pinaceae; genus Picea; species Picea engelmannii. The sequence continues at coordinate 284,498 of ML796584.1, forward strand.
TAAGAACACTATCATAATTATGTGGAAATTGAATGATGTGTGGAAATTGATTTGATGCTTCCGCACATTGTGGGTAGTATCCCTAATCAACCCATAGGCATAGACTAGTGTGCATGGGTAATAAGTAATAGAACTAGCCTCTTGGGATCAAGAAATAAAATATTTAATCAACCCATAGGCATAGATTAGTGTGCATTGGTAATAATTAATTGAACTTACCTTTTGGGATCAAGAAATGAAATATTTTATAAAGATATAAACAAAATTTCATAAACTTTATTAGATAAATTAAATTTTGGATAAAATGATTTAAATATAATTTTATTAAATAAATTGAATTTTAGATAAGATAATTTATTAATAAAATTTGGTTATATTTAAAATTTAAAAACAAATAAAATAAAATAGAAGATGAAAAAAACTTTACGGTCTTTAAGTCTTTAAATGCAACCTATGAAAACATTGGATAAAATTTTGAAAATATATATAATAAACTGAACTCTATAACTTACTAGCACATTAACTATTTTCGGTAGTGAAATTACACCATGCAATTTTTTTTTAACTATTAAATATCGCCCTATTAAAGTTAAACATAATAACACATTATTTATTGTATAATTGTTTGAAATGTCAATCCTTTTCTTTTTGTTTAGTGGAATCGGCAATTACGCTCGGATTCTATTCATGTGATATTCGCTAACACTATACTCGCGTGCACTCCATTGTAGACTCTTCCATACCTAATAACCTTATATTTATAAGCCGTTTATATTTGATTAATCTATGAAAATTGTTTCTTAATTATTAAATTCACCCTTTTGTATACGCCATTGATGATTTTAATAAATGTCTCTCACATTTAGGAGGAGAATATTTTTAAAGTTTATAGTGAACACAAACCATCGTATCAAACTTGAATACGACTTCTACATTAGTTTTATGCATGCACGGAGAGGTAATTAACCCGGGCAATCAAACTGATTGACTCGTACGATTAGTATTTTTACAATGAAAGTAATATAAACTAGCCCAGACACTTAGCCCGTGGCTGATGAACGTTGAGAAAGCAAGTTAATCAGATTAATGGATAATCTATATTAATTGGTTAATTAAATTAATTAATAATTTATATTAATTGAATATTTTAATAATTTATTAATCTATATTAATTAGTTAATTAAATTAATGAATAATTACCTCGTATATTTATTGGAGATGGGCACAATTAATCACCTTTTAATCTAAAATTTTAATCTGATGGCTAACAATTGAAAATGCTGGAATATTCTTAGTCGTCCTCCCAAATCAATGAATGTGATTTATTCTTCATAACTTCCTTGTATTTTTTAATGCATCAGTTAACCTGTTTACTTTTTAATATTTACGTAATCATATTAAGAAATTACTGTACCACCATATAATTGCCGCCTTTAACTGATTAACCTTTGAAATTACAACATTTAAGATTAACTTTTGGATTTCCTCAGCTCTACAGTTGTCTTCAATTCACCATAATGTTGTCCATGTAAATAATTTTAGACGTTCACCAACCATAACACCAGCCACTTTGCGGCTATGCTAGTTTATATTAATTGAATGCCTTAATGATTAACTACCCAAAACCGATTAGTTTGGAAGTTATCAATAATTATACCAACATAAAAAGTTTAATCGAAATAACATATTTCATTGTTGATAGTAATTGATGTTTATTTCATATTTGTCATATATCTGTGTATATATAAAAATATATGTTGTGTGGATTATCAAAATATGGTTTTGTTGAGCATAATTATTAAAAATATTAATAGATTAAAGAAATAGTTATCTTTAAATATTAATTTTTTTCAAATAAAAACAATATATTTAAAATTATAAATATGTTGATAAATTCATAATACATTATTTTGAAAAAAATATTATAATAAAGTGATAAATTCATAATACATTATTTTGGAAAAAAATACATTGAAAATAATAAATTTAAAAATAACAATATTTTGATTAATTTTTAAGACACTACTTTTCAATGAAAAAGATAAGGAAACTTAAAGCATGAATGAAAGTCTTTAATTTAAAAAGCTATGTGAATGTGGGTCTAGAGTTTCCTAAGGAGCCAATTCCTCCTTTACAAGTTACCATACCTTAAGCCTCTCAAGAGAACGAAGAATTAAACCTCTCAAGAGAATGAAGAAGATAAGGAATGTCAAGAGAATTTGTCAATGGATCTCTTTATTCCTCATAAAGCTATATGAACGTGGATCCCATTCTTATGGAGCCAATTCGTCCTTGACATGGTATCTTATCTTAAAACTTCTCAAGAGAATGAAGAAGATAAGGAATAAAAACTTAAAGCATCACCTCATACAACTACGAGAGATGTGGGTCCAATTATTCTTAAAAGCCAATTCCTCAATTGCAAGATATCATACCTTAAAACAACTTCAGATGAAAATGAAGACAACTTCACATGAAAATGAAGAGGTGGAAAGAATCAAATTATTCAAACTAATAAAAAAAACCAACCCATTAAATTAATCAAAGCAACCCATTAAATTAATCAAAGGAATGATTGTTGTTTGTGTTATTGGAACTAAAGAGGTGAAAAGAATCAAGGATTGTTGTTTGTGTTATTTAAACTTTTTATTAAGACAAAAAAATTGAACAAAATAAAAATAAAAACAAAATTAAATAAAGTTTATAATAAAGGGAAAAAATTAAAAATAAAGACAAAACCAAATAATATCTATTAAAAAAAGAAAAATAAGATGTATATATTTTATGTTATTAATAAAAAAAGATTGTTGTTTATGTTATTGGAGCTTCCTATTAAAAGAAAAAAAATACAAACAAAATAAAGTAATATCTATAATAATAAAAAATAAAAAATAAATAAAATAGGAGCTGTAACAAAAAGGTTGCAAGTAGATATGTGCACACTTGATAAAATTTTAAAAATTAGATATACAATTTTAGATATGAGTTTGTTGGAATTTAAAAATAAAAATCATCTTTAAAAATTTTGAATGTGTAAATGTGTTTTTTAGAAGCATAAAATTTTTATTTAAAAAATAAAAATTGTAATTATTAATTGATAACTTAAAAATTGTAAATTGTATTGTTCATTAGGTTTTATTGAAACAATTGAGATAAGGAGTACTATTCTCCCTATCTAAATTCAATTTTCTTTATATATAGAGAAAGAGAAAGAAAAGAAATAAATAATATTTATAAATAACAAAAATAAAATACTCTTAACTAAAAATAAAATAAAATTTATTATAATTATAATGAGATTGAATAAATTAAAATATTATATTTAATTAAAATTATTTAATGATCATTTTTAAAATGTTAGATTTTATTAAATTTGGAGGAGGAGGAGAATTATTCTATTTTTTTGCTAGAAGAAGAAGAAGATAATACTTTGGGTTTTCTTGGATTCTATTTTTTTGCTAGAAGAAGAAGAAGATAATACTTTGGGTTTTCTTGGATTCTATTTTTTTGCTAAAAAATATTTAAGAGAATTGTTCCTAAATAATCATAGTTTTGATGACTGAAAAGGTCTGAAAAGTCTGTATTTTTTACAAATATTTTGAAATTGTGACTTAATGTAGGGAAATTGATTTTCATCTTCAACCCTCTTATTGTCATAAAGATGATGATAATGATGATGATGAAATTACTTGGGTTTTTCTAGAATTCTATTTTTGTTCTAAAAGAGATTTAAGAGAAGTGTTCCTAAATAACCATAGTTTTGATGACTGAAATGGTTAGAAAAGTAGATATTGTAACAAATATTTTGAAATTTTGACTTAATGTGGGGAAAGTGATCTTCATCTTCAACACTCTTATTGTCACAGAGATGACAAATTCTTTCAAACCACAAATTTTTAGGAAAAATTCATTGCCCTATTTTACTATGGAGCTCCTCAATTTTTTTTCTTATTTTGCCAATGTTGACTTTCGTATTTACATAAGTCAAAATATATAGATACTTTTGACCTTCTAGATTATGGTTGATCACCTTCTTACAGTATTTTAATTGTCACTTATCCTCTAATTCTTTATCACACCACAATTTATCCTTAAATTTAGATGCAACAATATGCTTAATATTATCGTCATTTCACAAAGTGACTTCTTCCCTTATACCCCAATGATTTTTTGAGACTTGCACAAGTGGTGGTTTTGACTAGAGTTGGTTTTGACTAGAGTTTGAATATATCTTTGGAATCCTCTTTCTTCCATGCCATTTACCTTGGTATTGTACATTAGGTACCTATTCATAGTCACTCTCTTGATAGGGGAAATACTTGCTTCTATTAGCAGGATGAGATAGGGTGTATTGCCTTTGATTTTGAGATTATATGCTATAAAAAACTTTTGGATTTTTTCTATTTTTCTCCATGATTATCTGGAGATATTGCAGCTGTGAACTTCACGACCATATAAGATAAAAATAATTATTAGAGTATCAAAGAGGAGTTTCTTCTTATCCCATAGTCATATGTCCACTGATTTACAATTTAATTCAAACCTGTAATAATATTTCCACCCTTTGGTTATCATTTTTCCCAATGTTATAGTTTCAATTGAGCTTGTGATGAAGATCGATTATGAGATACTCATATGAATTCAATTCCTCCAAGCTACTTTTTTCATACACGAAATTAGCATAAGTGATCTTTCTTTGACTTAGTTATCATAACCTTTGTTTTTTCAATGTTCACTGTCATACTGGTACTAGAGTAAAAATCATTGATGTTTTCCAGTTTCTTATCAAGATCATAGGGACTCCACACCATAAAAATAATATCACTAGCATAAAAAAGGGTGATGATTATTATACCAGCTAGATTCATGCCAACATAACTTGTTTATTCCAAACAACCCTCTAACTTGTCAATGTAAATGCCGAAAGGTAAGAGAAAAGGGACAACATTTCTTAACTTCTATATTGAAATAAATTTCTTCCAACCAATGCTTAGTGTTTCTAAAACTTGCAATAGAATTCTTGTACAACCTTATCGCAACATCTCCTAGATTGAAAGGATATTTTACCTCCTCTATCCTATTACAAAGGTTAATCCTAGGAAAAATGTCAAAACATTTTCTAAACTCAACAAAACAACATAGGATATTGGTTTTATTTTCGCAAAACTCCTCTGCATTGATCCTAACTATAAAAAGGTGGTCCGCAGTTGAATGGTTCCTCATAAATCGAGGTTGACCTTTAACTCATTCTCTATGGCTTTCTATCCATACACCAATATTCCTTTCCAAAACAATTCCATACAACTGGTTAAAAGGGGGATAATCATAACCGTCCTATAATTAAAGGGATTTATTTTTATAAACACTTCAAAAAATAGGAGAAATAAGGTTTTGAGTTGAGGGTTTAAAGAATCCTTGTTTACTACCAAATTGAATAGCTTGTGGATGTGAGGGATGAGTATTGACCCTCAAATTTTTAAATTTTTTTGGTATCCTTCAATGTCATTAGATTTTCCTTTTGTTAGTTGCTTAACCCAAAATTTGTATGTATTATATGGAAAACAATTATGCTTGGTGTCCTTCAATGTCCTTAGATTTCCCTGTTGCAAGTCATTTAACCCCAAAACTATATGTCTTATATGGAAAAAATTTCTTCTTCTATAGAAAGGGTTTGAAAATTATCTGTGACATCCAAAAAAATTTGAAGTTTTTAAAGGGAGGAATTCCATTCCCACAAACAAATCATATTAATTTCCTTAGTTTTACGAGTCAAAATTTAGCTACAAAATTTATTATGATCTAAATTATATATGCGCAAAAGATTCTCTTTCTTCCTATCTATATAGTACCTTTTTCCTTTTAATTATGGATTTTTTCTTTTCATCTTGTCATATTTTGAGACTCATTAGAAGAATCCCTAATCGATTTTATAGAAATCTTACATTATTGATCATACCAATGGTTGGTTGTTATATTTTTCATTTTACACATCACCTCTATAAAAAACTTCTTCATAGAAGTAGAGAGGGTTGGCGTGAAATTATGATAGAGATATTGAATATTGTCCTTATTTGATAAGAAATTTAATTCATGATTGAAATCCTTTAAAAGAAGTTCATCTTTATATTTGGCAAAGATTAAGAACTTTTGTTTATCATAATTCTTTTCAATAGGGCTTTTCTACATGACAAAGTTTAGAGATAGGTTTAAATTTCTATGATCACAATTAGGCTTATGGTCAGGCTCATGGTTAGTAAGGATGTCGAGATTTACTATTTCGTTGTATATGGGGATATCCTATGTCACATAATCTATGACATTGCTACGAAGTGCATGAATACAAGTCATTTGGTTGGATTTCGTCCATTCCATATTTTAGATATTGAGAACTAGAGTTTTATGAAATGGTTACGAAACAAACTCTCCACCCAATATTCAAAGTTGGATTTCAACGATCTCATACCAAACAAACACTCAACCAAGTATTCAAAGTTCCTTTGAAATTTTCTAACTAAAACAAAGTCTTCATCTAACTATATTTGTCCATATTTTTGAAACGATGTGATCAGAAAACAAATATAAATAAATATATATATATATATATAACTTACATTTATTAAATATTTATAACCACATCTCTTAATATTTAAATAATTATGATAAATCTATATTGATTTATTTTATTTTTATATTAAAAATCATTTTTTTGCATTTTAATTTATATGTTATATACTTTATGTATTATCTTATTCATTGGAATATAAAATACAACTAACTTCTTTATTTACAAGAATATGAATATTTCATAAAATTGAAATACGCTATCTATAATAAGATAAATTTAAAAGGATGTAGAGAATATTTGGCTTCTTATTATTGCATGAGCGTAAAGAAGTGCATCTACAAACAAGACCAAAAAAAACATATTATTGAAGTTTTTAAAACTGAAAATTTTAAAAATAACCTACCATTTATTAATCATTTCAAAGACTGAAATTGATGTATTTATGATATATTGGATATACCATTTATCAATTATTTGGAAAAACTCAAATTTCTATATTTGAAAAAAGTAATGTATTCCTACAAAACAAAAATTGCTTGCAATTGAAAAAAATACTGTAATTCTATGGAAGTGAAAAACAACGAATCCAAATGCTAATGGAAAATGAAAACAAATTCGTGTAAAAGTGTTTAAATAATATAAACCAATTATCCCTCCCTCTTAAAAAAGTGTAATGTGAATATGGTTTTGGTATCCTGAGTAAGTAGGGACAATTAATGGCGAATTGTGAGAAGATAAAATATTCTTCGCCACTTTGTTACTCATATATTCCATCCCATCTATAAACAACCCCAACAAAAAGGCTATCTCTGATGAACAAATTCTGTCCCAGAGCTTTCCAAAGGGCACTATTCTCTTCAAAGGACAGACATATAATATCATTCGTCTATAAACAACTCACCCTCGAAAAAAAAGGCAATCTATGTCAAACAAATTATATGGCAAACACATTGTCTCCCAGCGCCTTCCAAAGGGCACTATTCTCTTCAAAAGAGACAGGCATAGAATGTCATTCTACTTTTACAGTGGAATAGTTCAATATCTCAGTGCTTCAACAAATTCTGAACCTCGACGAGAATAAAAGATTTTGTCTATAATTATCCACGAGAAGGTGAACATGTGGAGAGTCCCTTTCGAAAATCTCAATCCACGAAATCTCTGTCGAACCACGGTTAAGATTAGATATGTAGAGTAAGATGGAATGGTTCTCAACAATTGTGTATTATTTGGCGATCACTCAAAATCTCTCTATAGATTCCCCATTGCTTTTATATGCCTTTTCAGCCTCCAAATCTCTTACAAAACTTCAAATCTATGTTATCCGTGAAGACGTATCGTCAACTTAACCACAACAAGACGAAGAAGCCTTCCGCAAAATAACAACTTTCTCAGATGTTTTATTTAAAAAATACCGTGAAGGAATCCTCTTCATATAAGTAACAATATAATTTTGAGTCCGGTAAGAGTGAAACCAAATGAATTTGAACCGATGGGCCATGCACGACGATGCTCAGTAAAATAAATAAGATTCCCATCACTTCACATGAACCTTTGGAGATCTATATAAGGAACCCATTCTTTTCCTCCAAACTCTTGGATCCAATGCGCAACCACTAAATCTCAGATCCGCAACGCGCAAGGAAATTGTACGCAGCGCAGTGACAAAGTATTGCGTGTCACAAGATTCGTCTTTGAACTCTAAGGATTTATTGAGCATTTCAAAAAATACACGATTTGCTGCGTCCTGTGATATAAACGCTTAAAGAACAATTTATGGATGCAGAATAACAAAATGCTATGCTTAGCACATAAACTCGTAAATACGACATGAAACTTGTCAACACACAAAATACTTGATATTAATAAACTTCGGCGCGTTGTGCGCAGTTACAAAATACAATAGTAAGATGAGCTTCAACTCCAATGGCTTCTTCTACTGACTTTATAGAACAGAGTTTGTGCTCAGAATTCTTCAACTTCTCCGTGAGTGCCGACTATTCTCTCTACCTACTTCGTTCATCACTATGAATAACTAAAGACTCGGACTTATATGAACCACCGCTTAAGACTAACTCAATATTAAAGATGACCATAAATACTACTAATTCTTCAACTACTTAACTAAACTCAAGAAAGATAAAGATCAACTCCATTTATAACTCCCCTGCTTGTCGACTGACTTATACCAAGTTTGAGTAAACGAACGACTTTGCACTTGCAGACTTGTCTGACAATTCGATTAATTGACAAAACTATTGACAAACAAATCGACAAAGACATGAAGATCGCACTGACTTGTAATTACAATTTCCAACACACCCCCTTAATTATAAGTAGGTGGGATTACAAAAATTTTACATCAAAAATGAGTTTACAATTTTACTGTCACTCATCTGTTACTGCCCAAACTCCCAGACTATTGTGTAGATGATGAAATGCATCTATTGCTAAAGACTTTGTGAAAATGTCAGTGACTTGTTCTTTTGACTTGCAAAACTCTAAAAACATCTCTTTGTTATTCACAAATTCTCTAATTAAATGATACCTTGTATCAATATATTTGGTTTTCTTATGAAACACATGATTATTTGATAACATGATGGATGAATTGTTGTCACAAAATGTTGTTGTTGGTTCCTCTTGTTCCTGCAACAAATCTTTTAACATTCTTCTCATCCAAACTGCTTGACAAGCTACACTTGTAACTGCGACATACTTTGCTTCTACTAAAGAAATTGTCACTATGGGCTGCTTCCTTGATGCCCATGATACCATACCTTTTTCAAAATGAAATGTGTACCCATAGTTACTTTTCCTCTCATTTATGATGCCTCTATAGTCACTGTTAGTGTATCCAATCAGTTTGAAATCTTCTGAAGTGGAGTACTTATTCCCAAAATCTATTGTTCCATTCACATATATCAGTATCTTTTTTCCTTCCTTCCAATGTGATTCTTTTGGTGTTTCCATGAACCTTGAGATTAGACTTACTCCATACATAATATCAAGTCTTGTCAATGTGAGATACATAAGACCCTTTAAATAGTGTGGGATCCACTTTAGACCCTTTATCTTCCTTTCTTAACTTCAATCATGTTATGACAGGTGTTGGGACTGCTTTTGAATTTACCATATTGAATCTTTTCAGAATTTCATGCACATACTTAGATTGTGAGATAAATATACCAGTTTTTCACTCATGAACTTCTATTCCCAAAAAAAATCTCATCAACCCTAAATCATTCATTTCAAATTCATTCTTCATGGCTGACTTGAATTCTTCTATATCAAAATCACCTGTAAAAATCAAATCATCTACACATAAGCAAACAATTAACATATTACCTTATTGATTTTCTTTGAAGTACAGTGTTGGCTCACATTCACTTCTCTGAAATCCCTTCTGAGTGAGATAGGAATCTAAATGACTGTACCAAGCTCTGAGAGGTTGTTTTAATCCATACTGTTCTTTCTTCAATCTGTACACCTTGTCATCTTATCCTGGAACCTCATAACCTTGTGGTTCTTCCACATATACTTCTTCTAAGTTTCCATTCAAAAATGTCGACTTTACATCCATTTGATAAACTAACCACTTGTACTACACGAAAATGGCTAACACAGTTCGGACTATGTCCATGCACACAATTGGTGCAAATGTTTCATTGAAATCAATTTCAGGTTATTGTGTAAAGCCTCTTGCAACTAACCTTCCCTTGCACTTTTGTGCATTTCCATCTGCATCTTGCTTGGTTTTATAAATCCATTTGACACTTATAACATCCTTCTCTTTAGGTACATTTACCAATTTCCATGTCTGATTTTTTTCTATGCATCTGATTTCTTCATCAATGGCTTGTGCCCATACATCGTCTTTGACAACTTCAAATGTTAATGGATCATCTATTTGTGAAAACAAAGAAAAAACTGAAAATGAATTTGTTGCATCTTCATTATAGATGTCACGCAGACTTCTTGTCTTTCTTGGTAATAGACTTGCTAATGTTGGATATGGAGATGTAGAACTACTTGGACCGCTTGCTAGTTTTTGCTGCGCTCTAGGTGTATACTATGCACCTACTATTCTTACTCGAGTATTTTGCATTGTGATTTGCATTGCAGTGCAAGATATAGAAGGGATTGCACACTGACTTGTGCATGGTGTTTGAACCATTTCATCTTCTGTGTCGTCATGCTCCATTGCATCAATAATTTTGACTGTGTTTGCTATGCTTCCATCACATGCTTCATTCTCCACGAAATGAACATAGCAGTCGATTATGACTTTTCTTGCAACAAGGTCATACAACTTTTATCCTTTTGTTTCTTTAGAATACCCAACAAATATACATTTTTTCATTTGTTGTCCAACTTCCTTCTCAGCTCATATGGAACATGTGCATATGCGACACAACCAAAAAAATTTAAGTGCACCACATTATGTTTTAATCTTGTCCAGACTTCTTGAGAAACTCTATTTTTCACACTCTTTGTCGGACATCTGTTCAATATGTATACTGTAGTTTCTACTTCCTCAAACCAATACTCATTTGACAAATGTTAGGCTTCCAACATATTGTGCGTCATTTCCATGATGGTTCTATTCTTTCTTTCTGTGACACCATTTTGTTGTGGTGTATATCACACGGTAAATTGTTTGTAGATGCCATGAACTTTACAAAAGTTCTTAAATTCTCTTGAAATGTATTCTCCTTCTCTGTCAGTTCTTAGACACTTGATGTAACAACCACTATGTTTCTCTACAGGTGATTGAAACTATTGAAAACAACCCAATGCGTTAGATTTATGCTTTAGAAAATAAATCCATGTCTTTCTTGAGAAATCATAAATAAATGTCAAAAAATAAGTACTGCCTCCTATAGACGGTGTTGGCATTGTTCCACAAATTTCTAAATATACAATTTCCAGTGGATATTTTTCTCTGTAAGACTTGCCAACTGAAAATGATTCTCTATGTTGCTTGCCAAATATGCATCCTTCACATATCCTTTATGGTTTATCAATCAATGGAAAACCTTTTACCATATCCTTTGTGTGTAGCATTTTTATACCTCCAAAGTTCAAATGTCCAAATCTGAAATGCCATAACTAGGAATACTTCATATCAGAATGCTTCCTTCCTCTCTGCTCCATTTTGTCATTTCTTGGTACTGCACACACTATTTTTCGTAAATACAATGTTTAACTGCACATCTTATGCTTTTCCAATAGCCATTGTTGTATTCTTCTTCTTGGTTGGCTTCAATGTCAATCAGAACATTCTATTACTTGTCATTTGGATTCTTGCAATAAGTTGATTTCTTTGGAATTCATCCATAATCACGGAACGATTATCTTCCATGTAGATTCTATATCCCTTTTGTAATAGTTGTCCTATGCTCATCATATTATGCTTAAGACCAAAGACATAATTTACATCAGACATAACTTTATGTTCTTCTTGCTTAGTTAAACTGTTTATACTGCATTTTCCTAAGACGGTGATTTGGATATTTGTTCCAAGTGTTAAATTGGTTTGGAATGACTCATCCACATTGGAAAACAATTCTATTTTTCCTGTCATGTGGTTACTGCATCCTAAATCTAGGTACCATATGTCACATGGACTTGTTTGAGCAACATTGCATTCAACTGGTGAGACTATAGGCATTGCCTCAACGTGCACCATAAACATAGGGTGGGTTTGGTTATTTGCGTTATTTGAATGATCTTGACCTTGCTTGTTCTGATTGTTTTGTCTCTTCCTGCACTCATACGCATAATGTCCATACCTTTTACAATAATGGAACTGAATCTTTGATATGTCAGTTCCCTGACCACTTGGCTGACTAGTACTCGGGTTTTGACCTCTTCCATTAGTCTCTCCAGAACTAATACTGTGTCCACCTTTGACATAAATTCTTCCTCTGCCTATAGAGTTAGCACTCCCCCTTACTCTTCCACGGCTTATATATGAATGCACATAAAATGCATTGTCTAATGACATACTAGACCTATTCAATATGTGTTCATGATTAATGAGGGAAGCTTGCAATTCATCTAGACTAAACTGACTCAAGTCTTTGCTCTCTTCCAGAGGCACAACTAGACTATCAAATTTGGGAGGAAGACTCCTAAGTACCTTCTCAACAACTTTTTTGTCTTCTATGGTTTCACCATGAGACTTAATCTAATTTATCAGACCAATGACATGGGTATAAAAGGAATCTACTAAATTTGAATCTTTCATTAACAGAGTTTCAAAATCTCTTCTAAGGATTTGTAGTTTTGAAGTCTTTAGTTTGTCCATACCTCGATAAGAGGTTTGCAATATGTCTCATGCTTCCTTGGCTTGTTTTGCTAATGAAACTCTTGGGAGTATGCTCTCCTACATGGCTTGATGTATGTAAAACAATGTATTTCCATCCTTCTTTCTTTGATCTTTCAAGACATCATTTTCAGCTTGTGTGGGGGAATTGTATGTTTCCTAATCTATTGGTTTCACATAGCCATTCTCAACTATCTTCCATACATATTGACCTTGGAAAAACGCCTTCATGGTCAAGGACCACATCTCTTAATTATTTCCTGTAAAAGTGAGAGGTTACAGATTTGAGGTAAAAACCATATTTCACTTTTCAACAGAGTTTCTTCTCTGATAAACTTGTTTTGATAGAACCTACTCTTTATCAACTTACTCTTGATCAACCTGCTCTGATACCAAATCTTGGATCCAATGTGCAACGATCAAATCTCAGATCCGTAGCGTGCAAGGAAACTATGTGCAGCGCAATGACAAAATTTTGTGCGCCTCGAGCTTTGTCTCTGAACTTTCAGGACTTATCGCACAATCCACAGAATATACGATTTGCTACGCATTGTGATGTAAAGGTTTAACGAACAATTTATGGATGTAAAATAACAAAATGCTATGCTTAACACATAAACTCAGAAATATGACATGAAACTTGTGAACACACAAAATACTTGATATTAATAAACTTCGACGTGTTGTGTAAGGTTACAGAATACAATACTAAGATGAGCTTCGAGTCTAATGGCTTCTTCTACTGACTTTACAAACATAGAGCTTGTGCTTGGACTTCTTCAACTTCTATGAACTACTACTGAGACTTCTTACAGAAGCTAAGCTAAGACTGACTCAATATTAAAAACTACCATTGACTCAATATTAAAAATGACCATAAATACAACTGACTCTTCAACTACTTAACTTTACTGACATACTTGTAATTACGAAAACGTGAAGATCTCATAGACTTGTAATTACTATTTCCAACACAAACTCATGTTCCATTCCATTTAACCTAGCTACCTTTCCCTTCTCTGTATTCCGTATTATTTGCAGAATCCCCAATTCTGTCAACATAGATCGGCACTCTTCCTATTGCATTCAGCTGGGTATCTTCTCCTTTCCAAATTCAACATATTTGGTATTGTTTACAGGCAATCTTCAGAGATAGTTCTCAAGTTTGTATTGGGTTTCTTTATATTAAATAACTGTGTAAGACTATATTCTTGTTGCCTTTGGTATGCATATAATTCAATGAATTAGAATGTTGTTGCCTTTGGTATGTATATAATTCAATGAATTAGAATGAGAATGTTTGGGTATAAGAATTGCAAAGTGATTGATAATGGCGCTGGATGGGAATCGACGCGTGACAGACCAGAGGCCTCGATATGACTGCCTTCTTTTCGGTAAGTATCACAGCTTTTTCTGTGTCTATTTCGTTTTTCCTTCTTCACAGAGCATCGAACTACTGCTTTATGTATTCGTTTCTGATTTCAATCTGCGGTTTTCGATCTGGATAACACACTATATCCTTTAATTTCCGGACTTCCTGCAACATGTACGAAAAACATCGGAGGTAATCTTGTAGCTAAGCTGCCCCTGATAGACTATGTCATTTTACTGTTTGTTCGAATCAAATATTAGTTTTATATTTAATTAGGCCATGTCAGAAAATGTGCCTGAGGTTGGGAAGCTTGAAGTTGCATATACAGTGTTCCAATATTGAATGGTTGCCATTTATATGAATTTTGAATATGCATCTTAGATTTCTGCAACTTGAAGGTGATCTGGACTAGTATTCATATTCAGTAGACCCAATATACCGTCTATATGAACTGATTATTACACCCACTCACCCTAAGAGTCGTGTAACCCCACTCCTTATCTTCTTTTGCATTGAGGGAACTTTTGAGATTTGAATTGTACGTGCTGCCTGGTTGTTGTATGCCAGATTATGTGAATCAAAAGCTCGGTATTGAAATGAACAGAATCCCAGACTTGTCCAGAGAGCTATATAAAACTTAAGGGACATCCATGGCTGGACTCAGGGTAAGCATTCAATCCTTTTTGTTTGATAGAATTCGGCATTGTATTTCAACTTTTAAGGTTTAAATCACGATTTTGGGCATTAGGGGCCTTCTATAGCTGACTGCTGAGGAGCTGTGCAACCCTGTAGCTGTAATAGGTTTAGCAAGTACCTTAAGAATGGAATTAATAGCTGGTTTAATCAGAACGTGCTTCTTGCAGAGAATCTGAGATACACTTACCATAATTTTTCCATGCGCTTCTATGATTAACCCATGGAAATTAATCCACTGGTCACCACACTGTCAAAAGAGCTATAGCGACCAAAACCCTGAGACCAAAACCCTGGTTCTCATCTGTCATGTTTAAAACCTCAAGGGTCTCTCTTCTTAGCCCAATGACGATGATATATAAATGGAAATTCAAGATGTTCTAGATGTCCTTTTATTTATCAATTACTGCCCATATGAATTTCTAAATATGGCGATTGTGTACTTATGTTCAAACTCATGGCTGGGAATTGCAATTGAGTTGGGATCCTCTTTCTTGACTTTCATGAATTCATTGCTTTTCATTTTTACCATGTTGTTCAATCTACACAGGCAGTGGGCTATTAATTTGACTATGACAATTACCACAGGTATTTAAGAAATCTTATTTCCGGTTTGTGAGTTTATAGCTATTTCAAAAGTTACTACGAAAAAATTAGAGAATATTCAATGGTTTGACCTTCTTTCATTTCGCCAGAAAAGCTATTGGGCTTCACTCACTCAAAAGAAATATTTCTTATACAGTTTTGTTCACGGAGGATTGCCATATGAGAATCTTAAACCAGACCCTGTACTGAAGAACTTGTTATTAAGCATGCCTCAGAGGAAAATTGTAAGTTCATCCGGCTCCCTTCAAATTCTTCATATGCTTGTAACACATGATGAACGTGTCATCAGATTTTTGAAAATTTGAAAGCATACGTCGTATCCGTTTGTTATGTAAAGCAGATATTTACAAACGGTGAGAACGTTCAGGTACTTAATAGGCTAGGGTTCCAAGATTGCTTTGAAGGCATAATATGCTTTGAGACACTTAATCCTCCTTCACAAATCACTGAAAATAATGATGACTGGAATATACCAACTGTTAACTCTACAATCGCGAAGACGCCCGTTATTTGCAAGCCCTCAAAAGAGGCCATAAAGCCGGCCCTTAGCCTTGCAAATGCTAATCCGCAAAGAACGGTATGGGACTGACGACTTTGACTGCCATCTCCCTTCAGTTATATGTATTTTTTAAATGTAATGAATCGTATTTTAATGCTTATCCCCGGAACATCCCAAGAAAGACAGATTTTCTTTGATGACAGTCCCCGGAACATAGCCGCAAGAAAGCGTGAAGGCCTGCATACTGTATTGGTAAGACCATGTGATTCTAAATGGGATCTGATGCTTTTGTAAGTTGTCCAATCTTCATCTAATTTTAATATTAGCTATCACTGTCAACAGGTGGTCACTTCAGTCCGAACAGAGGGAGCAGATTTTGCCCTTGAAAGTATTCACAACATTAGAGAAGCTTTGCCTGGGATATGGAAGAAGATGCAGGGAGCTCCAAAAATGTTGGGCGGTCAAGAGGAGCAGCTGCGGCTAATTGCTTAAGCCAAGATCTCACTGAATGAGCAAAACGGGGCCTATGCTGATCTCTTTGGAACTTTGCCTGTCTCTATGGAAACTTCTAGTGCCTGTAATCTTCTTACTAAAAATGTATATCTGATCGGGAGAATCCTTCACTTGGTGCTTCTTCAATATCAGTTCTATACCAATTGATCGATATATCAAATCAATGAGTAACCTGCTTTTTTATAACAATATATCAAATCGATCAGTAACCTGTTTCTTTCTAACAATATCTCTTGTAATGCTATTTTTATTTTCTACTTCTATATGCTCCTTTTTTCCGGAGAGCACCATTAAAAGTTAATCACATTGATCCATATGATTGATATATGCCGTTGAGTTCTAATGATGCTGGGTGTCATGTGTCATAGTTTCTTAATGACTAGAATATATACATAGAGTTAGGGATAGTTATATTTAATATATATTTCAATGATCTCAAAATTGTATGGTGCTTAGTATTTTCCTTCTCTAATATTTTGGATAAGGCTTAAAGTTCAATGTTAATATCAATATCAGTCTTAAAAAAGAAGGCATTGAATACCAAGTTAGAGATGGCCATGCATTAGAATCTACCCTTCAAATGTTATCGTTTCAAGAAAGGGAGAAATTTGTTGTCTTTATGAATAGCCAAAATGTGAGTTGGAAGTCAAATTGGACTCCATGTTATCATTGGCCTCCCAAATTGAAGCACATCTTCAACTTCCCACATCATCTCTACAATATCTTTCACTTTCACCCAATATTTTTATTGGGACCTCTTATTTAAGTCACCCATGTGTTTTATGTAGGTAACGTTAGCATTCTGGACTTGGTTGACATTGATATGTGGTTAGTCGATCTTACATTGAAGGTTTGGTTGGTTTTAATGAAGAAGTTTGTAGTAAGGTAAATTCTCTATAACATTTTGTGGTTGTCATATTTTATTAGGTAATGTTTTTGTTAAATAAAATAATATACCTGCGAATATATAGGAATGGGGTATGAATATGCTAACTAGAATTGGTTTTTTGGACTTTGGATCAACAAATTAGGGCTTTTTTTTCTCATTTTGTATTATTTGGCTATGTGATTTGTCTAGTTTGTTCTCTTAATATAGAAGTTAGTCATGATTATTTAAAAAAAAATGTAGTTCTAAGTTGGATCTTTCTAAATATAATCATCCCTTCCCTCTATTTTATGGGAAGTGTGGTTATATCATAAAAAAGATACAATTACATCAACTAAAAAAATTTCTTATTATTTTTAGATTAACAAAGTTTTTTAGTAGTAATGTTTTATAAACCATATGTATTTCATAATTATTGTACATGTGGAGTTATTTACATCATATAAACACTTAAGAAAATTGTATTAATGTCCAATTATTAAATCTCAACACAAAAATATGTCAATATGGTAACATAAGTTGCAACATCACATAAACAACAACCTTAACCTTAAGTTAAACAACCTACTCAACATAAAATTAAATCATTTACTATATTAATAAAATCTAGGTAATGTGTCACTACACAATTGTCCCATTCATAAAGACATTTGTGTCACTTTGAAT
The DNA here is from genome assembly GCA_009831015.1 of Picea engelmannii. NCBI lineage: Eukaryota > Viridiplantae > Streptophyta > Pinopsida > Pinales > Pinaceae > Picea > Picea engelmannii. The sequence continues at coordinate 302,626 of ML796584.1, forward strand.
TAAAGAAAATAGAAGATGGAAGAGATAAGAAGAAGAAAAAAAGGTAATCCATATCAATAAGCTTAGGCTCTAAGCAAAACTTAACTTTTAAATTATAGGTTAGCATGAATTGGCTCTTTCAAAAGTACAATTAAAAAAAAATGTGCCTACATATGTGGAGTTATTTTCATGTAGAATATTTAAAATAAAAGTATTAATGTTAAATTAAATCTTAATATAATGATATTTCCAATATATTAAGATAAATAATAGTATCACATAAATAACAATCAAAAATAAGAAAAACAAATCAATATCCAATTATCTCATTTATAAAATTACATCAATATAATATATTTGTCACTTACAATATTCAATTTTTTATTGCATTGAAATTGTTTTTATATAGCCTAGATGAGTAAGATGTGTCACATATATTGCTAAGTAGCACCTATTAAATCAACATAATTAAATGTTAATATAAAAAAAAAAACATAAATGTAATGTTTACTCAAAATTATATTAAAACTATATATTTATTAAAAATATATATTCATGTTTTGTTTAAATTCATGTGTGGAACTTAAAAATAATCACAAAGTATGTGTTCAATGGATGATTATATCCAATTTGTTTGAGTTGATCCAAGCACTAAGAAGCATATTGAAGTAGATTGTGAATTCTTTAAGCAATGCTCGAGGAAGTGAAACTAGGATTTAGATATGAAATTAGGGATTATATTGGAGGATGTGTTATCCTCTTTATTATTAGGGTTTAGATTAGAGGATCAAGTATTTACTTGATTTTGTATTTTTGTATTTTGAATGGTGTTTTGGGTTGTTATAGTTTTTCTATTAGAGATTGCCTACAATCATCATTGTAATAGGTGAAACCTTGGTGAATTTTACTAAATTTTACTTAAAATCAAATATTTTTATTTTATAAAATTTGATAAACCTATTTTAGAAAAATAGAAATTGATAAATCTTTTATTTTTGAAAAAACATAAAAAGTTAATCTATGAGTGAAATTTAACCTTTAAAATTTTTCTGATCAAAAATCTATCCATGCCAAAAAAAAACACAAAGCAACCTTTCACAAACCTCTAAAGTTATAGTGTATGTCTACCACTCAAATATCACAAATGATTTGTAGCAAATAAGATGTTCATCTGTGTAATGTACCCCACCTCTTAGGGAGGTGATGAGGAGACTCAGTGGC